>JAPDOI010000486.1:0-481337 GCA_029168955.1 Aplectana chamaeleonis | reverse complement strand
TATTTGTTTGTTTATTTATTATTCATTTTCTAAATGCTTATTTATCTATTTTGCTTATTTGTTGTTGTTGTTGTTGCTATGGGTGAGCCAGGTGTGGAAACAAGTCGCTCATATCTGGTAACATTCAAAAACAACTCCATTAAAAGGAAGCCAAGTGAATGTGCTAGAGTTATGTATCACCCACATGAATATATAACTTTGTCATGCTTTGAGTAGATGAATCTCTGATGTTAAAAAGTGGGCAAAGTAGCCAGTAAAACCCTGTTTCGCAGCAAAAAGTTGTCTAGAACCATCAACGTTCAAGTTTTATAACATAACCTTCTCGAGGTTTCCAGCAGCCATATATAGGGGTTTCAGGAGGAGTTGGCCGGGATAGTAGGCAAGCCAAATGGGCCGAGATCAATCAGCAGAGTCAATCTCATCAATCTCGTTTGGAGAGTTTCCGCTCAATATGGCTGGTGACCGACTAAAACTTTTCCGCTAGCATATCGGAACCACCCTCGAGTGGATAAAATTTTCTGGAGGCAAAGTATCGAGGCCTCAAACTTCCCCAACGATTTCGTTAAAACATAGTTGCTAATGAAGGTGAAAAAGCGAATATGATCCTCATGTGCACACAGCTTATGGCTTGTGATTGAACATACATGTTTCACCTGCCGCTGAAAACAGCAACTAGCCCTGCTAATTGCAGAATCTAAACTCTACCGGACAGGCGCGAAAAGGTAGGATTGGTCACTCCGTCTGCCTACAGAAAAACAGCTGTGCAACCGCCCATCTGCGAGATTTCGAACTCAGTACAGGCGATTCGCGTCATGAACATCGGTCGAGTTCTTTGATTTTTAATTTCGTATGTATCGCGCCCTTCTTGTTGGTTCAGATCGCGGCTCATTTGATTACACAGGGCGTGGACAAGCTGTCCACGAAATCTCCATCGTTGAAGTTCAAAGCATTGGCGTGATCATACCTGCTGTTTGAAAACGGTTTAGGGCGATCTTAGAGGCGCCATTTTAAGCTAACTACCAATATCTATGTGTGGAGCGTCTGAGAGACAGAGGAGGGTGGAAAACTAGTTAAAAAGTTGAAAATTAAAAATGATGTTGGTGTTTGTGTGTTAAAGATGTTATTTTCATATCTGATCAAAGCTTTTCACGCTTCAGTTTTTGGTGCTGGTGAAACTCTATTTGATGACAAATAAAAGAAGTATTCTCTATGAAACGTCGTAATTCACATCATTCGAGACGCGAGCGGCATGTGCGACGCCTCAACCTCAAATCTGCTCCCTGCTCTTTCATGTCTTTAACACTTCGCTCCGCTTTTACCAGCATGCACAGGAACCATGTGAATTTCGCCGTTTTATAGCCTGTATGGTGGGTGTAGCCGCGAAAGCGATAGCTGCGGACCACTCGGCAGCCCGCACGCCTGTCGCGTTCGCCGATCCATCACCATATTTCTCGTTGGCGCACGATTCAGCGCTGGCTGCGGAGGGCGTCCGTGGCCACATCTCGCTCAAGTGCGTTCTGCAACTATAACTTATAAAAGTGTCTATCCCGATTTTGGATGTGATCTCAATCAGTAGCAGGGGGAACTGTAAAAGGATCTTCAGGTTGGGCACCGTGTTGGCTTTTGAGGGAAGCATATATAAGGCACAATTTTCGCCATAAAGCTGGATCATATCTTTTATATTTTCATGAACATCCAGAACAGTGTCGCTCGCTTTAAAACTGTGTCCCAGTCCGGAAGTTGAATAAAGTGAGAGAAGGCATGTTTGACGGTTTCGCAAATGCTCGTTAGAAACAGAACGAGACAGTTTTTGCTTTCAAGCTCGATGGAGCAAACCCCTAAAGCACATGGATTGAAGAGAAAATTGCTTTAACTAAAGAAACAGTAGCAGCCAAATCTTTAGAGGCAGTGTTCACACGATGAAAATCGTTTTCACTTTTCGGCCTATCTGAAAACAGCCCCATTTGCTGATTCCAATGGTGTCTCTGAAATCATACAAAGACCTTCTGTGTGGAACGCTTAGGTATGGTCCCTCAAGACGAACTTATGGAAACATGGTGGACGAAGTTGTCCGAGGCTTGTAACTACCGTCTTTTTGCAGCCGATCTATGCGAGCTGACCTGAGTAAAGAGAGAAAGCTGAGAATGAAGGGAAGAACGGTTGCTAAAGATTGAAAATCATCGCTCATCTCACGATCTCGAGCATTCATTTGTTTAAGATCAATTGGGCGTGTGATGCGCTTTGGGGTTTCAATGCAGCTCAAAGTTACAATTTTGGAAAACTCTTTTGGACTCTTCCTGGCTCGATTTTTATTGCATTCATTCGACGATTAACGTTGCAGATTATTCCTCTACTGCTAAATCTAGTTGAGTTTCAGAAGGCTTTTTCATCGACAGACACTGCCTTTAAACTGAAAGACGCATGCACTAATCTTACAAGAAAGCCGACCGCTTTGCCCTTCCAGAAACTCTCCCGCCTATAGCAGCTCCTAGCTGACAGTTCGGACGCTCCTAACCGCCAAAAGAAAGTACAAACATCGGTAGGATCAGAAAACCAGAGTAAGTAGAAGAGGATCGGCGACAAACTGGCTTTTCGTTACAGGAACTTTATTTCTAACACTGATTTTGCTTTGGCAAGACCTGGTTACACGCGAAATTTTCAAGAATATTGATCAGAATTTCTAATGGCTCAAATTCCGAAAAAGGCTTTTCGGTTTCGTGAGTAATTGAAGCGAAAATGCTTTCACGGTTGCGGACAACACCTGCTGCAGCACGCAGCGCCATGGTAACCAGCAGGTCGGCACGATTACCTTCTCAAATCCGATTTGCGTTAACGCAGCACAGCCGCTCTCCGCAACTGCAGGCTAGATTTTCGCTCTTGATAAAGGACATTTGGCACGGCGGCGGGCGCGCGTGATTTGCGGTATGTACCTGGATTAGGTCGTCGATACACGCGTGTGTCAGTGATAAAACCTGTTGGGAAATAGCCCTATTTGGCCGGGAATCTGGGTCCGCCGGTCTTGCCAAATGTGAGCCATTTCGTTGCTAACTCTGTGCAGAATTCCTACTAGATGTGCCATCGTTTTACGTTACTTCCACTTTCTTGTAGGATTGATCTAAATCCTCCCTCACTGTACATAGTAGTTGCAGAATCGCATAACTGCACTTCACGGAGTACTGGAACTCTTGGTTTGCAACAGAAACTGCAGAATACATTTTAGCTGAAAAGGAGCGTCACTTAGGAAGATTTCAGGGGTGTAAGGTTACAGAAAGGGATATCAGGAGGTAGTGCAAAAGGTTTTGCTTAGACAAAGCAGTACATGCATAAGTAAAGGAAACTTACGGGAAACGAAAGAACAAAATCTGTGTTTGTGGACGGATCAGCGTGGGCAACGACGGTTGTCAAAATGTCTCCAGCCCTCACGTGGTTTTCGGTGAGGAAATTCCGACGCTGACATGCTTCTGCTCCTGACAGGTTGTCCGACATTATGTGAAAGGGGAGCGATGTGTTATTTAGCCATTAATGCGACGTCCAGGGTTTAGGGCAGAATAGGAGCTGCATGCGATGAAAATGTATAACCGAGGTGAACGGCGACCGAATATACACACATAGATGACGACCTTCTGACGACCCTAACCTATGTATGTATTATACATAATAATCTGCGCGGATAATTTCGTTGTTCGTTGAGGAAATGAAAGCTCACCGCCGGTTTTTCGTCAACCCTGTTTTATGTAGCCATTGTTCCAGAAAATGCGTACTGCGTCTTCACCAACGAAACCCATTTCTTACGAAATCTGCGTCAGTGCGCCATAGTTTCCTATTATAAGTACGTGCTTGCTGAGGAAGGGCAGGGCGGAATGATCAGAAGTGAATCCGTGAGACTTGAAAAACAGAGAATGCTCGTCTTCTGTGAGCAGTCCAAGAGCGATTGCAAAAACGCAAGTTTTGATGGATTCGGTAGGCTTTCTAACAAACCATATTTTGCGAATCTGGCGCATCCACAGCGCGCAGCTCTTATCATTGTGGAGGAGGTGCACCTCAAAAGTGTGCTTCGAACTGAGGTGCACTTCTACTGTAAGATATACAGCAGTTTTCGATTTGGAGCCCCGTCTTAATTCGAATTTTTGTTGGGAAATATGTAAATAATGCTTTGTTCAGTTGCTTTATATGGCAGAACTCGAGAGTCGGCTTTGCGAGAAACCCGGGGTGGGGGGAGGTTGCATGGTTCTTTCAGGTATAAACAAGATTTTTCGCTAATAGGTAAGCAGCACTGGGGCTGGGAAGCAAGAAAATCTCGAAAAAACCTTTTTTAGGAGAAAAGCGAATCCTAGACGAAAAAAAGTGGGGCTTCACATTCAGGTCTACTATAACTAACAAGGCCAGAGAAACTCCGGAGAGGATGTTTGAAATATCACTCAGAAAACATGTCCAGAATCATGCATGGAGTTGTGAAAATGTGTGAAATAATATGTAAGCTAGATCCGTATGCGGTCTGCTCTTCAAAGAACTACACCCAGCAATGCCGAGGCAGCAAAGGCGCTTGCAGAGCCTCTGGCCGTGATCATACAACCATCGCGGCAATGTGTGAGGCGTCGTTTATGCTTCAACAGCCGAGCGGCGCAGCGAAGTGCAATCCTAAAATATCGATCGTGTCGGGCCGAGTGATCAATATTACAGAAATGCATTGTGCCGCACCGCTCGGCGACGGGAGTATAAACGACCCCTGAGCAAAGCGGTATCGATCAATCGCCGCGATCTTGCCCGATTTGGATTGAATCAGAATTGCTCTGATGAGCAAGGGCGGCGGTTCGTGGACTGAAATAGGATGAGATAATTATCAAAAAGCGGTTGGCACCTCCGCCTGTAACTTTTCACACCTTTGGTTTCGAGCAAGTTTGCACATCGCCGCGAAGACATCGGCTTCGCTCTCCATTGAGCAACGAGGCGATAAGATCGCGGCGAAATTTATAATTTCCCACAATTTCGGTTCGAGTGGTGAAAAAACTTGAGTAACAACCGCTTTGGGAAGATTATCTCATCCATTTCACTCCAGAACCCTTCGTTCCTTGCCTGCCAAAACAATCGATTCCGCCAATGCGTGCACTATCGCGGAGGTTGATCGATACCGCTCTTCTTACGTATCGCTGATACGGTGGCAGTATGATTTAAGCCTTTGACAGATTTTATGCTGAGAGAGCCTAGAAGCATCTTGGGGCTCGAGGTCCTCATAATCGATGTGGTTGATACGCAAGGCAACGCGCAAGGCATGGAGTGAAAACGACGACATGCGGATCAGACAGTAAAGACGCACAATCTCGGGTAATACCGCCGATATGTCAGACACGGCATCGCGGAATATGCACTGCTTTACGCGAGGTGATGGTTACTTAATGTAGGCCAATGCAAAGCTTAACTCATATAATATCCCCTGATACCTAATAGTGGTTGGAGGATATAAGCACCCAAGGAAACCACGTAGGTAGGGCCACTTTCAACACCGTTACTTTAGTAGGACACGAATTGCTGAATTCATTTCCCGGAATAAGGAAATATGGATCGGTTCCAAGCTTCTAGCACTACGCTTTGATTTTTTTCCTTGCTGCCCCCCACAATCTTTAAAGCTTCTGACTTTAACTGTTGCATGTTTCCTTCGTTTGCATGTTTCAACTTACTGCTTTTGTGATTTTTGAGCACGTCAGCAGCAACGGCGTACAATAAATAAATAAATAAATAAATAAATAAATAAATAAATAAATAAATAAATAAATAAATAAATAAATAAATAAATAAATGAATAAATAAATGAATAAATAAATAAATAATAAATAAACTAATCTGAGAGAGTGCGTTTTTCAGAAAATCTGAACTTGCAACTGAGTTACGGCTTGAAGGCAGGGTTCGCGATAAATCGACTTTTAGAACTTTCTTCGATAGAGATGTAAGATTTGGTCATCTAAAAGTAAAAAAAAGAAAACATAGAAAAAAGGTATAACGGCTAATTACATACCAGTGTCAGGCCAGCCCCCTACTTAACAAGATTTTCATTAATGCTTGTTTATCCGCCCTTCATTTTGCTGTCATCCAGGTAGTCGGTAGATCTCGAGGAATGCTCAGAAGTTACTTTAAAAGCAAAATAAAAGTTGACAAAACAGACATTTATAAAAATCTCGATAATTGAGGGCAGATGCGGACACCATGAGGCAACGTATTTTCTCAACTTTTAACCTGGCCTAATTTTTAGATTTATTATATTTGCCCACGTTTTTATCATATTTGCGACAACTAAAGTGATAATCATAGGAAAGCATGCTATCTATTTCACCATCCCTCTCGAAAATTTTCTCAGAAAAGCACCTTGACACTGGAGTTTTTCTTTATAACTTCCCAGTAAAAGTTCAAGAGGGGAAGGAATGAGTGGCTGTGAACCCAAATGCCATGATCTGATAAGTATCCAGACCTTCTGAGGACAATCCTATATGAAGAAGAAAGCACCAGCTTCTCTGCCTTCAGATTGTAGCTACTCACTTAGAGTCCAGTATTTTGAAAGCAGCAACCTTTCTCTCAAAGACACGGTCCAACCTTAGAATCGGTTTCCGTTTCTCTGCCTATCTTGAAGAAAATTTCACGCTGATCACAAAAGGTGTGTCTTCAGAATCGCTCATAACTCACTACTGAAACGGAGTTACGGCTCCTCGAAAATTTCAATTTTAGAACGGCTGGAAGATCGAGGACAGTTGCCTCCCGATCACTGCATTTTCTCGTTATTCGCTAGCCATCCTTCTAAAGCAGGTCACACATTAAAAGCCAGACCGAAAACAAAGAAAGGAGAAAGAACACTAGGTTTTGAAAGAAATCATTCGCGCGTCTCTTCCATGTTGAGGTCGGAAACCTGGCAGTTGGCGTTCGCATTTTTTCTTTCAAAAGGGCGTGGTCGACTTTTTCCTCGCTTTTTCTCCCTTATTTGAGCGAATTGAGGTTTCGCGCCTGTCAGGGTTTCTATAGGCGGCGACCGGACCATAATATCAATAATTACCTCTGCGGTTGGACTGTGCATTTAAAGGCAGTGTTCACGATAAAAGTCGTTTTTCTCTTTTGCCGCCTATCTTGAAAACGGTCCCATGCTGATTTCAATGATGTCCCTCAAATCGTACAAGACCCCTGAAAACGGAGTTATGGCCCCTCGAAATCTTGCAGCAAGAGAGAAGCATTGTGGACGAGGTTGTACGAGGCTTCGTAACTTCCCGTTTTTTGCAGCCGATGTGTGCGAAGCTGACCTGAGTGAAGAGAGAAGTTGAGAAGGAAGCGAAGAAACTAAGCTTTTGATCCCGGAAACCATCGCTCATCTAACCTTATCAGAATCTCAGAACCCAACTGTTGCCAGGACGTGGGGAAGATGCCCAATGGAGTTGGCTGGCCCACGAGATTTTTACCCCTTAGCGGCCATGTTTTTCCGTTCTTAATCTTCTTAGGAGGGACCCAAAGCTTACGTTTTAGCCAAAAAAGGGGAATTCCCCTTTACATATGAACCTGCCACCCCATCCCCATAAATATAACACCTGCCAAGTGCGAGCTCTCGTAACCTTCGAATAAGCCAGATATAGGAGGAAGCTACCTTGGGTCGCTCAAACCAGGAAACCGATTTGACACGCCCCTTTTACGATCTTTAGAGCTCAACAGTGGCGAGATGAATTATGGTTTCTGACTCAATAGCCCGTTCATCCCTTCATTCTCAGCCTCTCTCTTTATTCAGGTCGGCTCGCATACATCGGTTATCAATGACGGAAGTTACGAGCCTCGGACAACTCGCCCATCAAGCTTCCGTAGAAGAATTTTTGAGGGGCCATACAGCTGACCGCAATGTTAAAAGGACATGGTGCGGTTTCGGACTCGCACTAAATTACGGTAGCATCTGGCACTTTGCCGGATTTCGTGATCGATCGGCGCCAACCGTCGTCTCTCTGCTCACGAGAATATTAGCTGTGGCGCGGATCGATGACGAAATCTGGCGAAGTGCCAGATTCTACCGTAGCTTTAGTGCGATTCCGCAATCGCACCATGTCCTTTTAACATTGCGGTCAACTGTAACTTCGTTCCCAGGGAGTTTTGAAAGATTCCAAAGACATCATTGGAATCAGCGTGGTACCGTTATCAAAATAAGGGGTAAAACAAAAAAGCGATTCTGTTGTTGGGCTGTGCCTTGGACTAAGACAAGAATGTGTTTCACAAATGAATGTGAAAAAAAATCAACATTTCTCGCTTCTTATCGATTAAATTTCGGAAAATTCAATCGGTTTCTTCACAAAGATTAACCTCGCCTGAATTTTGTACGTTTTCGCCGACTAACTCAAATGTTTGCGTTGGTATGTATACCCTTCGTCGGCTGCACACTATCTCATCACTCTCTGACTGGCGCGTTTTCAAATTGTCGAGACATTCTGTGAATTCAAGATCATCAGTTTTTGTTCTAGTTTACATCAACTCTGACGAGATTTTCCAACAGAATTTCCGACATTTTCCTAATGACGATTGCTACTAATTTACACTCGTTTTTTGATGAGACGTTTCTTGTAACGATGTCAGATCATCTGAGAGAAAAACATTCAAGATAATGTGGGTTGACGCTTTGCTGCTAACCATAGTGTTGACATGCAGGCAGCACGGCCGTTTGCTATGGGCTTTGCTTAAGATGCGGAGCTCTTAACGGTGGTGCCAGCTAACCATAAACCACTAAATTCCTCAACTAGCATTCTCTGAGAGTTTTGGCCGCGAAATAGCCGGGAAATAGCCCACCAGGCTTCGCAGCGGCTCCTGGTGGGCTATTTTCCGACTATTTCGCGGCTATTTCTCGGTCTTTCACAGAACGGACAAGAAGTAGCCTAGGATTAGCCGAGATATAACCGAGAAATACTCAGAAGTAAACAAAATTGACCAAGGCGCAACCGTCGCCGGCTCGCCGAGCCACCATCTGCGGCCACCAGCGCTCGGGCGGGGCCTCCAGAGGCTGAACGAGGTCCAAGTACCTCAAACGTAGGTAACTGAACCGAAGGAGGTGCTGACATCTGAATTATGTCTCTGGAATGCTCCGTATATCTACCGGGAGAGCATTATTTCTCGCCTATTTCTCGGCTACTTCGCGGCGAGCAATATTTAGCGGCTATTTCGCGGCTATTTCTCGGACAAAACTCTCAGAGTTAGTTGTACAATAAGGCATGACAACAACAGAGCAGTTGTACAATAGGGCACTAAATTTGCGAAGTGAATCCCTGACCTAGTGAAGTCCCCCCAACCCGATGAAGGAGAAAATCTAAACAATCAGCAATTGTGTTGGTCGACCCTCATTAAGGAGTCAAGCTATTAAGGCTATATTTACAAGTTCATTCTTTACCATCGGGGCAATGAAATCTGTACTAAGCCTCTATTAACCGAATTCTATGGAGAGGCGTCATGAAATTTCCCAAACTGGGCCATAATTAAAAGAATTTCGGAATAATTAACAGCGTTGTCGGGAAGAAGGCATCCAATGACCTCGAAATGCACCATAATGAGTGTAGACTTCTGACTTCCTCATTTCGTCAAATAAAAAATCGTGGAGGAATAATGCGTTCGTAAAGGGACGTTTTGTCTATTTTTTCCCGATATTCAGAAGAACAATATCATAATATTTGAAAAAAAAGCTTGCTTAAGGTAATATTGAATAATTTATGTAGATGTTTTTTGTGGTTTACCAAACATGCTTGGGATGTATCAAACATGCTTACATACTCTTCGTTCAAACGCATGGCTGGTACGAAGTTATTGAGTTTTGAAAGCAGTGTTCACGATGATTATCGCACTCGAGTTCGACCCAAAAATGGGATTGTTTGGTCGTGAGGTAACTAATAGTGAGGAAACAGGGAAGAAAAACGTCCAGAATAAGTCAAAAAAGCGGTTTCTAAATTCAGGGCTAGGACGAGAATCATGGGCCCTGCTGATTTCGGCAAGCGCGCGCTAATCGCGAAATCTGCGCGAATCGATAATGCTAACTGCGGCAGAGTTGCTTGGCAATTTGCCATCGAAACGTGTGCGGCGCCACAAGCTCGTCCAAATGGGGGGGGCGGACCAGGATAGGCAGGCGCAATGGGATAACTTTCAACGCCGTTGTCATCGATTCCTGGTCCGTTCTGGCAGCGTTCTTCGACCATATCCTCTACAGCACCTGCCATACACCGAGACCTCGAGAACTAGATTTATCGTGAACACTGCCTTTAAAATATGTATTAGGGTTATTTTTACACGATTATTATAGCGTTTTTCTCACGCTTGTCTTGTACAGCGTAATAAATGAAATGGAATTAAATGAAATGTATTTTTGGTAATATTTGCGAAAAAAAAACAGAATCAACTGCGAAGCGTCACCAATAAAGCGTTATATTTTGTACCCGAGTTTGCAAGCTGAGGCTACTTAGTCAAATTGGAATCAAATAGGCCGTTTACACGCAAACGAAGAATTGCAAACATTGAAATCTGAGGCAAGGACCGACAGCGAAGGGTTTCCCCCATGGTACTAGCTTTAGGGGTAAAATGTTCGTTGTCTTACTCAGAATTCACGCGGTAGAGTTGAGATAAGAGATAAATGCAAAAAAATGGATCACGATGTGCAGGAAATGTAAGAATCACGCGCAATATTTGCAGAAAGACCAAATGTTTTCTGTGCCTGTCCTACCCAAAATTTTCCGATAACCAGATAAAGAGTGGAAGACTATTCGTAATAAAACGGGCTATCTGCAGTCTGTCAGAGAGGAACTTAGATGCGAGTAATGTCCTTACTGGAGTGAAAATCCGGTCCGCAGTTGCGTACAACCGCTTTTGCGCCAAGCGACACGCTGACAATCGTTCTGGTACGAAGGGTAATCGTGCAGGGATCACCTGGTGCTAGCACGACTATCATCCGATAAGGGCAGTATATCGATCATAAGTCTCTAATTGGCAATCGATATTGCATCAGCCAGGACTTTTCGTCGCTGCGAGCAACGGCGCGACTTGAACTCTGCAGACCCTCTCAGACCACGCGTTTTGACATATTGATACCACACCCCAGAGCAGCCACTAGGGTAGTGAGACCGGTCGGACCGGAAGCGCCGAAAGCCCGTCTGTGCTGATCACAGGAGCATGGCGGGTGGCTTGAGGTTACCATGTGGCTGGTTGGTAGATCGCTACGCGATGTGAAGACGTCGTCGGATCGAGGTCATACAATGCACTTCCGGTCGGATCGCGAGATGGATCTTTGTTCGCCGGTCCAATCGCCCGCCGTGCTAGAGCAATGTCTTCGTGCCGGGCTTACACCACGACAAAGATGGTCAGATCGCCGAGTGGGTGTTGTTCGGAGCGCCATGCGCCTTCGGTCCGACCGTTGTCAGTGTCCGATTATATGTATAAGGAACCTGTCGAAGTATTGATTCGACACTCTGTTAAAGCGCCACCCTCTAATCAGTTTCGATCGCCGTTACTTGTGAAACGCTATCCACAAGTAACGGCGATCAAAAGTCGCCATATACTCGGACAGTCGGGGCTTAGTACGTCGGCACGATTCCGTTAGTACGCCGGCACAAAGGGATCGGCAGCACCTGTGCTGTAGCTGCTGGTAACAGCAGGATATGCTGGCAACGACCAAGAGCGCTTGCTGCTTGTGCTGGCGTACTAACGCTTTGTTTATCGTGGCACGCGTGTTATTGCCAGCCACTCTCTCCTAGTGTCTGCTGACACTCTTCCATTGATTTGTCTAATACGAATGAGCATTGCAGCATCCTCTTGTACGACGGCGGCGGGTATATAAGGCGGCCAGCCTCGCTTAGGGGGCAGTTGGCCGTTTGAGGCCAGTCCGAGGAGGTGACCTTATGCCACTGTTCGAAATTTATTTTTTGGAACGCTGGGGGAATCACCCCCATCGCCCATCGCGAGGGAAGCCTCCTGCTTGCGGACCGCGGTGAGGATGTTCTCCTTGCTGCTGCCCGTGACAAGATATATATCCAACACCGGTAAGGAGGGTGGCAGTCCAAATTTTGTCGATAATGAGCGATAGTACGCTACCATACGTTGGCAGGATATGCTGCCGAAACCAGCAGCTCCTGCACACAACGAGCGTTAGTATGCCAGGTTTGCCCTGGCGTACTAACGGTATTGTGCTGACGTACGAAGCCCCGACTGTCTGAGATAAGTTGAATGTAGTCGAAAATCTCCGGCTTACCGTGGTGCTGCTCTGGGTTTTGTTAGAACCTATAATCGTCTTACAATTTCAACCTAGGCCTAGATTTACGCCATCAGAACCCTGAATAAGATGAGGGACAGGCTACAAAGATTACATGAGGCGAAGCGGTATTGAAAAGTTTCATGCGTCTATGTAGGAAAAATGCAAAAAAAGGGAAGTTCGAACACTTTAGGACGGGCTATACAATGAGTTGGAAAATGGAATTCATATTCTATTCTGGAGATTGGAAAAAACCTTACCCCTACTCGATCGGCAACCTGACTCTGCAAATCGAAGAATTGCGATTTGGAAAAAAATAGTGGAAAGTGAGTCACACTTCTTTCTAGCAACACCCGCAGTCCGTTGTCGGAAGAGACAAATATGTGAAAACATGGTGCTTAGGCTGATTGAATTCGAAGACACAGCATGTCCGCCCGTTCCCGACTACTCATCATTCTTATATGCCATTGCGGCTGTCATTCACAAAGCAAAAGGTATCAGTGGGGGACACCCGGGGGGTTCAATGCGAAAGCTGATCCAAAAGGACAGTCCGAAAGCCTCGGATGAGCGAGAAACAGATATCCAATAAGGAATACCTCGCTCATCATTGCCTCCGATGCCCTTTGTAGTCATGTGACTTACACATATTGATGGGGTGAATGATTATCCTTTTTTACAGAGGTTTATGGGATTAGTAAGCAGTTTTCAACCCAATTGGCATATCGATTATTCCGTTGATTCAACGGCAAGCCCATAACAGGGAGATGAAGGCTGCGGAAAATCCGAGCTTCGTGAGAATATTATTATCAAAAAAAATCAGATTGAGATATTAGTTTCAAGAACTATTTCCTGACATAAACATTCTGCCTAAGTTTTTCAACCTTGAGGGGACGGTTCCTAGACCCAAGCTAAAACCCGAATAGAGTGCTGCCGCTAGAATGCGCGGCAGCACGCAGTGGAAGTGTATCGATCACAACGGCGCAGCACGATCGATGCACCTCGCCGCACGATCGTTACAAGGGGGCCAGTAAAGGATCAGATGTGGACCATGAGTTTGTGCACACCGGTTTATCATCTGTTTCGGAGCCAAATTTACTCTGTTCCTTCACGCGCTTGTGCGGAGTGAGGGTAGAGACACCGAGAAACTGTGGGGAGAAGGAGACGCAACGTCCGCGCGCAGACGCACGTGATGAACGAAAATGAATTCCACCCCAAAACAGAGGATAAACAGAGCATACGTCGGCACAAAAACAGGCGAAACCGCCACCGAAGGGGTCGGCAACTCATTTGCAGCATCTCCTGCTTCGGAATAGCAGCTACTCCGCCAAAAATACTGATAATCCCTTTGTTGTCGAGCCAAACCTCTTTACTGATTTCAGGATCACGACGGGTATACAATACCGCTCATGGGTTCTGGTCAGAACTCGCGCGGAAACGTTTCTTTCTAACAACTCTCTCAAAATTTGACTTTTTGGATCTGAAGAGCTCGATAACATCCTGGAGAAATAGGTTATCGAACGGATCAGTCGTTGATAGGGAAAACAAAAGAGTTCAAACAAGAAAGTTACAAAATAGTTTTGGGTGAAAGTTTTAGTGTGACTCACTGTGTACAATGTGCAGTGTGCGACTGAACAGCGCTATGTGTACATGCTGTACAGTTCACGTGATAATTTTAGTCTGGTGAATGGACGGGGCCGCGACGGTGGATCGCAGCGCGCGATCCACGTCCATTCTAAACCCCGCTGCCTCCAAACCGCATAGCCAGCCTTCTGGTCCATGCGCCAGACTAAATACTATAATAGATACAAAAACCATATGACGATTCGGATCCCACAGTCCTAAGTTTTTGCTCGAACCTTGGCTCTATCAAGCACTGATTTGTTGGATAGCTTTTCCCAGCTGGATCCTTGTACTTTCCCAAATCTGAGAAAAAATTATTTCGAGTTAAGTTATTAGAGTGGACTCTGAAGATAACGTTCTTGCTACTGACCTTGGCAAGGTTGACTACCTTGCTGCGGACCATGGCTGAGATTGTACCTAATCCCCATAGAGGTAGGGGGAGGGTGATAGCTGAAAGATTCTCTTCTTTTGTAAAACATGCTGATATTAGCAGTATGCACATGTTGCTGATAATGAGAGCTCGTATTCCAGGGCCGAGATTGTGCTCAACACCTGACAGCAACAGGTGCTGCTAACAGTAGCACGTACGGCTATTAACGAGGAATTGAGACCCTGTATGCGTTGGCAGCACATGCTGATGTTGTGAGCACAACTAAGGATCAACCCAATGTGAGCCCTGCGGTGCAGCCCAAACCCTTGAGTGCGTGGAGAGAAGAAGCAGGGTAAGACAAGCCACGGTGAAGTGCTCGTAAGAGGGGGAGGGGAGGGGTCCTGGCTTGAGCCCAACAAAGGATTCCGGTTTTTTTTTCTAACTACCAAAGTGGTTGGTGAGTGTGAACTTCATATGAACAAAAACCAGTGAAATGTCAACATTTTTCAAAAAAAAAACAAACTAAACAAAAATCAAAAAGCAAAAAAAACGTGACCTCAGAGTTGGCAGCTAACCTATGGCTATTTTTTCTAATAAAAAAGTAAACTAGGCTCTACAATAGCTCAATCAGAGAAAAAAATTTTTATTCATTTCAGGCGTCCAGGACCATCCTGAAAATACTTCCCTGTGGTTCCATTCTCGGCTCAAACGGGGAAAATCGACAAAAGTCGGCCGGTGACTCCTTTCAATCACTTGCTTGACCATTGACACCACATTAGCTCGATTAGGAAATATCAGCTTTTACTCACTCCACACAGTTTACACACTCCACACACATGCTTATTCGAAACTGCGATTTTTGACGTTTCCGAATCTCCGGAAGACAAATTTACAGTCGTTCTCGGAGCCAAATTCAGGTCCGCATTTCCGGACAACGGCTCTTGCATCACGCGACACGATGATAGTCGTGATGGGACCACTTGGTCACAGCACGATTATCAGCATACTGCGCGATGCAACAGCCGTTGTTTGCAAATGAATCCGGCTGTGAGAACGGCAGTATAGTTACGTTCGTGGCTTGTTTCCTCAAGAAGAAACATTTGAATTCAAACCGCGGCTGTCGCAGCGGTTTGAATCTCACCAGCGGCTGGCTGGTAATTACTTTCCAGCCGCTGGTGGGATTTAAACCGCCGCGCCAGCTGCGGTTTGAATTTAAATGTTTTTCTTAAAGAAACAAACCGCGGATCTAAGCATACATTCATGCGTCCGCCACTCGGGCGCAAGGTCCGCGATTATCCCAACATGGATGGTTCTTGTAGATGAAACACAAAAAATCGGCCTACTATTTTATTCAATTTTTGTAAAGCGAAATTCCAAAAAATTGTGTCTCCCATACCAAATATTGTTTAACTATGACAGGGTGAGGGCCTGCGCCTCAACCGCTCCCCTCTCTCCTTCGGATCCAAAACTGCGGCCCGCCCTCGGTCAATCTTATCGAGTTCGCTCTACCCTGAGAGGAAAGTGCGGTCAACGAGCTTACAGCAAAGAGAAACAAAGCATTTTTGAACACGGACAGGGCAAGGGACTGTGAGGGGAAATGGAAACCAATCCATGATTATCAGTTCGGGTAATATGAAATACTTGTAATAAAACCTGCCAATTCACGATGTGAAAATCATCGGAGTAGCATCATTACTAATTCGCTCATCTAATTTCCTCTTTTTCCAATGCACATGCATGAATATTTGCCTCCTTCTTTATACAAAACTTCTCTAGATGCAGATTCGTGGCAAATGCAAATTCAATTTATGAACATGACAGGATCGTCTTCCTTCGAGGCGATGTTCGTTTATAAAAAAATTCAAAAGAATCGAGCGTAACCACCTGTGGTTCCATACAGCATTATTCTCGAGCGTCCCATACTCGGACAAAAGAAGCTACTCCGAGTGGTCTCTCAGCACTGCGATCCCGGTATACAATTGTATTCGTTGGAAAACTTGGGGCTTCGTAGAAAAACCTTCAGCTCTTTTCTGGGATCTCATCCAGAGGAACAAACTTACAAGCCACCCTTAATGTAGCGATTGACACTTAACGTAAACCTGGAAGTTCTGTGACAAAAGTTCAACTCCTCATGGAAAATGAGCAGCTCTATAAGATGGTGAACTGAAGCAGTTTGGTCTCATTAGATCACCCCGGCCATGAAAAAATGTGTCAGAGATCGCTAGTTTTGATAGATGGATCGAGAACTCGTTATTGAAGAGTATTCGGCAGTAGTAACGAGGTGAAGAGCGCACATGGGGCAAATTTTCTCCTGAATCGGGACTTATAGCCCACTTACTCAAACATCTCACGAGGGCTTGAACCTCATAAACACATCACGGAACGCTCGAGCCAAGACCGAGCGACCAAGGACTTCCATCTAAGAACAGGGTCGATTTTTCGTTCGAGCGAATTGGGAGAACCGCATTTGAGATTCCATGAATTGAATTTTAGGCGAGCATCTGCGCGTATTCTTGGTAGGGATGCGAAAAACATAAAGTTCGAAGAGGCTAAAAATCAATTGGAGTTATCTTTCACTTGAGAGCATCGGAAGTTTTCATCTTATCAAAAAACACCACTTTTTTGGAAGCCGGAGAAGTAATTATGTTGTTAGAATTGCCCCGTAAGCAATTTCTGTGGAAGGTTCACACAAGCTTCATCGTTCCTGTAAATAGATCTGCAAGTCGCAAGCAACCGTCCGCAGCTACGAGGTACGTTTGAGGCGCAAACACTGTCTACTTTTTCGCACTTCGCCGTCGCCAGCTACGATGCATATACGTCCTAAGGGGCAGTCAGTGTACTTTGCAGACCTGAGCGGCAGTTAATCATAACATCCCAGTTACTAAACAAACCACACTTAGCCGTTTGCCCCCGAAGTGGAAAAATATTTACGTGCTTCTGTAGTCTGATGCTACTCACTCGGTCAATTATTTTTCACCACACACAATGTGGAAGAGTTTCGCTGAAACTAATCCAGGTGGGCGAAACACGAACCTTTTTAACAGACGTCGCGGCATTGGCAGACCATTGGCCGGCGGAGTTTCGATCGCGAGGGATGATTTACCGCCGGGGCCCTGCCCATTAACTAGACTAAACTTTTAAAGAGGAACAGTGGTTAGCGAGTGCGTTTTACCATCTTAACGGTTAGAGGCGTAACGCAGCATAACGTGTATTAACCTACAACGCAACATTTGGCTGCTAGGCACCCGCGGTATCACAAAGGGAGTGACCCCGTTCGAGAATAGCAATTTTTGGCCAGGGCTTAATAATTTCGCAACAGAGCGCTGTCTATCATTACACTCGCAGTACTTTACGCCTTTCTGCGCCAGAAATTGGAGGAAAGGGAAATAATAAAAGAGGAAATTGTTCTGAATCCTATTCATGGACAGCGGATAACACACCGTTTTCTGTCATTCAAAGCACCGCGCACGTTATTGTTGGCTTTTTGGCCTATATCTTCAGTTCATCAAGGAAAGATCTCCAGTTTCTCTGTCGCTAAATGAAGAGCGTAGTTGTGACATCATATATTTTGACATTCAGAAAGAATTCGATCGTGTAAGTCATGAAAAATTATTTCTTAAATTTGAATTAGTGGGGTTCTATCCTACGCGTTCCAGAGGATCGCCCATTTCCTCGATGGTCAAGCCCTTCAGGTCCGAGTAGGAATATGTTTCTTTGAAACTTTCCCAATCTCAAGAGGCGTATCTGAGGGAAGATCAGTAATCATATTTATATAGCAAACTTTTCATCCCAATTCCATATGGACGAAAACAAATGCAAAATCTGTGCAGGTATTTTTAAAGTTTTCATGACAACACTGACTGATAGCGCTATCAAGTACCCGATAGCTTGGTTTTATTCAATTTCCATGAAATAATCTTGTCCCACTCGTCTAGGTTAGGACCCCACCGTGGTCAACTCCTATTATTAGAAGTACTTGCAGTATTGACGCCATATCAGCATTATTGTGCATTTCAAGGTGAATGGTAGTGTGGTGGTGTCTGATGTGATACAATTATACTTCACTCATTGCTACGCTCAGGGAGCAATCACCCCTTTGCTTGAGCTTGAAATTTCGGCTCGCCGAAAACCGTCACTCTTGTTATGATGTACAATACAATTTAGTAAGAAAGTCTTTACAACTGTACTCAACGACATTTCATGAATCAGCCTGTGGGTACAAGCGAAACGCAGAAGCGGTGCTCATTTGCGAAATACAGTGAGACGCGAATCTGTCTAACGGGGTCATTCCCCTTATGATACCGCGGGTGCCCAGCAGCCAAATGTTGCGTTGTAGGTTTACTGGCGACTGCCCAAAGATAGTGTTGATCCCTAATTCAGGATCAATCAAACCCCCTGAGTCTACAAATTGGCCACAGGTTTGTTTATGACAATAAGAGCACCGACTAAACGACTGAAAGTGAAATAAGAGCAGCAGTACAAATTAGGCGGAATGCACTCTGACCTAATCCACGCAACAACACTGAAAAATTTGGTGGTGGTGGGGCAGGTGGGGGGGGGGGTTGGTATTCTGGAAGGCATGGAAGTCGGTGACGTCATTCTTCATGGTAAGGTGCAGGAAAGCGAGGGCATTTCAAGGATGTGACGCGCGAAAATTTGCCAATATTTTGTTAGATTACTGCATTTGCGTCATTATGGTTCCGGAAGCCCACCAGCCTAGACTTCATGGTTGCGGGAAGGGGCGATGGTGCGATTGCGTATTTTCATTAAAGGCAGCAGACATGCTCACAAAAGTGGTTGGGATAACGAAGTTAAAGGCAGTGTTCACGAAAATCTTAAATTTCGAGATTATTATATTGATTAAGTGGCCCCCGGGTAGAACCAAGATGACGTAGAAATTGAGAAAGCGCAACAGAAGTAAACGAAATCTTTAGGTATCGCCCCGCCTTTTGAGTATCACAGGAAGTGTTTGTTGTGACAATGAAATCTTTTATGAACTCGTCCTTTGCAATTCTCTACTCTCCATTGTTCCGTTTTTCCTTAGAGCCCTAACTAATCGTGCTTTGCATAAAATATTCTTCCATTTTCGATTGATTCATTTTTACACCGGTGACAACCAGTATGAACAAGTTCATCCAACCGGACAGCTAGTCCATGTTATAGAATGCTCAGGTGAAACTAGTTGTCCAGAATCGGATGAATAGTTGTCGAGAATCGGTCGACAATCGAGAAGTTGTCCAGAAAGTTGATAGAAGTTGTCGAGAATTCCGGGATTCGCAGTATTTGTCGAGAATTGCGGCCGAGTTGTTCAGAATTCCAGAGAAAGTTTCCAAGAATTCGGGGGAACGAGTGTTTGCCGAAAATTCGGACAGATTTCTCGACAACTCCTTCCGAAATTGAGAATATGTTTCGAATATGTCGAAAATTTCCCAAGAATTCAGGACATCACTTCAGAACCCTCTTTGACACCACATTCTTCGGATGTTGCAACTGCTATTTTTCTTCCTTTCTTTTCGTGTGAGTCCTCTGTTGTTTTTTTCTTTTTTTGCTCTATTCTTCTACCAGGTTATCAATTATAATGTATTTCACCGATTTCTTGAATATCAAACTCGTTTTTCTGGAATTTTTATCTTCTCGAAATAGCGAACATACCAAAATATGGGATTTTGAAGTTGGTGAATTTTGAAAGTTTTCGAGCTTGCAAGTACTGATCTTTTTTCGATGATCGGTAGCTGCAGCAGTCGCATATAAAATATAATATTCAAGAAGTTACCCCAGAAGTACCAGAACAACGTTTGAAACTAAGATTGGTAATTTGAATAAATCTTGAATGATTCAGTTCTGACCGAAATTCGCAACTCTAAACGTTAAAGGCAGTGGTCACGATGAAAAACGTTATCGAAAAAACTACAAAAATCAGCTTAGATCAAAAACAGCTGAAAAACTATGAAGGTAGCGCGGTGAAAAACGGTCTACAAATAGAGTTTCTAGGGCCCAAAAAAGCTATGTAGTTCGTGCACACGTGCACAGCGATGACGAAACAGATCGCAGTCTCATGCCGAGCAGTCAAAAATCATCGACATTCAGAGGACGAAATAAATGCAAATTTAACGAATAAAAACATTTGAATAATGAAAGCATCACTTCAGTCAATGTTTTTGACTAGATGTGTACATAAATTCGAAGGCTCATTGATTGACATTCAATTTCAAGCTAGCTGATGTTCTTGATATAAGAGGTCATCGATGCCGATGATGTGGAGAGGGCTCATCCACCATCAAAAGACAATAAAGTTCAGGTTTCAAATTCGGCCCAAAACAGTGGTTTTTTCGCGATTTTTTCTTATAGGTCCTATTACTCGAGACCCAGGAAAGGATTTGGAGAGAAAAAGACGACAAGCATATTTGATCGCGACCACTGCCTTTAATCTTGCGTTTATCTCTATCATAGTGCTTCCTTATGGGGCGCTTTTCTCATTTTTTTTTCATTTTAGTCCTAACCGATGGCCACGAAGTCGATTCAGCCAAGAATCTCAAAATTGAAAATATTGTGAACAAAGTCTTTAAAGGTGGTGTCCACTATAGAAACTGTCTTCAAGATTCTTTGAATTCAAACCGGGTCATGGTTGGAACCCGGTTTTGATTTAAGGTGAATTCCTGGCTCTGTGTTGTTGTTACTCTCCCTAGGGTCCTTAACTCGTTCCGAAAGATTAAGCTGCTGGTTCTGAATCAGGAGTGAAACTCGGAATTGATGTAAAGTTTATCGTCTGTGAAAATCATGGCGTAGACGAGTTCCATCGCGAAAACCGCTGACTCACCGCCGCTGATTTGCGGCATTTTCACGAAATGATAAATGAAGAGTAAACGTAGTGGTAGAGTGCTATTTGCTCGAGTATATGTAGTCGAACCCTCGATACCCAGAAAAAATATTTATCCGGGTTTTCACCGGAATTATCCGACGGGATCCGATTATCCGATCGAATATGCAATCTCGTTGAAAATTTTCATCACGGGTAGGATCCGTCATCCGTAAAAATTTCTTTGGTCAAGGGTCCGTTTCATCCGATTAATCGCTTTTGCGGAATAGATAACATCCTAGAAACTGACCCATTGCAATTGCGGTCATCTCATGGAATGTATCCTCTGTAAAAAAATCGTCTCTCTTTGTCTGTCATGCGCTCTCTCGCTGTCTCTAACTTTGCTCAGCAACCGTGCGCCTAGAAACCACGAGAATTTCGCAGTTTTACAGCCTGTATAGGAGAAAACTTGATGATTTTCGTCGCCTCTGGTACTTTGTATATTAAATTGAGCAAAAAATGAAAGTTCGCCATTGATTGGGTTGCTAAGGTGCGCCACTGCGGATAATCGTTGCCAATTTCTGAAGAAAAAGAACCAAAAACGTTAAACGGTAAGCTTTGAAACCAAACACACCTTTCAAATGCATCGAAACCTGTAGATACTCGCAGGAATAGCAGGAAGAAATGAAAGACGCTGGCAAACCATCGCATAGAAAAAAGTATCAGCTGATTTTATTTGTCGATTGATGGCAAACTCAAAGGCAGTGTTCACAGTGAATACAACACCCGACTTCGACCCAAAAATGGTGTTTTTTGGTCGTGTTACAATTAATAGTGGATAAACAGCCAAGAAAAACGTTCTGAACAAGCTAAAATAACAGTTTTTAACGTTCAGGAAGTGGGCGACCTTACTAGCTCTGCTAGTTTCCGCAAGCTCTCAGCAAGCAAGCGCTAATCGCGATATGTGCGCGAATCGAACAGGATGTACACGGCAGAGTTGCTTGGCAATTCGCCATTGAAAACGTGCCCGGGGCCACAAGCTCGTCCGAATGGGGGCCGACCGGTATAAGCAGGCGCAACAGGATAACTTTCAAAGCCGCTTTTTTTTATTTCTTGCCCGTTTTTGCTGATTTCTTCGACCCTATCCCCTTCAGCATCTGCAAACTAAGTGTGTCACGCTGGAATCTCGAGAACGAGATTTGTCGTGAACACTGCCTTTAGAAGCCAAGCCGGACGTGGCAACCGTAAGCTTAGTAGAAATAAGCTAACGCAGCACCGCTTTTTTCGTTATTGCGTACTGTATAACGATGCAATTGCAGACACCTAACCACACAATGTGGTTCCAGCGAAATTTCCACCTCCTTGGGCTGCCTTCGCCTTCCTGCAGTCACACCATGAATGACGTCACTGTCTTCAACGCCTTTTAGCTAGTTCTGGTCCACCCCTATATACACAATGTTTCCATGTTAAAGCATGGATGAGATTTGACCGCAGAAAATCTGCACTTCCACTAATCTTTTGACCACTCAACAAATTCTGACGCACGTCAGTTGAGGAATGTCCAAAATCGCAGTGAGATTATTATTCAAGTAAGACAATAAAGAGCGAAATTCTCTTCATCCATTCATTCAGAGATGTTGAAGAGCCAGAAAAGTAGCAATATTCTGTTGGGAAAGATGTTCAGAGACGTGACAAAGAAGTCTCAAGCTATTCATTGGGGCGCCATTCGACAGAAAGTAGAAGAGGAGAGCGCTCTGACAACACTTCAAGCAGCCGATTCAATCATACCCCGCGTCACAACCTTATTTCCACGCTTAACCTCTTGCCACTGAAATCAGGCGCAGGCGGCACTAGAAATATGTCAAAAGTGTTCTTCATATAGCAGTTTGTACAGATGAAGAGAATGCTGACTGCAGATCTCGCGCTGATCCTGCAAGCATGAGAACGGAATGTTTCCCCATAAGTCTATGAATATATGTATGTACATACATGATCTACATATGTTTCAGATCCAATCCAATGGTGGGCACCCGTCCCCGAAATTCCAACCAAGAAAATTGAACATGCTCACTTTCACCATACAAAGCTCGAAAGCCTGAGGCCTATAGGTAGTGAAATCTAGTCAGAAGCAGTACGATTATAGCAATATTTCCATCAAACTAAAAGCGCGTATCTGGACGCTGGAGAAGGTTTGAACTTGTTGAAATCTTGCCTTAGGTAGGGTAGTGGAATATAGCAACAGAAAAAACCTGAGAAAACCATTATTACAGAATACAGCAGCAACGAAAAGCGTGTCTGGTGCAGTACATGTTTGAGACGTTGGAAATGGTCCGGCACCTCTGCTCCTTACAAGGGAACTACTATCAGTCAGCCTGGCCATTCCTGTACTTCTCTAGAACCGTTTTCGACGTAAATTCCGATTATGATCTACGCAGCTCTCTAAATCCACTCTGAAAAAGTTATAGGCGTTTTCGCCAGATTTTCGTACGTAATGTACCAAGGGTGTGCGTTGGTGGAAAATTTTATTTTCGGTAAGCGTTAATCGTTAATTTTCAAGAAAAAACCGCGTTAACCCTTTAATGCGTTAACACGTTAATTTTGCATTTCGTTAACAAATTCAAAAAAAACATTTCCTGACCACAGCGAAAATCGATAAATCACCAGAGGTCCCAGCAATTGTGAAACAGACCTTCAGATGGCCTCAGGAGGACGCTGTGGAAAATGATTGAGGCATTATTTGGAGCGTGCGTCGCGTCGCAATATGTGAGTAGCGCTTCATGTAAAGTGAGCGCGGTAGTAGAAAGTGAGTAGCGCCGTATGTGAAGCTTGCGCAGCGTCGTAGAACGTGAGTAGCGCTTCATTTAGAGGGCTGGCGACGCTTCTTAGAAATTGAATAGCGCTTTGTGTGGTGAGTACTCAGCGTGGTGCGCACCCTGCAGAGCGTGCGGCGCGTGACAAAAAGTTACTTTCGTTTTATGTAGAGCATGCGCTGCGTAATGAAATGCGAGAAGAGTTAGATGCAGTCTTTACGTATACGGCATAATAGATTAAGGTGAAGGAAACATGTGAGTCGACCGTTTATATGCAAAGACGATTTGATCATTTCCGCCGTAGGCGGAAATTGGCTCGTCTGGAAGCCAAGCCCCTACCAGACGCCAAAACGGCTGGTAGGTTGGTTACTGTACATATGGTTTCCATTTTCATTTTAGTCTGACGCATGGACCAGGCGGTTGGCCGTGCGAGGTTGGCGGCCTCACTGGAGAATGGGGTTTCGATTCGCGCGGGGTGATCTACCGTCGCAGCCCCGTCCATTCATCAGACTAAAATGATTGCGCGCACTCTATCATCCATCACTGGATGAGGGATCGCCCCGACGCTGCTTGGCGGGAAAAATCGCGCGATCAATAGCCACTCTCCCTTCGTTTTCCCGCGCGCATTTTTTCCCGCCAAGCAGCGTCGCGGCGATCCCTCATCCAGTGATTGACGATACATATAGTCGTATACCATTCGATACAGTCAAGATATGCTTAAGAGTATCATCGACCCGGCCTTCGAACACAATTCTGGAACACAAATTCGAAGTTCTTCAATTTTGAGAAGAGATGACGGAAATTAATAAACAATGGAATTTGAAACATTGAGGTCAGCTACATATTTCACAACAAACGAAAACTGAAAAAAAGCCGACTGCCCCAGTTTATAAATTTGCCAATCAAGCAGATTAATCAGTGCCATAATTCCACTGCTATTAACGAACATAAAGTTAACGTAATTTTAGGACTTTTTCGTTAACTGCTAGTCGTTAATTTTCACAAAAAAAGCGTTAACCCGTTAATGCGTTAACACGTTAACGTTATAACGCACAGCCCTGTAATGTACCTCTCAAAACGAGCATTAGTTTTTGGGAAATCTGAAAACGGACCTCATAATCCAGATTTGACTTAAAATTTTTCTAGGTGGGTGATTTAGGACTCTGATCACGAATCTGGGGTTTTTTTGTCGATTTTTCCAAGTTTTCGTTTTGATTCCTTCACACCTTACCATCGGGGGAAAATTTGATGGCAAATTGCGACTTTTGACTATTTCCGGAGTGCTTTAATAGATATTGCTCAAATTGTCCCTCAGGGGATTATTAAGAGTGGTGAGCACGAATCTGAGGTCCGTTTATCAATTTTCGGCAGACTACGGTAGATTACGGTGGGCATACGGTAGTTCGGTCGAAGTCTCAGATTTGACTCAAAACTTGTACGTGGGGCGGTGAACACAAATTCAATGTCCATTTGTCGATTTTCAGAATACTAAGGAAGGTTTAGCCCCCTAAATAGCATGGCACCTACCGTAACCAACACTAAACTTCAGAATTTCGACAAACGGACTTCAGATTCGTGTTCAGCACCCTAGCCTACCCCTAACAACAAATTTCAAGCCGAATTCGATTTTTTTTTGAAAACGCCCCTGAAATTCCATGGAGAGTACCCTTACCTTGCCGAAAGGCCTTAAAAAACGCGTGTAACTTTTTTCGCAGTGGTTTTAGGCATCTGCGAAGATCATAGTCGGGTTTTACGCTAAAAACGGTCCTAGAAAAGTACATTTCATTCGGAATGGCCAGGCTGACTAAAAGTATGTAGTTCCCTTGTTAGGTAATTTTGATTTTTTTGTCTTTGTTCTGTCTTATATTCTCGGAAATAGGAATAGTTCGAAGGCAGCATACACGCTCACAAACATGGTCGAGATAACAGCATAAATATTACGACCGCACGGCCCCTACCGAAAACCCATCAGGATGACAGTATTCAAGGATTTCCGTCTCGGAAGCCTGTATTTTTCCACTCCTTTGAGTAACAGAATGAGAATTGATACTTGAGAAAGCATGTGATGATTGAAGCCTTGTTTTGCCTGCATGGATGCTGTTTTTCTTCGCACCGATTTCGCACCCGCTGGTGCAGCGATGTAGCTGCGGCAGCGATTTAGTTCATGGTGCATAGCCTCATGGACGATCGAAGAGAATCAATCAATCGGTAGAAAGTAATGGCCAGTGGCCATTAATAACACGTTCGTACTAGTAAACTTTGACATCGTCATCAGTTATTTTGAAAAAAAATGAGTGATAACACAATCAGAGTACAGTATGTTTGGAAGAGTCCGCAACTCCAACAATTCCTACTTCCATTGCTGTAGACTATACCCGAGCCACGTCAGCCGCCACCGATCCACGTAGGCAACTGAAAAAAATCGACTTCAAGATAACATCAGACATCTAAAGGCAGTGGCTACGATGAAAAACCGTTATTGAAAAAAAAACTACAAAAATCAGCTTAGATCGAAAACAGCCAAAAAACTATGAGGGTAGCGCGGTGAAAAACGGGCTAGAATCTGAGTTTCTAGGGCCCAAAGATGCAAGCTCGTGCACAAGTTAACAGCGCCGCCCCCAAAACAGTCTCATGCTGAGCAGTCATAAATCATCGACATTCGGAGGAAGAAATAAACGCAATTTTACGTATCAAAAACAGTTGAACAATGAAAGCAAGCACTTCTGTCAACGTTTTTGACTAGATGAGTACATAAGTATTAAAGGCACAGTCCAACCTCAGAATCGGTTTTCAGTTTTTCTATCTATCTTAAAAAGGGTCCCACGCTGATTCCAATGATGTCTCTGGAATCGTTCAGTATCCCCTGGGAACGGAGTTACGGCCCCTCAAAAATTGAGCGGCGGAAGCATGGTGGACGAGTTGTCCGAGGCTTGTAACTCCCGTCATTTGCAAACGCTGTATGCGAGCTGACCTGAATGAAGAAAGAGTCTGATAATGAAGGGAAGAACGGGGCTACTGATTGGAAAGCATCGCTCATCTCGCTACTGTTGAGCTCGAAATATCGTAAAAGGGGCGTGCCAAAGTGGCTTCCCGAGGTGGGCGCCCCAGGGTGGCTTCCCCCTATATCTCGCTTATTCGGAGAAATTGAGAGCTCGCTCTTGGCAAGTGGTATACGGGGAGGGTCTACTTCACAATTATGTGGAAATCCCAGATTTCGTCCCTGAGCTTGGACTGTGCCTTTAAAGCAGGTGAGTCCGAAGGTTAATGTTTGTTGACTGAAATTAAATTTCAGCCAGCTGATGTGCTTGATATTAGAGATCATCGATGCCGATGATGTGGAGTGGACTCGTCCACCTTCAAAAGACAAGAAAGTTCAGCCCTCAAATTTGGCCCAAAACAGCGGTTTTTTCGCTATTTTTTGTTATAGGCCCTACTATGTACCCGAAACCCAGAAAGGGGTTTAGAGAAGAAAAAAAGACAAGCCTTTTTGATCGCGACCACTGCCTTTAAGAGACCACAGTCTTTTCCTTAGCGTCCAGCTCAACAGAGTTACCCCTTTTTGAAAATTGCTTGCCTTCTTGAAGTCCGGTGTTCGGTTCGCTATGGCGATCAGCGGCTCTACGCGAGCCAAACACTAGAAACCCGGGGTTTCATGGGCTCTTTGAAGCTCATTTTTAGCCGTTTTTTCAACATTGTTGATGCTACGGGCTTTGCATCTACGTAAATTCGGTGTAGATTCCAAGATTGATTTTTTGTGGCTACTGGGACTAGGATCATACTTCCTAGACCCACGACAGCGACAGTGCGTATCAGCAGGTTCAAAGGGCGAAAGCCCCGCGACAGGAGGTCGCTGTCTTTGTGCAGAGCGATGCGACCATACCATTTAGGGAGCATTTTGGAGTGGATGGTGGCTCTTCTGTCCCCCTTCTAGAAGATCGAACGGCGGAATGCTTTTTTAGAACACGGGTGCTTGTAATATTATGTTCACCTAGCATTGAGGTCTCAAGCTTATACATTTACTTCGATTTGGTTCAGACATAGGATTAGAAAGTAAAGCCTTCGAATAAGGTTCTGCGCGCGAAGGCTGCCCTTGAAGGCATCGTACTCCACACTCCCTCATTGCCCAGCAGCAGATACTATTGATCCAAAGTACAGCATTCGAAAATTAGGGTAGACCTTAATCCACCGAGATTTACCAGTGAGCTCACAATTTGCTCTCCAAGATCCCTACTGAAAAAATGGCCTGAAATCCGGCGCAACTGTTCAAAAATCGATATGGTATATTCAGCCGCTGTTATTGAATTCAATATTTTCTGTAATTGAACACCGCTGTGTCCTTTTTTTAGCATCCTTCAGAAGGGAGGCTGAATCAGAGGGGTGTTTATATAGAGTGGATTTTCTAATCAAAAATTAAAAAGTGGATGTTCCGGCCAAGTAAAAGTGAAGTGTGCCCGAATGAGAATGGCGGCCCACGCGGCCGGCGTGCTTGGAAGGCTGCCGTCGTATGTGCCGCCCTCGGGCGAGTGTTGGATTTCAACGACGGCCGTCCTCTCTCCCACCGTCTGCATAGTTGATTGATCGGCGCAGTGCAACGCGACGACCGCCTGCCAAGCACGCCAGCCGCATGGGCCGCCATTCTCATTCGGACTCGCCTTAATTGACTACTTGCCGAAATCCACACTCTCTGCCTTTCAAGGTGATGCAAAAATAGTAATTCAATCCTTCTCAAGATTCCTGCCCTGTCCGGGCCAGATGTGACGGAAATGTTGCCCAGATTTGTAGGAGGGGTTGAGTGGGGACAGTTTACCGCAAATTTAAAAGGACATGGTGTGCCTGCGGTGATACATTAAAACTGCGGTGGAAGACGCCAGATTTCATTACCGATCGTCAGCACAGCTGATTTTCTAGGTTTATTTCTTTTCAGGTTTTCCTTTTTTTTCTTGTCTGCTTCGGCATTATTTTTGTTTCTGCCTCTTATAATATTACGAATAGGGGCTTTCTTTAGTGTGCGAGAAGAGTTTGCCGTTGTTTTCTTGATTTCAAACAAAATTATGAAAAAAGACACTTCGAACTCCGAACGAACGGCTAATTTTCTTCGCGCACTAAGAATAGCCCCTTTTCGCAATCCTTAAACAGTCAGAAATAAATTAATGTCAAAACAAACAAGAAAAAAAACCGTAACTCACCTAGAAATTCGGCTGTGCTGTTGATCGATAATGAAATCTGGCGTCTTCCATCGCAGTTTTAGCGTGTGACTGCAACCGCACCTTGTCCTTTTGACATTGCAGTAAACTGGATGTTGGGCATGTATCAGCAGGAAAAAAATTCGGATGAAGAGGGGAAGGCATGTGCTGAGACTCGCAAATGGGGTGGAACGTCCTTTAAAGTTCGCCAAGCACATGTTCTCAGATTCGCCCGCGGGTTTCAAACAGCTATACAATTTCTTAAACGTTGTTTCGTCCAATGTCGATGATGTACTAATTCAAAAAGGAAAAGTTGGCACATTCCCTTTCAGTAATCGCTTATCACAGATTTTAAAGGCCTTGTACACGATAAACTTCATCTTCGAATTTTCCGTGACAAACACTTCTCGTGGCTCTCACAATCAGAAACAGAACAGCGTCGAAGAACCGGGATGAAAAGCTACTTAGGAGCCACAAAACAGCTTTGAAAAGTGGGCAAACCCCGCCGCTTTGGGCATGTCCGGCCCCTTTCCGCCCCTCGACGTGAACAATGGAACAGTCGACATCGTGAGATGAGCCATGGTTTCCGATCAAAAGCCCGGTTCCTCCCTCTATTCTCAACTTCACTCTTTACTCAGGTCAGCTCGCATACATTGGCTGCAAAAGACGGAAGTTACAAGCCTCGGAAAACTCGTCCACCATGCTTCCCTAGCTCAACTTTTGAGGGACCATAACTCCATTCCCAGAAGGTCTTGCACGATTTCAGAGACATGATTGGATTTAGAATGAGACCATTTCAAGATAGGCAAAAAACAGAGAAGGGATTTTTATCGTGGACACTGCTCTTAAGTTAGGAGGCTCTAAAAGAAAGGTTGATCCGCTTTTCCACCTCTACCGAAAGAGGGATTTAGTTACAGGGGTGTTTAAATACTAAGGGAGTTCAGGTTTGGAAAATAGGGCACTTTGAACTCTGATTTGTTTACTATTCGGGGTTTTTCTGAAGCCAACTTGCCGTTTTTATTGTCTGAAGGGGTACACCCACACAAAAACATGAACAGAATGGAGTATTCTTTGCTTGGAGTGGAGCAGAACATAACAATTGTCTTTTTCCGATGGCACCAAGTTCTTTTGAGATTGGTTTCGCATGATGTGGGGTTCATCAGTATAAGCTGAGGTTAGCTTCCTGGGCTCGCTTTGAAGGTATATGCACTGTGCAACTAATTAGGTTAAAGGTTGGATACTCTTCCCATGCTCTTCCATGCGTTTACAGAGAATAATAGTTTGTTCTATTACATATTTACTTTTATCCGCAGCTTTTGCATTACGATTTGTCTGTTTGTGTTGACAAACTCAAGCAGTATCCGCTATGTCTTCCGCGCAAGGCCTTGCGAGAGCAAGGTTTTAAGGTTTGGAAGGACGAGACGCGTTTCAGGCAACCAGCATTTTACGAGACGATATATTCTCGCCTGATTACGCAAAGAATGACCATAAGCAGTGGTATGAAATCTCCACGAATGGACGCTTGTTGTACTGTAGCCGTTTTCGCTTGAAATGCGCTCAGCCATAAGATCTTCTTGACCCATAGCTAAAAGCTTTATGTTTGGCATTATTATAGTACCAACTACACTGAGTTCCAAAAATATGGGTGGCAGTCTCTAGAAAGCAGCAATAAATTTCGTGACGCGATATTCTTATACCATGACAGTTCAGTCTTCCCCCGCTCTCTCTGTAGCAGCCTCGACAGCTCTGTTACTAACTACAAGAGCGTCACTAAGCGCGAAAGTACGAACATTTGCTTAGCAATGAATTATAGCACTTCTAGAAGCAGGCGGCAGGACGCAAGCGTCTTGCCGCTGCTCCTAACGCATTCAGATAAAGCGGTTTGGTATCCTCTGGTTCCAAGCCAAATTTGCTCTGCTCCCTCGGAGCGAAGGTAGAGACAGCGAGAAAGTGTGGGAGGAAGGGGGCGCAGCGTACGCGCGCAGACGCACGCGATGAACGGAAATAAATTTCCCTCGGAAACAGTGGATATGCATTGTTTATCAAATATGAGGGTAGAGCGAAGCCGCTGCTGCTCAAGAAGTCCTATTTAACGTTAGATGTAAGTCGATGGCGTCGCAGCACCGGCATCAACTTGCTAGCTAACTATGGATCGAACAGATGGGGCAAACCATTCTTCTCTACTAGCAATGTGCTCACTTCCACGCTCAGCGACATCTGTGATGTTCATGTACTTCAATAATACAACAACTATCATATCAGAATATCAGAATGTTCATATGGTAGTATGTTTTTCCTCCTGCTAAGCATCAATGGTCATGCAAAAGAAATGCGAATCACATTCCAGGGATCAACAAGGAAGACATTATAATCTCTCATCGGAGGCACATGCGACATTTTTTCAAAGAGAAATAATCACATGGGTAATCCTCCAGAAGACAGCGGACTTACATTGAAGATGATATTTTTTCGTGGGATCTGAATCCAACATAAGGAAATATACACATTCATAGGTAATGGTGGAGCGCATGTAAAATAGCTTGTGTGGGTTCAAAAGCTCAAATAAAACTTCCGAATACAGACACACCTCAGTGATTTCGTCAGCAATTCTCTCCACCCTTCGGCACACCAAATGAAGGGGTAATAATATGCTTTCATGAGTTTTTCTCATGAGTAGAAATTTTATCCTTTCAGCAACCTGCGGCTGAAGTCAACGACGGCATGACGTCCACTGTGTGTTTCCTGCCTCTGTAGTGTTCATCTGACAATGAAACCAAAAGAGGAAAAGTGTCTGAGGTCAGCTCTCAGAATTGAGAGAGGATTACGCGCAAATGTAGTGTCGACGATAAAAATCGTTCCCTGGTTTTCACCAGAAATGAAAGGTTTGGGACATGATTGTCTCATTAGTGATGAAAGAACAACAGAAAAAAAACGACGGAAGGCTCAAATAGTGGTCCCTTACTTCGAAGGAAGATTTCGATGCTGTACGATTTGCCTGGGCATGAGCAGAACTACGGCATAAATTTTCATTTAACTTGATGCATTATTTTCATCTTCAATATATTTTCAATAGATCAGAATTGTTCTGTCCCGAAGTCTCATGATAGTTCTAAAAAGTTCATTACAAAAGTTCAAGAATGAGGCTCCAAAAGAATTCAAAAGACTGCAAAAGCTTGTCGGCTAGCTTTCGGTGCGTAGCACCTTCTTCAGACCTGGAAGAAAACATGTCAGTGTTGCATTTCGCATTGTTGAATCTATTTAGCTAACCAGAGTCTGCTTTGCGGTACGGATGGAAAATGGGCGAATGGGCGAAACCCCACGCCGGTCACAGACACAATAAAGTACAACCACCAAAACAATTTGCGTGCTAAAATAGCAGTTGCCCCGCGATTAGGAGTAATCTTACCGTAACCCAAAAAGAGCTATGGCGCTCCTGCCTTCATACAATGAGCTGTAGTATATCACCCAATTCCTCTCGGCTGTTTATCTCGGGTGATAAACGCTTTATCTCCAAGGCCTCTAGAATTGTCCGTTCAACAGCGTTTTCAACCGAGCGGTGGAGATCCGTAACTGAAAATAATGGAGCAGCTTCTTGGGTATGCTTCTGTGTTCTGTGTTTGGAGAAACTGCTAAGTGGATATGTCAAAGCTGCGGAGAGAAGTACGTCGGAGAAACTATGAGGCCTCTGCACAAACGGATGGATGAACACCGCAGGGCACTTAGAAATCCGGCGTCATATCCACTTAGCAGTTTCTCCAAACACAGAACACAGAAGCATACCCAAGAAGCTGCTCCATCATTTTCAGTTACGGATCTCCACCGCTCGGTTGAAAACGCTGTTGAACGGACAATTCTAGAGGCCTTGGAGATAAAGCGTTTATCACCCGAGATAAACAGCCGAGAGGAATTGGGTGATATACTACAGCTCATTGTATGAAGGCAGGAGCGCCATAGCTCTTTTTGGGTTACGGTAAGATTACTCCTAATCGCGGGGCAACTGCTATTTAAGCACGCAAATTGCTTTGGTGGTTGTACTTTATTGTGTCTGTGACCGGCGTGGGGTTTCGCCCATTCGCCCATTTTCCATCCGTACCGCAAAGCAGACTCTGGTTAGCTAAATAGATTCAACAATGCGAAATGCAACACTGAAATGTTTTCTTTCAGGGTTGAAGAAGGTGCTACGCACCGAAAGCTAGCCGACAAGCTTTTGCAGTCGTTTGAATTCTTTTGGAGCCTCATTCTTGAACTTTTGTAATAAACTTTTTAGAATTTTCAATAGAGATTAAGGATAAAACTAGTGAAAAGGGGAATGAAGTGCAAGAAAAGAAGCAACTTAACAATGGAAGGAATATAAGGAAATGAGTTGCGATACATCCAAACGTGCCCCAGTTCTGAAATTCATCCGCGCTTTTATGCTAATGTGGAGCGGACAAAATCGTCCACGGAAAACTCGACCGTGAGCGGAAGGACCTAGCGCGAGCTGACTTCGAGGCCACCACACTGAGCTCTTCCGGACCCTAATCTGTTCATTCTTTCAAACTTTTTGTTTCAATATACCGCCGAGCTTTCGATTGCCTGCGGAGAAACGAAGACGAATTTTAACGTGGACACTACCCAGTCGGGGATGTGGCCAAAGTGTTAGATTGTGTCAGCAGCCGGTGGACCCGATGTAACATCCGCATGGATCTTGAACAGACTTTGCGTTCCCCATTTGAGGTTGACGTAAAGTCGGTGCACCTGTGTTATAGCATATGACACCGAATTTGCGCAAACCTTCGACAGTGAACTCAAAGTCTCTTCCGGATACATGCCGACGTTACATGGCTAACCGAGACCACCTATTCTCTTTGAAGAGTTGCTCTGCTCACGCATGCATGGAAGTGAATAGTACAATGGTACTAGAGCACGCGAGGTTCCTGAAATCACAATTAGGATGAGGAAACAGACTGGGAACATCCTTCTTCTTGCCATAACGAGCACGCCAATTTCCGCCTTAGTGTGAGCTGCAAAAAGTAGCTTTCTTCATGTAAAAAGCTCTTGAAATCGGGATTTTCTCTTTCAAGTTAATTTTCAATTATTTCCGGGTTACTGAATCGGAGTGAGCAGGATAGATCCCATTTCAGTATTCCGAAAACCAATGGAGGCACCTTTATCAGAAAAATAGCTGGACCTTCTTGAACAGCGAAAGATTTCCTCTCAAGTGTTGCTGTTCTCATCGGAGCGAAAATCCGGTGCGCGGTTGCAGGCATCTGCTTTTACAGCAATCACCTTTGTGATAATCGAGCTGAGATCACATGGTCCCGGTACGATTAGCCTTGTGTATTGTCAACGAGATTCGTGCTGCGAAACTTAACCGGATAAAATAAGACCTCTTGAGCCGACCGCTCAAATACAAAGAGTAACTGAATTCTGAGGCCCGCCAAGTGGTTCGCACGTATCATGTGGTCGGTCACAACTCAGATAAAAACAGCCCACTTCCCGCCGGCCTAGGCGGGCTAGTCGGCTTCGCGCGGCCCCAATTTTGTGGGCGTGGCACAGCGCCCCACTTCCCGCGGAGAGAGAGGTTTTCTCGTCTTCCCGCGGAGTGTCGGCGGGCAGTCGGCTAATCCTGTGGGTCATCGAACACTCACTCATCGATCCTCATTTTGATATCATCATTGCACCACCCACTAGAGTGGAGCCAATGAACGATTGCTGAGCAGAGAACGCTGTGTTGAGACTCTTCTTAAAACCCGCGCTGTGTGCGACGCTGGTCTTGGGCAGGTGAACCACTGTCCGTTACTGGCATCTGCGAATAGGAAGACTGCAAGAACCAGTTAGTGTATGAAGCTTTTCCGTTCAAGCTCTCCCCTTACTTGTCAAGAGCAGTTCAAGATGAGATCCCCAGAAGCGGATTTTTGAATATTTGTTTTGACAGACCGTTACTTAAAGCGTGATTTTAAATGTGCCGCGAACGGTTTTAGGACTGTCTTATGTCAGTCACCAGATTGGCCGTAAGGCGGTTGCAGGAGGGCTGCAGAGTGCTTGTTCACACTGTACGGACAGTAAACGAAACGACGTTGCCGACTGCCCGCGAACGATCTATCGGCCTTCCGCGGGAGGGGTTACGGGACGTCGGCTAGTGGTACCGCGGGAAGTGTGATCTCTCTATCTGAGAACTGCCAACTGGATTGATTTTCGTTTGAACCGTCATATTGCATATTCCCTAAGCCAGGAAAGTGCTTGGCGATATCTGCACCGTGTTAAGTGAAGGCGGGACGATGGGGGCCCTTCGTCAATTATAATTATTATATGAAGTTGAAGGTGTCTAACATTTGATGTTCGATATTGATCGCGTGACATCTGTGGGTTACCAGAGTCCTCGAAACAGGCAGTGTATTCGAGCAGCCCGTCGTGAATCCCATAGAAAACCTCTAAAAATGTGACAGAGATGGTCCGTAGGTAGATGAGGACTTTGACTGCCATGCCTCGTAGTTGCTGCAGAGGTTAAAGGCAGTGGTCACGATAAAAAGCGTCATCGAAAAAACTACAAAAATCAGCTTAGATCGAAAACAGCTGAAAAACTAGCACCCCAGTCAATGTTTCTGGCTAGACGTGTACATAAATCAGGAGGTTCATTGATTGCAATTCAATTTCAAGCCAGCTGATGTTCTTGATATAAGAGGTCATCGATGCCGATGATGTGGAGTAGGCTCGTCCACCATCAAAAGACAACAAAGTTCAGGCTTCAAATTCGGCCCAAAACAGTGGTTTTTTCGCGATTTTTTCAAAGGTCCTACTACACAAGACCCAGAAAAGGGTTTAGAGGGAAAAAGACGACAAGCATATTTAATCGCGACCACTGCCTTTAAGATGGACAAGAATATGCCGCAAATCTGGGTCACACCGATGCCACTGACGTGGGTCACAATCGGTGCTTCCATTCCTCGACCCTATTTGAAGAGTAGGTAAGTGTACGCTCTTCTTCAGAAATGCCTCAGGAGATTTCAAAAACCTTCGTCTTGACCTAGGTTCAGCAGAAACCTAACCATCTTTGTGTACCAATATCAAAACGAAAAAAAACATCAAAAAACGTGGACAATGTTCAGAGTTCAGTGAGAAAACACTCCGTCCTCCGTCCACGTCGTAAACGCAAATAAACAACCCATCATAAACACCCCGAGGCGCGAATTATGCAGCAAATAAAGCAGCGATTCAATTTCGAGATGTCTGCGAGGGCGTCGGTGGGTAATAACTCCAGGTTTGGTCTTTTTGAAGGATCAGAGTGATTCAGGCGAATGAAAAAACTTCAAGAGTTACTGAGCTACATATATAGTCCGTCTGATTTATTCACTCAAAACAGATCTCCGATATCTGAACCTCGTAGCTCTCATATGAATAATTTCATTCTCATATTTGCTATCATTTTTCGTTACTTAGAATCTACTTCCAAAAGTGATTATGTCAGAACTGAACTCGCGACTATACTGGACTGGAGCGTCCTCCCTCAAAGACTGAAATCAGGGGTCATATTCGCCAATAACCCGCCGGGTAGTCGAAGGGTAAATGAGGTGAAATTTCAGTACAAAACGCGCGCTCCACGGCCACCTCTCGCCTCCCTTGGCTTCCCTCGCGACCGCCGGAATTTTTCGAATAGCATAGCTGAAAAATGGCCGCTTCGCGATGGAATCTTTATGTTTTTGCAGTGATATCGATACGTAACACAGTTTGCATTTCCATCTTACATGGTGTAGGATGGGTTGATCTGCTCCTCTGCCGCGCGCGGTATCATCCCTTCCGCTTCCCTTCGACTACCCTCGGCGGGTTGTTGGCGAATACGACCCCAGGACTTCAAAGGCTGAAATCAGGAAGACTGATCGTTACGTCCTCTGTCTAATAGGGACAGAGGTAACCGCTGTTTTTGCACCCAAGAAAGTACGGAATGTACTTCAAACTTGGGTAATGGAACCGCCGACAATTTCGTTCTACCACACAGGATAGTACATCGTACTCCACGCGGGTTCACGGCTGCATCCTCGCGGAGCCGGCGCGGTTCTAATGCGAGTCCGCTGCGGTACTATCGCGGCGATGTCGAGGCTCAAGACACGGCAACAAAATCGTCTGGTCACGGTGCCGCTGCGGTACTATCGCGGAACTATCGCGGCACAGTCGAGGGTCTTTTTCCCTGCACTGGCGCGGCAAATTCTCTCAGAGCAGGCGATCTTCAACGTCTGTACAACATGATACCACACCAAAATCGAGTAATCACGATTCGCTGAAGTCTTCAGGGGACAGATTTATCATTGAAATTTATCGCTGGTAAGCTGGGTAAGGACGGACCTCTGCCTGTAAACACTGTTCTTGCCGATGAGGGCACAAACTAGAAGGATACTCGTACCCACCTCACCGGCGGTTAAATTGTGGTGCGCGCGAAGCGCGCACCAGATTTGGCTTTAACTCGCCCATGCGCAACTCTGCTAATCCGGAATCAGCGTTCAGAGTAACTGTGGAGATGCGGTTCTTTCTCCATTGGAAAGAGCGTAAAAAGTTGGTGTATGCACCAAAAAATGGTTTGGAATGGTTTCTTGGCGCTCGAGAAAAATGGCGAAAACCACGTGATTTTGGTCGAAAAACTGCTAATCTCCTTTTTTTCAGACGGCGTTCACGATCTTGTTGCAGTACTTTAATATGAGCTAGAAGCTTAATTTTTTTGACAGGAGGCTGGAAATGGATGCAGCTAGCTCCTATTCAATTTTGGAGTTGAAAACTCAATTTTAGCGGAACCCCAACTTTGAGGGTCAAGACGGGTAAAAACATGTAAACATGTTATTGCAAACCATCCGACGCTCACTGAACTTTAAAAATGAACTAATGAAAATCAACACAGCTAATGATAGGCTTCTGCCCAGGATTGTTTCCTCCTTGAGACGGTTGGTGTGAATAAAATTTGAGGAGTGCGCAGGGAGCAGCAGAAAGCCCTCAGCGGGAATGCGCAGGACGCCGTAAAAAGTCTGTGGAACCTCAGTGGGAATGCGCAGGACGCTGTAAAAATGTACGGGACCACAGTGGGAGTGCGCAGGACGCCGCAGAAAGTGTGTGGGACCGGAATGAGAGTGCGCCGTACACCGCAGAAAGTGTGCGAGACCCAGGTGGAAGTGCGCAGGACGCCGTAGAAAGTGTGCGGGCCCCAGTGGCAGTGCGCAGGGCGCTGTAAAAATGTACGGGACCACAGTGGGAGTGCGCAGGACGCCGCAGAAAGTGTGTGCGACCGGAATGAGAGTGCGCCGGACGCCGTAGAATGTGTGCGAGACCCAAATGGAAGTGCGCAGGACGCCAAAGAAAGTGTGCGGGACCCCACTTGAAGTGCGCACGATGCCGTAAAACGTGTACGGGATCTCAGTAGGAAACAAATGGTCGTTTTTTTATGTCTGCGGGTCACAATTTTTAGGAGTTATAGTCGTCCGACCACACCGATCGGTAATGATTTCATTATTTACCGTAGGCAAAAGCTTCCATACAAGGTTTTGCCACATCAGACAGGGAATCGCTGAGCAAAAATTAGGTCATAAAGGGAACTTTCGGGAAAAATATATGAAATTCTCAAAAGTTTAGCTTCCTGGCAAAAGTAATGATTTGGCAATGTTATAACTACAAGAAATATAGAATTTAACAAAATAAAATAAAAAACAACTCGAAATATGTTTGAAAATGATTTGGCACAAAATAACCAGAAGCAATGAAAACTGGGAAATGTAGTGAAATGACCAAAACCGGATTTGGCAGTCATTCATAGGCCAACTTTTGATAAGTATGTAGTGACTGACGAGCGATTACATTTTACAAGATAATCCGTTAACCTTATCAAAGCTAAATCAAGCGCGCAACGGAAACCGTAAAACATTTCATTGAAGCTGTAATACGAAAATCAGCATAGGTCAAGCTATGTGAACGTAACGTTCAAATCCGATGCGCGCTTGATTTAGCTTTTATAAGGTTAACGGATTATCTTGTAAAATGTAATCGCTCGTCAGTCACTACATACTTATCAAAAGTTGGCCTATGAATGACCGCCAAATCCGGTTTTGGTCATTTCACACCATTTCCCAGTTTTTCATTGCTTCTGGTTATTTTGTGCCAAATCAATTTCAAACATATTTCGAGTTGTTTTTTTTATTTTATTTTGTTAAATTCTATATTTCTTGTAGTTATAACATTGCCAAATCATTACTTTTGCCAGGAAGCTAAACTTTTGGGAATTTAATGGTGATTACAACCCAAGGACCATCAGTGGGCTACCGTTGAGTTTTTGTACGATAGGTGAAGAGATTCGATAGCGTTCAGAGATTGCACCGCAAGGGTTTTAACTACCCGGCCACCTCAATATTAAGGTTTTTCCGTCGCTTCGGCATCAGAACAACTGGAATATGAGAGTCAGGGTCCTGGGCTTGGTGCTTGAGCGAATAGCTTCCAATCAACGAATTTTCTTTCATGTTTTTTGCTACTAATCGGAAGCCGAATGACCTGTGCTGTTGGGTTGGTCTCGGCCAAATCTTTTCTGAAGTTTGTTGTCCAACAATACTGCTCTTTAAAGGCAGTGTTCACGATAGAAATCGTTCTTTTTGTTTTTCCGCCTACCTTGAAAACGGTCCTATGCTGATTCCAATGATGTCTCTGAAATCGCACAAGACCTTCAGGAACGGAGTTATGGTCCCTCAAATATTGAGCTAAGGAAACATGGTGGACGAGTTGTCCGAGGCTTGTAACTTTCGTCTTTTGCAGCCGATGTATGTGAGCTGACCTGAGTAGAGAGAGAAGTTGAGAATGAAGGGAAGAACGGGGCTATTGATCGGGAACCATCGCTCATCTCCCAATCTCGAGCATTCATTTGTTCACGTCGGTGGGCGTGGAAAGTGCATCTGGTGGTGACGAGCTGATGGGTGTCCAACTTTGGGGCCGTAGGGGACCGTTCCGAGCTCATTTTTCTCAGTTTTTTCAACGTTAGGTTCCGCTAGGCCCAGCAGCTGCCGATCTCCACCAAAAAATCAGACATGGTTTTTATCGTGGACACTGCCTTTAAACCGTCTTCTAGCTCCTCACAGACGACTAATCTTTGCAAACGCAGTTGAGACTTACCTTCGAACTTGGTAGACGATGTCTAAATCTTATCTGCCATAGTCTGCCTCCAGGATCACCCTTTCGATTCAACTTGGAATCACGCAGAAAGTTGATGTAGTTGTACGATCGATCAAGATGCTCCCCAATTCTCCTTTTCTAATAGATCTTCACGCTATCCGATTCGATTTGAGATTTTTCATCCGAAGACTGACGATTCTCGCGTGGTAAAGCAACAGCGCCGTTGGGAAGTACGCATGTTGTCTAAGCTTCATATTCTCACTATTGTCAACATCAAATCTGGGATTCCTCATGTATAGACCTCCAAAAATGAGACGGTCGCTTTTTGTCGCACAAAGAAAGGTTGTATAATGCATCTGAAAACTTGATAGTTCGTGATCAACAAAGGTATACATAGGTTCCTATGGTGATCATCAGAAGCGCTTCAAGCCAGGAACTTGTGGACAGGGTAAAAGTGGTTGGCGAGCAGCACATCACCTTTTCTGTCAGAAGATTGTTTCAGACGCGATTGCTATTCAAATAAAGCTTTTTTACGAGCCTGCTTCATTTTGTCTGAGATGCAACCCTCGAAATGTTCCTGAAGACAGCAACATTTGTCTAGTTCTCCTCGCCAAATGCACAGTCCAATCTCAGAATAGTTTTCCAGTTTTTTTTTAGTTTGGCCTCAGGTGAATTTCAGGCCGATCGCATTGACGCCTCAAAAGCGCTGAGAACCCACCACGAATGGCCCCTCAAAAATTGCAAAATGTGACGGTGGGAAAATCGTGGACGAGTCGTATCGGAACTGTTTCTGCTCTTCGTTCACAACCATCGCACAAGAGCAGATCACACTTTGAAGGTACGACCGATAGCGAATTCAAGAACGAAGATTTTAATGAGAATCCGTGGCACGTCTGGTCCCTATTGAGACCGATAATCCTGAAGTGGCCGGAGAGAATGGGTGCTCGATTTTCAAGATTTATACTGAAGAATCGAGTTTCCACGTATGGCAGGGCTGCTACATAAAGACGCCGGACCATAATATTAAATTTTAGCCCACGAGCTTGAATTGCGCTTTTAACACGCGTTTCAGAATTGTCCACGGCCGAGCACAAGCTGCCCCAAGTAGTTTTCCCAGAAGCCTATTTTCATGAAATACCCTAGTTGAAGATTTGGAAAAACTAGTCACACTTTGTGTTGAAAGTTCGCCTGTAGTACACTTGAGGTGGTATGAGCAGTTTATTGACTAAAGACGCGAAGAGACGAGATTCGTTCTCGTCGGTGTCTGAAAAAAAGTCAAATCTAAATACTTGCAAAGTTGGTCGGCCAAACGTGAATACTATCCTACAGAATTTCAGAGCAAATTTCCAAACGAATGGCATTTACACTTTACTTGATCATTTAGGACGTCAACAGACAAGGAATGTACATAAAGGTAAAGCAACAGCCGGGAACCACCATCATGTAGTAAGTGAAGCTGCAGTGAAATTGCGCCGAAAGTGAAATGTGGATATGGAAAACTAAACTTTAATGACAAGAGAGTACAAGTGTAAAGTACAAGGCTTTTTGTCAAAACGAGTAATACAATAACAGGCAAATATTCGAGGTACATACAAACATTGTGAAAGCGCTGTCGAACACGAGTGAGAACAAGATCCTATTCGTCATACGATCACCTTCACAACCATCATTACTAGAAGGACTGAAGACGGGAGAAAGTTGGCGCTGTTGCATTCGTCGTCTTCACAGACGAAGCACTGTCCGACTCCTCCTTGCTCGGCACAGACCGTGGCTGACGCCTCGCAACGGGATCCCCAGTCACCACATGCTCGCACCGTGAAGTTCTCGAATGCTGTAACATCTCTTATTTTTCTCAGACTCTGTCATCTAGCACCCAAGTGACAAATATTAACCTCAGTAACATGTTGCCTGCGGGGTTTTGGTTCTCATCAGTCCATACCCTCAAACAATATACCGCTTCCACTATAAAACTTAGACTACATAGACTACCGGGACCCCCTCGCGGCTCATCTGTCTTATCTAAATGCTAGTTTTTCACGGAGTCTTACGTATGTCTCCTCCAAATTCAGTAGTGCACTGGCTAGCTGCCTCTTATAGAGTCAGTCAGCCACTCCTTTCCATGTTTCTCGTTGCGTTGGAGTCCGCCTACCGTTTGTCTCCGATCGATCTGGTGAGAGCGAGAGAAAAACCAGAGCAACTGCCCCTTCGTGAGCTTACCTTGTCCTGTGACATCTCATTTGGTGCTCATTTCATATTCAAAGCTTTGACGGCAACAATTCGGCTTGCATCGGGGATGGATTCTATCACAATTTTAACACCTAAGACTTCAACGAACCAAAATCATTGCCCGCAGAGCGCAGATGTCGAGGGTGGAGGCAATTCAAATGCATTGAGTGGTCGCTGCACAACACGCACCGGAAATCACGGCTAATTTATAGCTGACATCGGCATGGATCCGGAAGAGACTTTGCGTTCACTGTTGCAGGTTGGCGCAAACTCGGTGCCCTATGCTATAACATAGGTGCACCGAGGTTGCGCCAACCTCCAATGAGGTAAGTCTCTTCAGGATCCACGCCGATGTTATATCTCAAATATGGCTATTGCTTATGTTCATATGCACATGTTGATATCTAATCTCATCAAGCCACGCCCATTCCTTATATTTCGGGTATTAGCGTCATCCTTGATGGTTTTTCGGCAAGAAAAGGAAGGAATTCAAGCTGTGACAGTTTTCTTGAAATCTTACGCTTATGCAATTAACTTCAGTGATCAGCTATCATGGGCGGCCAGCCATCCAAGATGATTTCGTAAAAGATGCCGTCCAAAAACTGCGATGGGAAGAAAGAAACAGAAATTAGCGAAATGAGCTTTAGCTTTTTTGGGGTGCGCGAAGCTTGGTCCGAATGGTAGAGCGCAGGCAAAGCAAAGAAAAGTGGAAAACTCCACACATACTGGTGAAAGATGAAAAATGAAGAAGAACCCTTCAGTTTCACATAAGGTGTGTCCGAATGAGAATGGCGGCCCATGCGGCCGGCGTGCTTGGCAGGCGGCCGTCGCGTTCGCCGCTCTCGGACGAGCATGCGAAAAGTCCCCACCGTCATCGGCTACGAAGAGGCCGGCACCGGCTGGCAGCAAGCACTGCGCTGATCAATCTGTGGGAGAGGGGACGGCCGTCGTTGAAATCCAAAACTCGTCCGAGGGCGACACATGCGACGGCCGCCTGCCAAGCACGCCGGCCGCGTGGGCCGCCATTCTCATTCGGGCACTCTTTAGTTGTTCTGTTTGTCGAATTTCGAATCATCCAAATTTCGAAAATTTTGGGTTCCGAATAATATTCAAAGTTCGAGTATTTCGAAAACGGGTTTTCCAATAATATTCGAAACTCGAATATTAAAAAAACAGACTTTTGAATAGTATTCGAAATTCAAATATTTCAACAAGAGACTTTCGAATAATATTCGATATTCGCATGTTTTGAAGAGCATAATCAAATTTTTGAATTTCGGACAATCGAAATGCACAATCACCATTTCATTGGAGGTTCTTTTTCATCAACCTTTGAAATCGCACTCTATCATAGTACCATTTTGACCTATTTACCGCACGCCCAATTTGGGGTTCTCACACGCTTGGATCGTGTGAAATATTGCGTCACCGTACAAGGTGCTTCATCGGTGGGATTGGCGGGCTTGAACGGCCAGCTAATGGAAACCGTTTTTCACTCTCTCTCGCATTTATTATGTAAGTGTCAGCCAGATATAGACAGTACCAGAGTTTTAACTTCCGAAACCCTCCCTTTCCAGAGAAATAGTTACTTGGAATACGGACGGGAGCGATTGAGCTCAATATTGTACAATGACTACTCTAGAAACATTACCTTAGAGGGTTTATTACGTTCTGTGTATAGCGTCGGATTGACGTCCATTTCTGTACTTTCTGAGGTTACACAGATTCGGTTTTCACGGTTGAGCGAATTTGGACAAAACATTGATATTCTGATGTAGTAATACTAGCGAAACATTTGAAGGCTATGATGAATCGAGGGAAGATTTCTTTATAAAAAACCTGAAATACAGCTTCAGAAAAAAAGACGTGCTTGAAAACGAAAGATATGATACATTCGGGCGTGAAACTAGTCCAGGAGGGGGGCACTCGAGAAAATTAAATGATCAGTTCATGGAAATGAAATATCGTGCCGATATCAGACGCCTGATAGCGTTATTAGTCATTGTTTTCATGGAACTCCATGGAAATAAGTACTTCGATTTCTGAAGGCGGTATCAATCATTCTTCAATTAAATCATGAGTGGCTCCCCCCCCCCCCGACTAGTTTTACACCGAAATTTGTAGCGTTTATTCCCAACTAGCCCGTCTCTGGAGAAAAGTTGCCGCGACAGTAGGAAAGTTCCGCTACCATCAACTCTGCCGCGATACTACCACAGCGTATCCGCGATTATAGCTGCGAGGAGACGATTCAGTTGAAGTGTCTTGAGCCTCGAAAACTCCGCGACTTTACCGTGATAGTAACCCACAAGCTGCAGCTCGACTATGTTCTGACTAGAATTATTCCAATGTCGGACATTCAAAGATCCAGAGCTGTGTGGGATGTCGCATTCGATGCAGATGACCGTCCACTTCTGTTGAACTTCACTGCACGCATACATAAGAGGAATTGAAGGGCGCAGCCTCTCTAGAGTGTTAAACCTCAGAGATAAAGGATGTGAAAAGGAAGTTCGTCAGCGCGAACCACATCGGAGTAAGGACAAATAAGAGACTCCGCGACGCGAATTCTTTTCATAAGTGCATCCGGAACGCTTCGAAAGAGGCACTCCCAGTATTACAACACAAGAAAAAGTTCGTCTACGCCTCAGAAGAAGAAGGAATAGCCTAGGTCGCTCATTCTGAGCCGGTAGAAGCAAGGCTTATCAGGCTTATCATGTCAGAATCTCCTTATCACTGTTGTATTTTGCCATGACCGACCGCTCTGCTGCTTATTGCTGGATTCATCCGAGCAACCTTGGCTTTTTGTGATCTCCAGGCTGCAGGAAACTTCGTGAAGGAAAAGCGTATAGGATAGTTGCCGTGGAGCCTAAAGTTCGAAGTTTTGTCGCCCGCGGTAGTGGTTATTGTGGGCACGGTAGTGAGTGTTGCGGTAGGACAGCTGCGTAGGTTCCGTGCGACAAGTCCTTCTGAATTTCATGGGCTGAGCATGAAGCCCAATAATATACACACGTGGCACCGGCACGCGACGCGGCCGGCACTCAAACGCGCGACGTGAACGGCACACTGTCACGAGATGCGGCAGGCCCACCCATAGGCGACGAAGCCGTCACACCAACACGCGAAGCGACCAGCGCCCGAAACACCATCTCGGGTCTTTAGCGGCCGTGCAGGGTCAAGTACCGCAAACTTGGATAATTGATTCGACGACATTGCTGACATCTGAGTCCTGGCTCAAGAGTGCGTCGTATGTTTCCCATGACAATCGGCGTCGTGTGCGTGGGGGCACTTCTTACAGGCCACGCTCACCCGTGATAGGCACCATCTCGCCCTCTTCCCCGGACCGGTCCACTCTCTTGTGTGAGGTCTCACAGAAGCAGACTGAACTCTTTGAAACGGCCTCGCATACTCTAATTCATGGGATTTGTATGATTCAATTTTGTGTCCTCTGTTTCCGAGTGAAATTTATTCCCGTTCATCCCGTGCATTTATGCGCGTACGCTGCCTCTCCTTCTCCCCACACTTTCTCGCTATCTCTACCCTCGCTCCGCACAAGCGCGGGAGGGAACAAAGTAGATTTGGCTCGGAACCAGAGTATATGAGTGCACACTTGGCGCAGATTTATTACTTTTCTCGATATATCTTTCTGCTATCTGTGTCTGTGTGTGCGGGGAGCAGTGTATACGGTAAAATATCTCGAGGTGGGAAAAATTCTGCGATGACTGTATATCGGCAAAGATAATTTGATAATTTCTGCCGCAGGCGCAAATTCGTAAATCTGGGCCTAGCCAGACGTTACAACGGCCGGCACGACGGCTGGTTGTCAATGAACTATGTGTCTTACAATGCTCTTATTCTGAAAAAAAATATTTGAGTAGTGCCCTACAGTGCCTAGTGGAAACCGACAGTTTCACTACAGGACCTCTAATATGGGAAGAACCTAGGCGAGAATGGGGCGAAAGTAAGGCGAGACGGCACCCCATTCGCTTAGTCTCTAAAACCGCGCCCCAACTATCTCTTAAATCGCCCCACTTCTAAGCCAACTGAGGGAAAAATTTCACCAAAATGAGGCAAGAGAAAGACCGATCCGGCGGGAGTTGCCTCGGTGTATGTAACTAGGCAACTATAAATTCTCCTGGAGGCGACTCCTGAGCGAGTTTCAGAGTATCTTTATTTCAAGTTGAGACTGAAAGTCCATATCTCGTTCTTTTCAACTTCCGAGGCAGGTCTGGCACTGGCAAACACAACCCTCGCTGACAACTGTAGTACCCTCGCTGTCTGCGCTCTCTCATGGTCGCGGCCGCGATGCGGAAGAGGGTTGCACACTCCGTGTACACTTTACGCGACTACCGTAATCCTTCTGCGTTGACCGATCAGATGCTGGGGTTTGTCTTAATGGCAAGCTGCCCTATTGATAGATCTCTCATTACCGATTTCGGCCGCAATCTCTCAATACGGCAGACATGCGTCGCGATACCACTCTGCTCAGACCCCAACGGTCTTCTTTCCTGATAAGCAGAATCGAAGAGTGGAAGCAGCAGAAATCAGTGAATGGAGACAGCCAAACCTTGCGGGCTCAAAGCGCTTCAGAGTAAGGAGCTCGGAACTGGGTACTTCACAGTGTTACTATGGGCTCCTCACCGCAAGCTTGGCACGCGCAATACGCGCGGGATAAGCGCTGGACTATGAAGCTTTTCACGGTGCGGCGCGCGCGAGACGACTATGAAGTCTCCGGCGGCACCACCAGGGCGGTAGGGGTTAATGTTGGGCCTCAACTGTGGTATTCACAAAAAAATCCTGTCCTGCATTTGTGTGTACGGTAGCGCAGAATAGTCCTACAATGATTTACGTTGGAGTCGACTTTAAGCAACAGACACGCTCGAAAAAGTTGTTGAGATAATTGCTATTGTCGTATGGATCCTAGTAGAAGGCTCGCGTCGTTAGAAGCGTCAAAATTGAGTCAAAACTACTAAATTCGAATGATGCGAAACGGAAATTTTCGAAAACCCCCCCATGAGCTTCGACAACTTCCCCCCAAATACAAACTCGTCCAAGTTGATCGTTCGAATACGGCCACTTTGGCTGGTTTTCGATGCTTCCAACGAGGTGAGCGTCGTAGTATAGACAGTTCTAATCTATCGGCTTCGCTATCTCAACCGTTTTGTCCCTAGTTATCACTGTTTCAATCGCGCGCGGTATAACTCGTCCACTGTTCCCCACACTACCAGCTCCAAACCTTCGTTTTATATCATAAAACCGATATCATTTCTGAGCGTGTCCGCTGCCTTCAAACTGAGAAGCGAGTATTAATCCAAATGGTGGAACCACAATGGCGGTATGGACAGTGTCGCTATGGCGATGCTGGGTGGGCGGCACACGCGTCCTGCACGCGCCTCGCGGTGAGCACTTTCAGAGTCCACCGCGCGTCACGCGTGCCGCACCTGCAGTGAGGACTATGAAAAATGTCTATAGTGAACCAAGAGAAACTAACAATACATTTCCTTTTCGCAGGCGCGTTTACTGCTCTAAACACTTCCCTATTAGTCGATTTTTCGATTTTCCGAGTATCTTTATCCAGTTTTTAAACATTTTTATTCTCGGGTATGCTCGAAATTCCATTTTTTCTGTTTTCCACCAAGCCAGAATTAATTGTATTCGAAAAGTCAATCGCAAATATTCCAGTCGGAGCCATGTGTATCTCGTATATAAACCATATACTCGCTCAGCTTCAGATTCCGTAATAGCTTCGAATTCCAGGTATGATTACTCAGTACATCGAAACCCCACCGTAGGCAAAGGGAAGTGTTTTTGTAAGGGGAAAGAAGACAATTTATTAAATTGGATAGAAGAGGAAATACACGATACCACTGAGAATCATGCAGGATAGCCAAAACAGAAACAGTCTTTCTGACACCAATCTAGCCGCCTGTAGTGAACCCTAAATCGCTCGAAAATAAAGGCATTAATCACAATCCCTCCCAATGTTTGACATTATCATGTCCACAATTGCACTGAACACATCGCTGCTTACTCCAGTCGGCTAAGACTTTCAGAAGAAGGCTGTTTACATAACATTCACATCACATTATTCCATACTATCACAATAGCTATCAATTGTTGCAGTTGTCCGTCTCACACCGGGCACACGATCCCGATCCTCCGCTGAATTTACAAATCGCAGGTCCAGCCATGCATCCGAGGTTTTTGCTGGCACATGTGCGCAGAATGAATGGCGCTAAACAACATAGTGAAACTTAGCAGAAGAGGAAAGTTTCGAAAGGAAAGACCAACTTAGAGTGGGAGCACATCACAATAAAGCAGGACGGTAATCTCTATTGTGCAGACTATACATTGGAACCGAATAGAAAAATGGATATCCGAATCATCTTAATAACCATGGTTGTGGATATCCGAGGGCATTCAAATGGATACCGTGTGGTAGCAAGTAGTACCGGAATAGCATTGCTTTCATTTTGAATTCATTCGGATGAATCGGAAATCAGCGACCATTGTTTTTAAAATGATTCAGATGTCCGCTTTTCGATTCGGGTTCAATGTATAGTGCAGACCATTGGATGCGCGCTTTATGGTTTAACCCATTAATCACAACGCCTAATTCTGGGTGACTGCACGATCGAACCGCGTGAAATATTTCACATTACCGTATATCGTGCCCCACCGATGGGACACTTTTGATCCACTGAAAATCTGTTTTCGTTTTTCTATGTCCATCGCGCTATCAGGGTAGACAGAAGACTAAGAAAACGTGCTCCTGAAAATAGTTCAAACAATTTCAATGGACACCTGCGTTATACATAGTTGTACCATTGTATCCTCAACTGATAATTGAATTTCAACGTGTCTGGTGTGTTCAGCGAACGGGACACAGCCGGTCTCACGGGGCTGATTATTAGACAAATTTCGTAAGATGTATCCTTTGCATAAAATCGAATTCCCATCAATCGTCGCGCGCGTGCGTGCGATGCTGCGTCCTCCTTCTGTCCACCGCTCTTTTGCTATCTCTAACCTCCTCTCCGCTCTCGCACGTGAAAGAAAAAACTACGGTGATTCCTTTATTTCAGGTCCTGTATGGTTTCCGTCTTCGATTTAGTCTGACGTATGAAACAGGAGGCTGGCCGTGCGAGGTTTGCGGGCCTCACTGAAGAATGGGGTTTCGATTCGCGCGGGGTGATTTGCCGTCGCAGCTCCGTCCATTCATTCGACTGAAATTATTACGCGAACTCCACTTTAATTTTGTTTTACCTGTGGTGGTTTTTTGAAGAATAGAAAGGTGGAATTGGAAAAATAGCCACGGACAACTGTTCCGTTTCTACATATGATAGCGATACGACGATGGACTGCAAGCATGTAGTTTGACACTGACGGAATCTCAGGCGCGATTCCAATCCCTGAGTGCGTTCTAGTACATACTTATTTATCTGACTCACATTTTCCTCCTTCACAGTTGAACTTTTGACAAACGTATTTTCCATCAACACCCGTATCACATGGTCGAGACTCGAAGTTGTTTTTGGAACCCGAGTAGCACCGTTTTGCACATTCTAAAATAAATACTCATAGATTGAGGAATATGAATTCGCTAAATAACTTTGGCTCTTTAGGCAGTGTGCATGCTGCAGCGCAAATCTACTTTTTGCCAAGCAGCATCAAATTCAGTGCCAAAATAATCAAAGTCTGTCATGAATTATGAAACTTTTATGAAGGCAGCATACTACATTCGGCACGTATCGCACTACTGTGCTTCTCTGGGCCAAATTCCGGTCCGCAATTGCGTCTCGACACGCTTTGCGGCCGCGCGCATTCGAGTCGGAAGAGCTTCCAGCGCCTCAGCCGCCGATCTGTTGACTCTAGGTGGATTTTAGAAACTGGAGAGTAAACAAAATTAGAGAAAACTGTATAAAAAAGCTATATCGAGTCGGCATTGGCGCTGGAAACTCGACTGACTCCAGCGCGTGCGGCCGCAAAGCGTGTCGAGACGCAATTGCGGACCGGAATTTGGCCCAGATAAGCACAGTAACATATTGCGTTCCTTATTGTGGTAATAGGGGCACTGTACATATTGAGGAAGGAGTTGTATCGCCTTTTGATACCCTGATTCCTCTCGGGACCACTTCACTTGAGTTCAGTAGCATGAAGTGGTTTTTTTTTGAAATTTCGCGCTGTTTATCATTTTTAGCCCTTTGTTTGTTTTTCTGCTATTGGCCCTCAACCTCTTTTGTACTATTTTCATTCGGAAGCTTTATCCGACTTTCTTTGTTCATGCCCCCCGATTGACCATACCATACTTTTTTATCAAGAGTTATTTTGTTCGCAGTTTTTTTTTTCGTATCAAATTCACCTTTCTCGTGATGGTTTTAGTACCTGCTCACTATGTATGGGTCATGAACAATTGTTTTTGCTTGGGTTGACCTTATTTTCTTGAGCAAACTGCCTCTGTATAGACTTTTCTTATTTCTTTTTTAATTCGAAATTTTCGAAAGTCCAGAGTGAAGAAAACCACTCCGATCATCGGGATCTAGATTTATCAACAAGTAGACCGCGATTTGAGGGTATGTTTCACTGCAGACTCCCAGCATTTTTCAATGATCTACGCCACCCTCTCACCATTCCAATCAGTTTTGTACCATGGTTTTATCGTTGATAAATCCGGCCTCGAGGGGCCGCATTGAAGCAGAAATCGAGACCGTCTAAATTTTAAAAGTCTGGTAGGATTCATATATAGCGAAAAGATACTAAAGAGGAAAGAAGTAAGAAAAACTGTGTGGTGAGTTTGGACTGAAAAAAGTTTCAAATAAAGGAAATCTTTTACGCGTATGTAGAAGTTTCATTATTTAAATCGGGCTGTCTAACCAAAAAAACTACCGACTAAGATCTATGATAGTAAAAAAATGCTGAAACACTTAAGCGCGAGTAACAGAAGACACGACGTGGAAAACCGATAACAGCACATTCAAATGTCGACGATTTCCGCTAAATCGTTGGAAAAGAAAACCTTCAGGAATAAAGCTTGCCTGCTATTCATACAAATTATTCAGTGAATGAAAATAGTTGGAATCAGACCTGAAATACGAGAAAATTTCTAAGAAACCAAGGAAAGCTCATTTGATCAGCTGTTGTGGGGCGAGTTGAGCAAGCTCGCACCGGCTCGTGCGTCGCGAGCTTGTGTTCGCAAAATGCACGAACCAGTTTTTGTCTTGGAATGGAGTGTAGGTTCAGAATGAAAAAAGAAGACATTGAGATCACTTTAGGCGCAGTCTCTGATAAAATTTGCCACGAGCCAGCCGTGAACGCACCGCGAACCTTGGGCCTTTCGCGAGTCTACCGAAAACCTGCCGCAAATACCTTGGCCCTGCGATCTTCAGTTTCGAGATTCGTGGCGCCAGGAATATACGGCGAAAGTGCTCAATCTGTTAAACACCCCAGATAGTCCGCGCTGGATGCGATGCACGAACCTGCCATTACTGAAGCCCTGTCGCTCCCTCAGTACCCTGGATCGGCAGCGCTCGACAGCATCACTCAACGCTTGCTAGCCTAGCGAGTTAACTCTCTCCCTCTCTGAGTTAGAGGAATGAAAGAGAATAAGGGACTAGGAGATAAGAGGGGAATTTCTAGAGAGTAGACAATATTTTGGAAAGGATCCGTAGTGGGTTTTCGGCTCCTTGAGACTGCTGGGATCCTGTCATGAACCCTTCAGTATTAGATTCGCGGCATTGAGAACAAGTTTCGCGTTAGGTTCGCGATGCCGTGAACCTTCCTTGAACCTGCCTGGTCGTAGCCTGATAGGCTACGACTCGGCAGTTTCGTTTCAAAGTCTATCACAGATCGCGGCTGATTCTTAACCGTTCGCTGCTCCATAATTCTGTGTAAGCAGGGATTCGACGCCATAGTGCTGAACCTTCACAGCCGACACGACACGCTCTAGGTGTTTTGCAAGCAATTACACTTCAAAGAAACTGTCAATTCGCTATCCGAATGCCCTGTATACTCAAAGCGTTGGACAGAAAAAACTGTGCTAATCTAACTACTGAGCGACAACAGATCAAAGACGCCATTTCCAACAAAATTCATTACAGTTATTTAACTTGCAATGACGTTTTCGAATCTATGTTTTTAGATACTGAAGACTTCTTCAAACCAGGTTACGGGGGTTTCCTCAGTTGGGCGCTAAGGTGAAGGTCTATTAGGTCAAGGCATTGTTATCTGAAATCTTGACCATGAAAATCAAGTTCATTAGTGGATTTTCGGAAAATGTCTACATTTCTGGCTCTAAGTCTCCTACCGAAGGAACCTTCAAGGCCCAAATGAGACTTTTGATGATTTTCGGAACGCTACGACACACGCTTGTCTGAAAAACCAGAGATGTCAAAATCAGTGAATTCGGCCGGCGAACCAGATTATTGAATAAAATCAACGGCCAGAGAATGATAATCGATTGGATCAAAATTGGATGAAAACCGGACAAATTAGAATGAAAACTGGAAAAAAACTCGGGTAAACACCGTATTCACCGTATAATAAACGGTTGGGATAGGGGCTCTCTAGACACCAAGGGAGGAGTTGTCCTGTTTCTGCAGTTTGAAGCGTCACGCCACTCAATACAAGCGAAGTGGTCCCGAATGGAATAATTACTCCTCCTTCGGTGTGTATGTAGAGAACTCCTATCCCTAAAGGTTTTGCTTCATTTAATTTAGCAACCGCGATTATTATTTTTCATGTTGTCCGCTCTATAAGAAAAAATAATTTCATATTCGTGAGCTGATTAACTTTAGGCGGTATTTTTCCATAGGATCATTATAGAGGAGAATGTTTTTTTATAATAAAAAAATCTTATTGGAAGAATTCGCATACCTGAAAGGGCGACGACGACAGCTAAAGCAAGGAATAGTGAACGGCAGCTCATCTGGATCTGACCTATAATAGTCTAATAGCGTTAGGATGCCTTACATATGTATGATGCACGAGACGAAGCAGGAACCAAATGATTTGTTGGCAAGCAGTCGTTGACAGCTGACGTCTACTGTGTCGGCCGTGGGAACCGAACGAAAACATCGTAGATTCGTCTGATTATCACGTAGGAAAATGTTGAAGAGGTCAGTTTGATGAAAATTGTTCAATGAATCATATGGGTGAGTCAGGGAAGGCCTGGACTCCTCCGGTGTATCACCAAAGCAAAATCTCAACATAGGGTCGAGTCATGTGGGAATTTTTTCATCTTCAGGCAATTCTAAGTCCGAGGTCTCGAGACGGCAGTAAGAAAAAGTTTAGAGAAGCTCGGGATCAAATTATTTGTAAGCCATACAGCACACAAGTACAGTAAGTATCTGCGGAGCACTGTGTATTATGGCTCACAATTTCGAAAAAAAGGTCGAACAAACGAAAATTGAAGATTTTTTGTTCGAAACAGTTTCGAACGAACGAAAAATGAAAAAATCGTTCGAAACAATTTCGAACAAACGAACCCGAAAAAACTTTCGAAATTTCGGAAATCGAACGAACTAATTTCGAAACTGATCGAAATTTCAATTTTTTTAGAAACTCCTTCGAAATTACTCTGTATTTTTTTCGAACTAGACTTGACGCTTCATTTACGAAGCTTAGTTAGACGATGATATTTCCACACGTGTTTGATTTCGACTCGAGCCGGGGTCATTCCTGCCGAAGACATGTGTAGCCTCTCTCCTTCGTTTCAAGACGGTCGAAGTCATGCTTATCGTCTAGTAGGGTTAGAAAGCGTCTTCAAAGCCGAACGCATTTTCGAAAAAAAAATCGAAAAATCAGATCTCGAACGAACGAAAATTAAAAAAATTTCGTTCGACAAGTTCTCGAACGAACGAAAACGAACGAAAAAAAATTCGAAATTTTCTCGAAAATGTTTCGAAAACTTCGTTCGTTTACAACTATACTTTGCATGTGTAGCAATCTGGAAACCCCACGAGGAACCCTTTTTTAGATCTAGACCTTAGCAATCATTAAAGTTTTGAACAGTCCTTTTCACCTGGATCCTATATAACTTTTAAGACCTCAAGAAAAAAGATTTTGAATGAAGTTATTGAAGAAGGGCATTGATATTGCGAAAACGGATCCCCGAACGCCTTCTGACCGATTCCCACGAGCGATAGTTTACCATCCAAAGAGATGGATTTTTTGAAAGTGTGAATCTGTAGAACTCTATACGTGATCCAATTCTATTATTTTCGAGCTATAAGAAAAGCTGTGGTTTCCAGTGTCCATATCAGAATGATATTACCGCCCACAATTGTACACAACCGCTGTTGCGGCATACACATCGGAACGAATCGTACTAGGATGAAGAACAGTCATTCCGAGACCCTGTTGTGCCAACACTACTCACTCAGAGGTTCGCTGTTGTCTACAGGACGTCGATCCGCCCAGAACGAGTCACCGCTGGCGAACAGGCAGCTCTACGCGGGGTCGTCCCGGTGTGCTGTTGAGCAGGGGGCGACGGGCTGTTGAACAGCCCATCGACCGGCAATCCCGCCAAGTGCCTTAAATCGACGGAGACCGAGTTGTTGTCCACAGGACGTCCATTCGGGATGTCTACGGCTGTGCAGGTCGATGGGCTGTTCTACAGGACATTCCAGGGAGGGGCGGTGGCAGCGTCCATCAATCGATGTATCATGAAGATCGTGCCGTCCAAGTTCTCATTTTCGGTTATATGAGATTTGCAATTCGTTTTATTTTTTGATGATGTAGACTTCTATGGTAATTCTTCTCTTTTTTTTTGATTATAAGAGATCTGTGATTCGTTTTTTAATAACGTCTTCCCGTGGAAGGGTGTTGCTGGCATGCCGAGAGATGCGACTCGCGGAGCTCCCCGTGATGGACCCGAAGGTTTCCGTGGTTTACGGAGCTTTCAGCAACTGCCTTCGTAGGCAGATTTTAATTTTTTCCATCCCTGTATGTGTGTCATTTGCGTCATTTTTAGTTGTTTGTCAGGAATCTCTGATCATTCGCAGGTGTTCATTTACCCTGATTCCCATCCATGTTGTCATTACTCGAGGAAAGGTAAATGCAGCGAGATGAAAAAATTGTAGATTTAAAAAAATAAGCGTAGTTAGCCGATAACACCTTTTCTCGTTAACAAGGGAAGCCGTTTTAGCGTAGTCCGGGATCAGCGAAATGGAGTACCTTGCGAGCTCAAAAATGTGTCGAATATGTATCCAACTCGAGTGACCACTCCCATTGAAAGAGCGTATTGCAGGGGCACGTGCTCCAAAAAGCAGCGCGTGCTGCAAAATTTTACCGTAGGAGCACGTGTTGCAAAATTCAATCGCAGGAGCACGTGCTGCAAGCTAGTCCAGCGTTATCGTAGCTGCACATCGGCACGCGACGCGTCCGGCACACCGATATGCGACTCGGCCAGCTCGCCGAGCACCATCTGGGGCCGCCATTGGTTGAACGAGGTCTCCAGCGGCTGGGCAAGCAAAGCGCCGCAAACTAGTGTAATTGAGCCAGCGAGGCTGCCGGCATCTGTGTCCCGCCTCAAGAGTTTTTCGCATTCTTTCCATTTGTGGGAAGTCCTCTTTTCATCGAGTTGAATGTGTATCATGCACGCATTGAAAATTTTATTTGTCGGGGCACGTGCTGTAATCTGAAACACTATAAGAGCACGTGCTCCCTAGCAGCACGTTCTCTGACTGTGCTTCTAACCGCCTTGTCTTCGGGTTGAATGCATATTCAGCGCGCATTGAATACGGCGATAATCTAGGAGGATGTTCTTTCTACTAGTAGCGGAAAATGTGAGTGACTCCGGTATAATCGTAGCCTGCGTAGACTCACTCTGAAAGAAGTTATGAGCGTTTTTATAGCTTTGCGGCAAGGTAAGGGTACCCACCATGGAATTTTTGAGGTGTTTTTTTATTTTCTTTTCTCCGGATACTGCGATAAACATGTACTGCTGAACACGAATCTGTGGTTCGCTTGTCGGAATTTATATGTTTACTGTAGTTTGCGGTAGGTAACATGTTATTCAGGAGGCAGAACTTAATAGTTTGAAAACAGACAAATGGACATCGAATTCGTATTCAGCACCCCAAAAAAACCCCACATAGAAACTTTGAGACAAATCTGTGACATCGATCGAACTACCGTATACTATAGCTGCACAGTTTCGAAAAAAAATTTCGAACGAATGCAATTTGAAAAAAAAATTCGTTCGACGAAATTTCGAACGAACGAAGATTGAAAAAAAATCGTTCGACGAAATTTTGAACGAACGGAATTCGAAGAAAAAAATTTCGTTCGTGTACAACTATACCGTATACCCAACGTAATCTATCGTAAGCTGTCAAAAATCCATAAACTGACATCAGATTCGTGTTGAGCACTTTAAATAAACCCAAAAAAGAACGATTTGAGCCACATCTTTTGTCACATTCCAGAAATCGTCGGAAGTCGATTTTGCCGTCAAATTTTTCTGCCGATGGGAAGCTTTGAACAAGTTTAGTCGAACTTAGGAGAAACCACAGGTAAACCTCAGATTCGTGATCAGCACCACAAATCACCTCCAGGTTGAATTTTAACTCAAATCTGGAGAAAAAAAATTTTCAACGCTTTCTGTACCCCGTAATTGATATATTTGAACGCTGAACCGAAAATCCATACAAGTCAAGAACGCCATCAGTCTGCTCATGGCTCGGAGAATGCGCTTTCACCCAAACTTTGCCTTGGGGGCTGTTTCGGGCCCTGAACACGATTATGAGGTCTGTTTCCGGATTTTCATAAAATTAATGAGCTTTTTCGAGGGTACAATAGGTACAAAAATCGGAGAAAAAAACTGCTATAACGTTTTCCAGGGTGACTCTAGGCAGCTGCAAAGGGCATATTTGGACTCTACGTCCGAAACTGGCTCTAGAATAGTACATTTCATTTGGAATGGTTTGTATAACTTATAGTACTTCATTTGAAAGCAGTAGAGTGTTGTCCGCATAAGGACATCATTATTAAAATAATATAACGTCGGTATAGATCCTAAATAAATAAATAATAATGAGACCTTGCGTTTACTCTCGAAGGTAGACGCAAGCTCGGTGTCATATGTATGCTATTACGTAGGTGCACCGAGTTTGCGCCAACCTCCAGAGAGGAACGAAAAGTCTCATTAGGATCTCATTTTTGAGAGGGTCGAATTTCTCTGTTCCGCTTAGATTAGAACTGAAATAAGGAAAATCGGGCCTCATCATCAAGTTTTGAAAGAAGGCATACCGCCGTTTAAAGGCAGCATACACGCTCACAAACGTGGTCGAGATAACAGCATAAATAGGACCGCACGGCCCCTACCATGTCGTCAAATACGTTTGAAGCGCCAAAAACCATCCAGGATGGCAATATCCTCTGGTTCCGAGCCGGATTTACTCTGTTCTCTCGCGCGCTTGTGCGGAGCGAAGGTAGAGACAGCGAGAAATTGTGGGGAGAAGGAGAGGCAGCGTACGCACGCAGACGCACGCGACGAACGGAAATAAATCACACTCGGAAACAGGATATACTTGGCAATTTTTGAGCAATCTTGCCTACCACGCCAGTGTTTTCCCACCAGGGATGTGCGGCAATTGCCGTTTTCAGTTTGCCATTTGTCGTTTGCCGGCCATTTTTGAAACTTTTTTGCCGCTTGTCGTTTGCCGAAATTTTTGTTGTTTTGCCAGCAAAACATTGTAGGAAAACGCGAGCTATGCTCACAGCCATGTAGGCACAAGGGGTGAGCCGACTACCCGTCGTTCGCTAACCATCATCCGAGGGTTTTGACTTATCTGCTCTCCACTTCGCCGCCTGGCCGTTTCTGAGCAAGATGAGGGATAAAAATCTTCATAACCTCACCATATGTATTCTGATAAGCGAGCGTTCATGGTATGCTATAGAAGGAAAAGCGATGTTTCATTATCTAAGTTTCCCGTGCCTTCATGGTCGTGAGTATAGGCTTCACGGCTTCTAGTCCTCCCCCCACCGTCTATTCATTGACGCAGTGAGCTGCCACCATTTGACCTGCTAGGACTCAAAAAACTGATGTATGGCCATACAGAAACTATTTACTTTGTCGGATGTAGTGGAACATGTAGATAGTTCAACTCCGAAGTGGTGTTTTAGTTTCTGTTCCGGAGTTCTGACAGATTCTGGTGTAGCTAAAAGAAGCAGGAAGCATTCGTGCGATGAACATGGACAGGGACTCTGAGAAAGTCTTCCGCGGCAGTGTTAGGAAAATACCGCTACTCTCGACTGTGCCGCGATAACTACACGGTAGTACCGCAGCGGCTCCGTGATTACTGCGAGGCGATAATAAATTGCCAGCGGCACAAAAGTCTCACGGTAAACAAAATTGGTGATACCCAATTGAAAAAGGGTAGGGTATAAAAGAAATTAAGTGCAGTGTTACATTCACACACCGTCTTTCTCCAGAGGTAAGCGGCTAAAGCTCGGAACAGACTAGGGAGTAGGAAAGCAGCCTAATCGGTGATAAGGATATCCTGATATCGGGCCTCAAACATGGAAAACTCTGGAAAGAAAAACGTCTACACTTCCGTGAGAATTTTGTGCCATTGGCAAATGATAAACTTGTATAGTGCCGTGGCGATTCTGTTGCAGTGCCTTGAGGGCCGACAACGCCGCGACGTTGCCGCGACAGTACCGTGGCTGTTCGTGTTAGAACTGCACGGCTCCAAGAGGATGCATCAGCGAACCCGCGTCGACTGCGATGCACTGTTCTGGGCGATAGACCGATATTTTCGACAGTTTCATAGCCCAAGTTTGAGGTACATTCCGAATCTCCTACATCGCTATAATGAAGCTAACCTCTGTGCCAATCAGACAGAGGTCGTAGCTACCTCAGGTGTGTATTTTTGTTCGTAGGCTCACCCACTTGTATTATGACTCATTTCATATGAGTTGCTCGCCGTCGGTCCTATTTTGCTATAACGCGGCCACCGATCGCGGAGCCGCAGCGGCACTATCGCGTAGCAGCAGCTGCACTATTGCGGGGCCGCCACGACATTGTCGCTGAGACTCCGCGATAGTTAGTGCCGCTTCGGTGCCTGTAGCAGCCAAAGCGGCTTCCAGGCGAAGCCGCAGCGGCGATTTCTTTGTTTCTATAGGCTTTCACATGTCTTGTTTCTGTTCATCTGATGCCTTAAAGGCAGTGGTCACGATGAAAAACGTTATCGAAAAAACTACAAAAATCAACTTAGATCAAAAACAGCTGAAAAACTATGGAGGTGGCGCGGTGAAAAACGGTCTACAAATAGAGTTTTTAGGGCCCAAAGAAGCTAGTTCGTGCACACGTGCACAGCGATGACGAAACAGATCGCAGTCTCATGCCGAGCAGTCAAAAATCATCGACATTCATAGGACGAAATAAAATGCAAATTTAACGAATAAAAACGGTTGAATAATGAAAGCATCACTTCAGTCAATGTTTTTGACTAGATACACACGTAAATTCGAAGGTTCATTGATTGACATTCAATTTCAAGCTAGCCGATGTTCTTGATATAAGAGGTCATCGATGCCGATGATGTGGAGAGGGCTCGTCCACCATCAAAAGACAAGAAAGTTCAGGTTTCAAATTCGGCCCAAAACAATGGTTTTTTCGCGATTTTTTTATAGGTCCTACTACTCGAGACCCAGGAAAGGATTTGGAGAGAAAAAGACGACAAGCATATTTGATCGCGACCACTGCCTTTAAACTGGAACTATGCTCTTGAATTGAAATTATTACAGAATTGATTTAAGTATGTAAAAAAAGGAAAAAAAGTAGAGCGGCACATGTGAATAAGTTTTGGGTTAATCTGAGGGATAAGGTTTTTTGCCGTTTGCCGTTTGCCGGCCGTTTTCGGGATTTTTTTGCCGATTGCCGTTTGCCGAAATCTCAAAATCTTTTGCCGCACATCCCTGTTTCCCACCCATTCGAGTACGAGAATGAGAAAAGAAACTTGAGAAAACATGTGATAAGTTAGAGTGATAGCATTACCAAATGGGAATGCACGAGAGAAACAACATTTCAAAAAGTCAGCCAAAGTAGAGCAGCATTCTAAAAAATGGACGAGAGTTAATTGGTATGCAGACATGTTACATTCAAGCAAATCAAGCTATTTCTCTCGTGCGCTCCCATGAGATAGTGCTATCACTCTATCTTACCACATGTTTTCTCAAGTTTCATTTCTAATTCTCGTACTCGAACGGGTGGGAAATACAGACGTGGAAGGTGAGATTGCTCAAACATTGTCACATATTGTCATCCCGGATGGTTTTTGACTCTTCAAACGTTGTAAACGACATCGTAGGAGCTGTGCGGTCCTATTTATGCTGTTATCTCCACCATGTTTGTGAGTGTGTATGCTGCTCTTAAGGGGAAAGCGGTTGATGCTTCACTGGGATGGTAATATCAGATCTACAGGATGTTGATGGGATGTGAACGCGGAATCGGGGATGGAGACCCTCCTCCGATGGGATGTCTACAGCAAAAGCGTTCCCGCGGATAGGTTGTCTACGGCACCAAGGAGGGGGGCGACGGGCAATTCTCGAGGGGCGATCCATGCCCCTTTTGGATGTCTACAGGGAGCATTGCGTGAGGTGACATCTCATTCGTGTCCTGTGGACAACAGCGAACGTCTGAGCAGGAGAGGGGGTCTTTAGGATAAAATCATTATAAGATGGAGTAATTATACGCCGTCTCGCACCTCGCCATAGTTGCCAACAGCAATTTTTTGACGAGCCTCTACGAGAGACATCAGACAGCCAAGATCTAGCCGCGGCGAGAGGGGCTGTGGCTGGGACGAGTTGTACAGGCGCCTTCCACGATGAAGGCTAGATCCCTCCGCACACGAGTGGACCACAGAAGGAAACCAATCCATCGCCATCATTTATTACAGAACTGGTAGATATCGTTTCTTACAGTAATTCATGAATCATTACAAAATTATTGCACTATTACTATTACAATAGTATTCCTATTGTTATGACATTATTACATGTGTTATTACACGAAAACATTTCGAAAATATCACGCTGATACATGCGTGCAACTATATCTATACGCTTTATATATTTTATCATTATTTATTTATTTATATAGCTACGTTTGTCGAATAATGAAACATTTGTTTGCATCATTGTTCAATTTGCAGACGGCGATGCTTCTACTTAGAAGACCAAGACCAGAAGAGAGAGAGAGAGAGAGGGAGGGAGCTGAGAGAGAAGAAAAGCTTTGAATCGCGAGGACGGAAGTCTGAAATGGGCAGAAATCAATCAGATAAACGAAAGTTTTGATCGGGGAATGTTGTATCTGGGAAAGTGATAAGGGATCAGAATCAGGACTATGTAGGTAAAGACATGACAATGACAGTAATATTGACAATATTTTACATATTTTAGTCGTAAATCGCAACTCATGCAATGCATAGTATCTTTTTTTTTCTGAAAAAAAAATGAAAAACGTATTCAGTGCTAAGAATTAAATGTTTTGATTAATTTGACATTTTTTACTATATCATTGCCTTCTATATCCTTTTATTCAATTTCCTTGATAAAAGACGACTTGTTTCATTCGAGCATTCGGCTACTTAAATATTTTAACAATTTTATTTTTTCCATTGTATTTCATCTGTAAATTTCGTGCCTTGGTTGAATGTTTTCAGCTATTTTATTTGACTCTCTTTTCGTGCTCTTTCATTTAAAAAAATATTCGCCCATGTTTGGTTGCTTTTCTAAATCCAATTCGACACGATACATAGGCCTCTGTCTTCCCCTATGGCAAAGCAATTAACATGGGTCAGCTCGGCGTGACGACTCTCCCTCCATCTCTGAAGCGGAGACTCGCTCTCTCATCGCGCCGCGACAAGCTGGCCGCAGCGCGACGTCCACGAGAGATAATTAATTAGGGGATTCCATGCTCCCCAATGGCAAACTATGGATAGGTGCGAACCATCATTAATGAGGCATCCTATAATAATTTTATCCTAAAGACCACCACTCCTACTCAGCTAGCAATTGCAACTGCAGGCAAAAATTTTATTTGGATTATGAATAGCAGACTTTTGAACGAAACGGTATGAACTGATGTATGGTACTTGGAAAGATGATATAAATTGAAAGATATTCTCGTAAAGATCTTCAAACAGCACGATCGCACGCCAATGCAACCCCAATGCTAGAAATGCAAAACTCTTCACGAGTGACACGGACGAAGATTATTGAGCGATCGAATTCTCAGATTTACCGTTTAGAGGCAATGAATCATAAGCGAACCATTCGCTGAGACGATTCTTTCGGGAAAAAGTCAAAATGTGAGAAATTTTTATTCTCCCCCGAATAATAAGGATGACTCAGGGTGACTTTGAATAGTACTCGGATTCAACTACAAGCAAGAAAAATGTCTCTCTGTGTAAAGGAAAAAGAGTCTCCATGAATCTCTAAAGAAAGAGATTTCGTATCTGAAGCTTACCCAGTGCAAAGACAAATTGCCCGATGGGCCATCGATTGTTGCAGCAGAATTTACTACGCCACCTGTGATCGTGACAGCAACCGGTTCCAACCCATTAGCGATGTGTCGCTCGTTAAATAAACATTGAAAGGTGAAAAACTATGAGGCGTTTGTTTCCTATGTAATAAGACCAACTGCAAACAATATGTTCCAAGCTTCCGACTTGACCTGGATTCAACGCATTGTTTGCCTGTAAATATTTTGTTTGAAGGCAGTGCTCACGAAAGTTTTCGGTCCCGCATTCTATTTATAAAACGCAACACTCCTTCTGACCCTACTCGCTTTCCAAAGAAACCACGCGCGCTTTCCTCGAATCCCTATTGACTTTCCACGACACAGTGCGCGTCCCTCTCCCACCCGTACCAGCTTTTCGAGACGCTTTTCTCAATCCCGTTGAAGCCCTACTCATTTTCCACAACGCTATGCCCTCTCCTATGAAATCGTTTATACTTCCGCCGCCCAGCGGCGCGCCGTCTCGCTTTGTAAACGAGCCACGGGGCTATAACGCAGGACTGCTAACTTGCGCTTGCTTCAGTCGAACAAGAAGTCGAACCAGACTTGAAAAAAAAATAAAAAATAAGGACTGTGATCATATGGACTTCATTCTGATATTGATAGTATACTATAGCTTCTTGCCCTAACACCTCTTTCTAACGTTTCTAACACTACTTCACTCTGCTCGGCTCATGCTTTCGTATTCATCCTTCTTTTTCATCGGCAGTTCTGTTCCTCACTGAGGAGCCCCGGCAGAGCTGTTTGATAAAGTTCGTCTGAGGCCAGGGGCGAAACGAACTTTGTCAACTCTCTTTCTTACCTTTCCTCTTTTGATTAACCTACCATGAATTATCTGAAGATGGGGTCTAATGTGATTATAAAGTTGGCGATCATGTAATTGTCCATACTTGATCACTGCGTTCGATTGTATTCACTGACCGGCGCTGTGGAGAGCACTTGAAAGCGAGCACATACCGAGGAAGATAGTCAAGCTCCTCCAGGAAACGTACGAAGGGTCTACCAGTTCCGTACGCATTGGGGATCAGTTGTCCGAGGAGTTTGCCGTTACCGCTGGAGTTCGCCAAGGCGATGTGGTCTCGCCTCTGCTCTTTAATACTGTTGTGGACGCTATTATGAGGAAGGTCTTCGAGAACAGAAGAGGCGTTCAATACGGAAGTAATGAGTACGTCACAGATTTGATGTTCGCGGATGACAGCGCAGTGTTCACGGACACTGACGTGGAGGCAACGTCCTTGATAAGCGATATGGCACTGATTGCAAGCTCCTACGGCTTAAGAATCAACCAGGAGAAGACCAAGGTCATGACATCCGATGGTTCGCCTGCATCTGTTCAGTTTGAAGGAGTTGAGCTTCAGCAGGTCAAGGAATTCAAATACCTTGGGTCGGTAGTGCAGGAGCGAAAAGTTGCGGCTACGGCAGAGGTGTGCAGCAGAATCGGGCAGGCGTCTAGTGTGTTTGCGTCGCTTGGCTGGTGTTTGTGGAAGAAAAACAACATTTCACTGAAGACTAAAGTGCGAATGTTCCGAGCGCTGATAATACCCGTACTACTATACGGCTCGGAAACCTGGACTCTGCTAAAGTCAGACCTCGTCAAGCTGTAGAAGTCTTCCAGATGCGATGTTTGCGCCAGATTCTTGGAATTACGATTAGTGATCATGTTTGCAACGACGATATACGGAAGAGCTGCATGAATCAACCGACGGTCGGAGAACAGCTGCAGACAAGAAGACTGCGATGGTTCGGACATGTATGTAGGATGGACCCGTCCCGTCTCCCGTACAGTATGCTGTGGCGTAAGCGCCCACCATCGTGGAGAATTCAACGAACGGCCCCGAAGAAGACATGGCTCAAGCATATAGAGGAGGATCTGAAGACTCAACGGTGCAGTGTCCTTAACGCTAAACTTGTTGCTGCAAACCGTTCTGATTGGAAGCGTATCGTTCAGGCCGCACGAGCTCCTATGGCACCTACAGCAGTGTATTGGTTGAGAGGGCATCCCGCTCCACCAGACGCCAGCTAACGGGATGAGTGAGTGAGTGAGTGAGTCCATACTTGATGTATATTCCTATACATATGAACTTTATATACGTATTAGTATAATTTATTGACTTTTCACTCACGTTGGACTTCGCAACAACACGTCTTTTTGAAGAAACAAGAAAACTGAAAAAAGGAATAAAAAGTAATCTAGAAATATAATATCACACACAGAGTCAGATTTTAAGGTGGTTCTCCAATTTACTCGAGTATTCGATGTTCCTCTACGATTCCATATTCTTCGCTTTTCTGAATACTTAGTTCACCGGTATACAGATTTCTTCGGCTTATCTTATACTTGAACACTTAAAAAGTCCCTCAGAATTTTTGCCCATATGGAAAATTAAAGTATCCAATTACATGAATAATGGAGGAACACATACGTGTGCCAATAATCGAACCGACGATTACAAAAACTTTAATGATTCCTGAGTTATCTGAGCACTTTGTTTTCAAAGATTTAAAGGCAGAGTTCACGATAAGAATCAATTTTCTGCTTTCTTGCCTATCTTGAAGACGGTAGCGTGCTGATTCCAATACTGTTTCTGGAATCGTACAAGACCTTCTAGGAACGGAGTAATGGTCCCTCAAAATTGAGCTAGGGAAGCATGGTGGACGAGTCGTCCGAGGCTTGTAACTTCCGGCTTTTGCAGCCGATGTATGAGAGCTGACCTGAGTTAAGAGAGAAGTTGGGAATAAAGGGAAGAACGGGGCTATTGATCGGAAACCATCGCTCATCTCACAATCTCGAGCCTTCATTTGTTGACGTCGGTGGGCGTGGAAAGTGCATCTGGGTGTGACGAGCTGACGGGTGTCCAACTTTGGGGCCGTAGGGGACCGTTCCAAGCTCAATTTTCTTCGTTTTTTTTCCAACGTTAAGGTTGCGCTAGGCCCCGCAGCTGCCGATCTCCACCAAAAAATCAGACATGGTTTTTATCGTGGACACTGCCTTTAAGTAATCCCATTGTTCAATTGGAGACGTGCATATTATATTTGGAACGAATGTGGAACGATTCTTCCAATACCTATATTCATGCACTCAAAAAATCTGGTTTGTGAACTCGCGAAGTTTGGCATTACGATTCTTTAATCAGTGGTATTCGGCTTTCTGATTCAACCGAAACTTAGGGTCGAATGACAGAATGTAAACAGTCTAATGGAAGAGGAGAAGTATTAAAAAAATAAGCGAATCTTCATCACTATTTAGAGGAGGCGACAAATTCATGGGTTTAGATTGGTTCAGGGGGTGCGTATACAAGTCTGTTGGTACCTGCTCGTTGGTGCCCCTGCTTCTACTGAACCCAGCAGACGTTTGAGTGTACAAAGGGAACTTTCGAGCGATATAGCGTGCACAACTATATAGCGAAAGTATCCCATACTTTGCATAAAGGTGTCGCCGTCCGGCACACTAAGACCTCTGGCCCATAACACATTAGGATCTGTACCTAAGGAGTTCATGGACTCTTTGGCCACAAGCCATAATTTCGCCACCCTGAACTGTCGATCGTTGCCGAGTGGTATCCAACAACTGCGCTATCCAGACTTCTGAGCTATTTCCATGCACCGTTTGCTGCTTTGCAGGAAACCCGCCTCAAGGATGGGCCCGTCATCAGCGTCGGAGAGTACACCATCTACTGCGGTAACGCTGACGATAGGAGAGTGGGAGGCTGTGCAATAGCAGTAAGGAAGGATTTCAATGGTATGGTCAAGGAGTTCGGCTCAACGTCGTGCCGGAATGCATTCGTACGACTGCGGGATCACAGAGGATTCAATCTGTGGATAGTGAGTGCTCATGCGCCCACTGGAACCGCCGAAGACAATTCGAAGGATGCGTTTAATGAGGAACTCAATACGTTGCTGGCCAGTATACCTTGTCAACATGCTGCTGTCGTGGGGATTGACGCAAATGCGAAGATGGGACTTGCAGGAATCCGAAGTACTCGGTAAATGCTCTGCCAATTCGAGACTTGATGCTTCGAGGAAAGCGGCCTTTATCACGCTTTGTTATCATTAGGCATCAAATTCACCTTTAGCGCCGTCATCAAAGCTTATCCGCGCAGAGGGTGAATTTGCTGAGCGGTTAGATATCAGTTAGCGCAAAGCGTGAAAATACCTCCAGCGCTAACATGTTAATGTATATCAGTTGTTGAGCGGCTGGATATCACTCAGCGCGAAGGGTGAAATTACCGCCGTTGCTGGCATGTCAGAAAAAACAAGTGAAACATCTCAGCGAAAACATGATAAAACAAATGATCACGTCTCGATGTGTTTACCATGAGCACAGCCGGTATAAAAGCCGCCTCATCTCACTAGAGTCCTCATTCGGCATTCTGATGCCGGCCCTGAAAGGTTACTTCGGGTCACTCTCCGAAGGCCAGCATAATTTTGGCTGCTGGGAGGATACAGTGGGTATCCTCACTGCGGGGGGGGGGGAGTTACGCCGCGGTCCGCAGAGGGTGGCTCCTCACCGCAGACCTCGGTGAAGATTACGCCCATGTTGCCGACAAGGCGGGGCTTCCTGCGCTGTGGAACTTCAAACTCGTGAAATTTTCGAGGTAAACTCACCCATTTTTCAAGGTAATTTCACCTCATTTTCGGGGTAAATTGGACCCTCTCTCGCTGCCAGTTCGCACCATTTTCACGGGATATTCACCTCATTCTCACCTATCCTAGCGGCAAATTCACCCATACAGTGGACTCAACGCGGCAAATTAAGACTTCATGCCGTCTTGTACATGATCATCAAGTCTCTCTTGCTGAGGCATCAAGTCTCGAATCGGCAGAGTAGTTCTACCCAGTGGAGCAAACATCGGACAATGGCTACCGCCTTGTCGACTTTTGTGAACGCAGTGGTCTGCTTATTGCATCGACATTCAAGAGGAATCATCGCCGCCATCAGCTTACGTGGCAGGGACCAACCCATCTATCTCCAGAAGAACAGCGGAAGCGGAAGATGACAACTTTGAAACTACAGCTTGACTATGTCTTGACGAGGAATATTCCAGTATCGGACATTCGAAGATCTAGAGCTCTGTGGGATGTCGCATTCGATTCGGATCACCGTCCTGTTCTATTGAACTTCACTGCGAGGATTCATAAGAGGAAGCGAGGGGCTCAGCCTCTCCAGAGGATTGACATGACAAGTCTCAGAGATGAAGAGTGCAGAAGGAATTTCGGACAACGCGTTTCTATTCACATCGGAGTACGAACTAAGAAGAAACTTCGCGACGCGGATTCTTTTGTCAAATGCATCCAGGACGCTTCGAAAGAGGCACTCCCGGTTGTACAGCCTGAGAAGAAGTTACTACGTCTCAGTAGAAACAACATCTACCTACAACAGAGTATGTGCTCTCCGAACTGCAGCAAACTTCGTGGAGGAGGAGCGTCTGAGGAGGAAGTTGCGTCAGCAGCTTCAAAGTGATCGCGAACGAGAGTGGACGTGTAGAGCTAAGGAGTTCGAGAAGGCTTGGGAGGAGAAGAATCCGAGGAAAGCCTACACGTTGCTGCGACAGTATAGCGGGAAGATGAAGAGATGTTCTCCTGTCTTGAACACTACCAATGGAGTTGCAGTTGGTGATGCGACGCTGCCAATATGGAAGGATTACTTTAGTTCACTACTGAATCGTCCAGCGCCATCAGTACCTGAGCTCCCGCATGTTCAGAGAGCACATTACGATGTCAGTGAGGAACCGCCGACTGAGTCTGAAGTTTTGGATTGTGTCCGGAAAATGTAGAATGGAAAGGCAGGTGGAGATGACAACATCACTGCTGAAATGCTGAAAGCTCTTCCTCCGTCTGGGATTCGTGAAATGACCAACACCATCCGTGCTATATGGATGAGCGAAAGGATACCCGATTCGTGGAGACATGCGATCATCGTACCTCATCACAAGAAGCTATCCGTCACGGATCCTAAGGACTACAGAGGAATCTTTCTTCTTCGTGTCATGTACAAGGTTTTAGAGCGTATCATTCTCCAGCGACCTATCAAACATCGTGAAAAAACGACCAGAGATGAGCAAGACGGTTTTCGACCTGGAACATCGACCATCGACCAAGTGTTCGTCGTGAGAAGAGTAATTGAATCGTGGCAACGGTATTCAAAGCCATTACAGCTTGCTTTTTTGGACTTTGAAGCCGCATTTGACTCTCCTCATCGTGATCAATTGCTCAACGCTCTGCGAGCCGATGGAGTCCCGGAAAAGTATGTTCGGTTAATCGAGGACATGAACAAAGGAACAACAGCAGCAGTTCGTACACCTGTCGGATTTACGTCAGCTTTCGAGGTGAAAACAGGAGTAAGGCAAAGAGCCGTTGCAGGACCTTTTCCTTTCAACTTCGCCGTTGATGATATCATGCGTAGAGTTGCAGAACAGTTTCTTGCGGATGTGATCCTAACACCATCAGGACGCTCTCTTGTCGACCTGGAGTACGCTGACGACATTGTGTTATTCGCTGAAAACAACGCAAAACTGCAAAGGATTGTGAACCTCGTTTCGAAGTATGCCGCAGCCAATGAACTTCGTCTTCGTCCCGACAAATGCAGGCAGATGTGGGTCTCTCAGAGGCCTTCAACGGGAGTTTGTGTGGACGGACAACGTATCGAACTGGTGGATGATTTCTGTTATTTGGGCTGTTTGCTGAAGAACGATGGTAGTTATGCAGCGGATATTCGACAACGATGTGCGAAAGCTACGTCTGCATTTAATTCTCTAACCAAGTGTTTGTGGTCTACCACCATCGCGAAGGAAGTCAAGTTGCGCGTCTACCTATCCGCTATTCGCCGTATCATGATGTACGGATCGGAGACGTGGGCAGCACCGAAGACGCAGATGGAAAGGTTGGATTGCACGGAGAGGAGGCTTTTTAGGCGTTTGCTTGGATATTTCTGGCCACGTGTATGTCATAACGAAGACCTTTACAAGGAAATCGACGCAGTACATCAACGCTTGACACGAGGGAGGTGCCAGCATCTCCTAACGCCATCTCAAGCAGCAATGGAAAGTCGACTTCGACTGCTCGGGCATATACTAAGAAGAACGCCGGATCGTCTCGTACAACACGCTTTAAGAATGCTTCCTAATCCTGTCTGGAAACGGCCACCTGGGCGTAGGCGAAAGTTCTGGACGGATGTGGTTAAAGAGGATTTGAAGTCACTCGGCATCGAAAGACAGTTCAGGCGCGATGTTTCGTTTCGCAGGAATGGAATAGTGACAGCTGGATGGAATGTGTTCAAATTGTGGCTGAAGACTGCGAAAAATGGACACGGCTGACTACTAGGACGGCACACCTCGGTGAAGATGCGGAATGACCGCGTCAGGCGAAAGCCAACCGATTAAGTCAAGTAAGTCAGATTGGTTCTACCCAAATTTACTGTGCTTCCCTATGCTCTGCTATGCAGAACATCAATATCTTCTTTAGTTAATGTGCTCTACCCACTCCGACCTTTTGTTGATGCGTCGGTTTCTGGAAGGTTTTCCTTCCTTTTAGAATATCGCCTCCGAGTGGCCGCTGCGCCGTCTGCTCATCTCAGGCGGCGTGACATCACCGAAGTAGCGGCAGCTTACGTCTGCTACTACACAGTTTGTGCTGACGAACTCTAAACGCTCTGCGGTGACGCGACGTCGCGCGACCAATATAGGTGAACTAAATCTCGCGGCGGAGTTATAAACGACGCCTAAAGTGCTTGATTCGCCATGAGTTGGGTGTACGGGTCCTCGTGATGTGAACGTTAGACATTATAAGACGCTGTTCTTTTCCCTCTTGAATAGTCTATATCAAACGGATAATATCGAGTTTCCGCGTAATTTTAATTTTTTCTCTAGTATCGCAATGGTTTTATCTGCCCACAAGAACGATTTGAGTGTGCTACTGTGCTTATCTGGGCCAAGTTCCGGTCCGCAATTGCGTCTCTACACGCTTTGCAGCCGCACGCGCTCGAGTCAGTCGGGTTTCCGGCGCCGAAGCCGACTCGATGTGGCTTTTTTATACAATTTTCTCCAAATTTCTTAGTTTCCCGCTTCTAAAATCCATCTAGAGTCAGCAGATCGGCGGCTGCGGCGCTGGAAGCTCTTCTGACTCGGGAGCGTGCGGCCGCAAAGCGTGTCGAGACGCAATTGCGGACCGGAATTTGGCCCAGATAAGCACAGTAGCGGAGAGTAGATACCGTAATCTTTGCCATGAATTAAATGCTCAGCCGCCGTTGTTTGCAGACCAAACAGCTAATTTAAAGGGCAACTGATAATTCTTCACATTTTTATTGCTCCATGTGTTTTTTGATGAGTATGGAGGAACGAACAGTTGCACTCTAATAAAATGGGGTACTACAGCATCCAAAGCCTAATTTAGGAATTGGTAGTATCGCTATAGGGGGGGGGGGCACATGGCTGTAGCATTTTTCCGTGCCGCAACGGTTTCTTTCCGTGCCTGCAAAATACGGGTTGGTGTTATGAATTCGTCTCCGCACGGGAAAATGAGCATGGCCAAGTGCGGTAACCAAGTGCCCCCCTCTGCTGCGATAACACCCGGCCTGCTTGTGAACCCCTTCAAAAAGCCCATAATGGCTGATGAGGGTTTAGAAATTATTAGTCGCCGTCCATTCAATTGTTTTGCCCGCAGCCAACACTCCCAATGCATTTAATTTCACGACAACTATTACGCTACCTAAACTCCGCTAGCACACTAAAATCGTTCTTGTTAGCTACCCTTGGTTCTAATAATTACGCTAATAGAAACATTCCCATATTTGATGGAAAAGTATGATTCGTCGGTTCGCTGGACTACGATTCTTTATCGAATTTCTTTTCTCAATTCTTTATCGAGCGCCCAACATTATGACGTGTTGGGCGCTCGTGTCCGGGTGGTGGTCGTTAGGTGATTCAAAGGGAGGGTCTGGACGAATAAGAGGCGCCATGCTATTGGACACTTCTCTGCGCCTCTGGTATGCTCGCCCTCCTCTGCCATGGTACCGTAATTACAAACCTGTCTGAAACCTCTTTAATTCTCAACATTATCTATCTCAACAAGACTATACCATTGGGTAGCCCTCAACACCAAAATCGTGAATATCAAACCAGTTTCACCATTATGCTGAGTTTGAAGCGAGTTATTCAGAAAGGACGAAAAGGCGCTACTTAGCGTTCTCTCGCGAATTGTATGTACGAGTGGTGTTGCATGTACATATACGATGTTGGAGGAACCTGGAGTCACCATATCTGACTGGAGTCCCAGTTCATACCTTACGAAAGCGCCTTCTAATAAAAAGTGGAAGGATATGTATAAAAGCCACCACTGCAAAGAAAAGGGATTGAACGAGATTCTATCGAATAAGCTGACCGGTCAACTTTGTAGAGGTGCTGGGTAGTAGAGTGTTCAGAGCACTCATAGTCGCCTTGGATCTGTTTCAATATGGTGTATCCGATTACGCAACCCAATTACAAACACCCCTAAAAACCCTCTTAGGTCCAGTATCGCATTGCAAAGTGCGGAATTATTGATGAACTGGCCGCGTCCAGTTTGCAACAGTACTATTGAGAAATGGCATACATGGGTGGTCTTTATAGAGGTTTGAACATGTGCATTATGATATAGAGCACTCGAAATTTAACAAAAAATGAGGGAAATGAGAAAATACATGTATAGTAGAGACGCAAAAAAGCGACAACTGATATATGATACCAATAGGCACTGGATAAAACCACGATAAGAGCAGAAAAATTAATCTAATACGCAGTCTCGATCTAATAGTCATAAACATAGTGCAATAGGGATTTATTCCGCTCTCTTATAAAAGCATAGAAGTAAACACAGAAGTGTTACTTGACTCCTCATTTGTGGTTAGCAAGTCAGTGCGTTGATGTTGACGCAAAATACATGATGTACGTGCCTATACATATAAACGATGTTGCGACGAAAAACAACTTCAATATCAGGTTTCTGCGGGGCGAGTACCATTGACCCGAGTGAGTATCAGTGCAGAACGCTGCCTAGTTGATTGATTATCGACAGAGTTTCATTTATTATGCAGTAAATATTCAAAGGACGGAATGAATTGATTGATTAGGTAACAGAAGAGTTCATGTGCCACAAATTTGAGATGCGCTCTCCGTCGGAACGAAAGAAGTTATACTTTGTTAACATTCGATTAAAAAAATGAGAAGTTGGAAGATGGCGAAGTCAGATCAGTCCTCTGATTTCCTGTTCACACCTTTTGACAGCTTCGGGAGCTCAGCGCTGAGGTCGGATGTCAGGCAACTTCGTCCTAAATGCACATATTCAAACATAAAGTCAGCGCACATACATGCTCGCAAAAGTGGTTGAGATACAGTGCGTTGCAAAGTTATACAACTACCTTCAAATTGATGGATCGGATGTTCAACAAGCATTGCTAGTAAGAAAATCAGTTTTGATGTAACCTGTTACGTCAAAAACAATGGATCACCTCATATTACTAATGCACCGCGATCTTACATCCGTTTATACAGCAGACTTCATTTTTCGATAGTTGCATAATATACGAACACTAAATTCATTACAAATCATCAGGTATTTGTCATAAAATCATAAAAAAAAGTTATCGGTCTGAAGTAGCAGCACTACACCAAAAAATCGGTTTCAAAGATCGGCTTGAAAGACTCTCGCTAAGACGCTTGAGAATACTTTCATCGAGCTCGCATCACGCGTTTGTAATGGCCTCCTTCAGAGCATTTACTTTGTCGTGTCCTCGATCTCTCTCGATCTTGAATTGTTTTCGAGGAGTGATGCCCCGTAGGTTCTTTCATAGGGTTTGAGTCGGGTCTTACAGCTAACCAAGGCAAATGATCGACATGAGTGTCCCGAAAGCCCTTTCTTGACCCGCTGACATGAATTGATGCGTTTTCCTGGGCTTACCAGTGTCGCCACTTCCCCTTAGCGGTGCATGGAGCGTATGATCGTGTATCTCAACACATTCTGAGCCATTTTCGAACAAGACGTAATATCTTTACTTAAAAGCATCATTCAGTATCCGATTCATCGATTTCTTGAATGTTTGTATATTTGAACAACGCACTGTACGGACCTCAATCGGGTCGAACGGCTCCTAATAGAACGCTCACATAGTTGGAAGCGACAAAAATGAGCCATAATCGTATTTGAGCCTTCTTGAACTGGCAAAAGGTGCAGTCCCTGGACATTCCCTATGCATTTGCCGCCCCTTAATACAAACGTCTCCAAATTGATTGCTCGAATACGGTCATTTTGTTATATTTCACCATATTTCTTTGTGTTGAAGTGCCCCATTGAAGGCAGTTTCACGGTATTCTCAATTTTAAGGTTATTGGCTAAATAGATTACTTGTAATCCCCGCGTAGCACTGAAATGGCGACGGAATTGAGAAAGGCGCACCAGAAATACGCGTAATGTTGAACTCTCACTGCGCCCCCATACTCTCAATGGAACTGTTTGTTGGGAAGACGAAACCCATTGTTCAACCGTCCTTTAAAATTCTCAACTATCTGCTACTCCATTCTTCATTGGACCCTATCTAATGCGGTTCTGCATAATATTTTCTTCCATTTTGTGTTGGGCCCATCACTCATCGGTCGCGATCGCCAAAAACTCGTCTATAAGGCGGGACAACTAGTCCAAACCAGAAGGCGTTTTAGTGCGTTTTTCGCCGTTTCTTCATCGTTTTCTTAACACTTGGTAGCAAACGCATTGTTTTGAGTGGGAAATTTGGTGGAGGAAACATTAGGTTGTAGCGAGCGGTAATTAATGATTTTAAAGAAGGATGGGTATACGTATTATTCAAAACAGTTTCGGTAGAGGTTGAAAACCAAGAAAGTTGCTGAGGGGAGCTACAAAGAGACGAAAATTCCAAAGCACACGTACATACAAGAGCGATCACATGTACTTAACAAGTAGTAGTGCTTCCGAGAGTAAAAAAACACGGAGTGCCATTATGGCATTTCATGTAAAGTGGACACAGATCGCGGTTTACTTGGCGCGACCCCACGCAAGTTGGCACAAACTCGGCGAACGTAATACAGATATCGTATTTCCTGTTATTGTACACCCCCTCTATTAGAATCCCTCCCCCGTCAGCTGAAAAGTCTTTGGAGATTTTTAACTGGGATGCACTATCTGTCTCATACTTTTTTTATTTGATGCAGATGTGTTTGCGTGGCCCTCTGCCTAGGGCAAAGGTTAGAGTAGCGAGAGACGTAGGCTCTATCAGTAAATCGTCGATTGAAGTTCGGTACAAGATGAGCGACGCCGTGGATACATACATATCTCTGTTAAAGCTGATTTGCCGAGCTCGAATTCGAGCAAAAGAAAGGAATTCAGAACGGAGAAGATGTTGCCGCAGATGGCTCCAAAGACCACGTAATTCACTGTGTCAAAGCTGGCGGGCCCATTCCTACCGGACGTGAACTGGTACGCGCTGCTCGAGGTGTCGACACCCAGAAACTTGTCGACATTTTCAAAGACATTGATCTTGAGGAGGACTCAAACAACGACTTCCTTGATGATGATCTCTTGGAGTCCACCGAGTAACTCATTATTGTCCCGATTTGGTTTGCCTAATAAACTTTGCTTGACTAAATTTTTTTTGAATTCTCGGTGGAAAATTACAGCATCCCCCTCTGAATGAACACCTATTTTGGTGAAGGTTGAAAAACACTACACCCGGGTGTTCAATTACAGGAATTACGATATGTATGTTACGTGCACAAGGTTCGCGCAAACGTCTTGTGAACCGACAAAATTGTACCACAACCGATATTGCAATCTGTATCGACTGTAAACGTCTGGCTCGATATCTCCGTTTTCTGAACACTTTAACGGGGCCAAGTATTCGTTCTAGCAAATAATTTATTAATTAAAAATAATCGCGAACACTTCCTCGAAAAGTTTTTTCCCCATGGCGTCCTAAGTTCGTTTTATATGCCATTTCAGTCCATAACGGTGCACTGCGTCATCACCAATGGTCGAAAAGACCAGGACGTGCATTGCCGTTCACTACTAATCACATTGATAAAACTACTCTCTGCCATGTCATTGAAGGAAGTTAGGTGCACATGTAAACTGAAATGTTTGTAAAATATGAATAGGAACATTGGAAAACCCTTTGTTGAGCACGGAAAAAGATTAATCTGAAACATGACCTATTTTTTTCAGACACATAGAAACCGCGCTAAAAACGGTTGCTGTGTAATCTTTATGAGAAGGTAGATCTAGCCATCGCAAAAGTTAAATTGAATAAAAAGCTGCAGGAAACTGCAAAAAAACAAGTTAGGACGGCTAATTACTGGGTGTCCGCTCGTCCCCCAATTAACGAGACTTTTATAAGTGCGTTTTGTCGTCTTTCATTTTCTTATTAAAGTAGTTGCCAGCTACTTCATGAGACTACTAACTTCTTGCAGAGCAAAACAAGAAACGGACAAACGGAAGGATAAAAAGCTTCGATAATTAGATGCGGGCGAACACTTAGTAATTAGTCGCCCTAACTCGTACCGGCGCGTTTTTAATTTCGACTTCACCTATTTCACTTTTGTAATGACCACATCTGAAGCCTAGCCGACTCGGATGAGTCCGGGCGGAGCAAGCAGCGGAGCGGTCGGTCGTGGCAAAATATAACTGCGCTAATGAGATTTCGACACGATAAGCCCGAAAAGCCGCTTACTTCGACTGGCTCGAAATGAGGGAGCTAGGCTATACCTTCTTATGAGGACAACACATCAACCGTTCACATCGCGAATCCTGCTTTCAGCGTCGGGCGACGCAACACAACCTTCACCATCAATATCGACCGAAAATCGATATGTCTGATATGCACTGTCGCCGTCGCTGGTCGCGAAAAGTATGATCCCAGCCTAAGACAATGAGAAAAACAGACAAAAAACAAAGAAAGGTCAGTAGTACGAACCTTCAAGCTAAATCCTCCCGTTTTGTTCATGATATATCGATAGTATAGAAAAATGACCGAGAACGCGACTGTGAATACCATGGCGCCAACGGAGAATCCGAGAACAAACGCAGGCCACGAGACTTCTGAAGTATGTAAGATATTACAGGCAAAAGAATGATTTCGTGTGCCTACTTATGCTGCTAGGGGGGTTTCATAGTATGTCGACGATTATGCATTCTTAGAACATGGAAACACAATACATGACTTCTTTCGAACATCAGAGGAAAGAACACAGCATGTTTCCTGCCATCATATCTTCAAAAATTTTTCGCTTTTCCACCTGACCCAACGTGAGCCGGGAACATTCCTTTCGAGACGGGCAACGCGATGCAGTGCATATCGATTTCGACCTCTAGATAGTTGCAGCGGCCGACGGTAAGTTCCTTAGCAAGAAGTTTGAAGCGTTGCCAGATCATGTCGTGGCGCCGAGAACCGTAGTATCGCAAAGTTGCAGCCGCGATACCGCCCACCTCGCTATTCTACCATGACGTATGGTCTCCTTGTCAAGTTTAGCCCAGTGAATGGACGAGGCGTGATCTCTGCGACATGCCGTGCGGTGTGTGCGAAAACACCCGCTAGCGGAGTTTCGCGACGGTCTGACTCCCTACGAACGCGGCCTCGTCCATTCACTAGACCTCTACGAGGGAACTATGCACCCCTCACATATTCAGCGTCGGAATTTGCTTTCGTAGTTGTCATTGACTGCCCATTGTGCAACAACCGATTTGGGATCACACCCATTCGTCGCATTCAGTTTCAAGAACAGTTAGGCGATCTTAAGTTGGTGGAGTGCGTACTCCTATTGTGCTTCAAATGGCGGTACGTGCTCCAACAAATAAGACAGTGTATGAGCGTATCTAAGGCTCACGAAAGGACCAGAATCACACGCACACGCAGTGTTCGGAGCAGGGGTGTGCGGCAAAGGAATTTCAGATTTCGGCAAAAGGCAACGGCAACGGCAAACCCCAAAAATGACCGGCAAACGACAAACGGCAAATTCTGTTTTGTGTTATAATACGCCAACATTCGCGAACAAGGGGGGGTTACCAACTTCAGATGGACTTTCGGGATGCAATTTTAATATGTTCTAGGGGGAGGACAGTGTTTCAGTATCCCATGCTCAGAATCTGCTAAATGCCTCAGGCAGTCCCTAAAAAGGTGAAAATCTGATCAAGGCCAGAACGGTTCGGCCGAAGCGAGTAGAGCCGATTTAACGATTGAATTACCTTTAGGTGTGTTCAGAATAGATTTAGAAAATTTTGGTGCACTGATTCTGTTTAGATCAGAAATTATGCATTGTTGCCCACATTCTGATCTATTCTGAACATACACCAAGGTAAATCAGCTCTACTCACTTCGGTAGAGCTGTTCTGGCCTTGTTCAAATTTGTATCTTTTTTTAGGGACTGCCTGAGGCATTTAGCAGATTTTGAGTGTTGGATATTGGAACACTGTCCCACCCCCCTCCCCCTTAGAACATATTAAAAGCGCATCCCGAAACTCCCATCTGATGTAGGCAACCCTTCCTTGTTAGTCATGTCGTATTCCATGCAATATCTGCCACTTACTATGAGTCTGACGTTTCAATAGCCTTTACAGGAAGGAACATCCTTTATATCAGAAGCTACTTCGAAGCCCCAGGTGATCAATAGACAGTACCAAGATTAACAAGGCTGTAAGCTTCTCCATCGCCAGCGATAATTCTATGAATTCCTCTCCATTTGAAGTTTCCGTACAAATCAACGCTAGAGATTCAAGAGATGGGCGTCTTCTTAAGCAGTGCAAAGTGTAACAGGCCCGCAAAGGATTTTCTAAAAGGGGCCTGCGGCCAGCGCGTCCCAGCCTAAACGATCCATGGGAGATCAGCAAACCGTAAGCAAGCTTGGTGCGATGGGAGTTCGCGCCGGCCCAAAGACTGTGGACGATACTGGTACCATAATCAGATGCGAATAGAAGGTAAAATACGCGATGATTGGTCAGGATTGACGGCGAAATACAGTTTACACCGCGATCAGCGGCGCGCGGTTTAGGCTATAACCGGAGTCACAAGTATTACTGTTAGTAGCAAGTAGTAGGCTCAAGGATTCCAATTTCGCTCACTTCAAACTACGATTGAATGGTTACCCTTGTGAGGCTACAGGAATGGAGTCAGACCAGCCTAGTTGAATGCAGTGCTCACGGTAAAAGCAGCCTTCGAATTTTCAAATCGAAAGCTCCGAGGGGCATGTTGATCGAATGCGCAGAATGAGGGCGTTTGACTGGTATACTCTGTTTATCTTGAATTGCACAAAACACGGTCCGCCAATAGTCCTCTAATTGGCCCGCTAGTACCGTAGTGTACGTCCACGACGCGTTCTCGGCAGACCCGGGTGTACACCCGGTGTGCAGAGCAATCGATTCGTCAATGCCGTCACTCGGCTACCCACCTTGCCACCCGGGTGTGGCGAGAACGCGTCGTGGACGTACACTACGGTACTAGCGGGCCAATTAGAGGACTATTGGCGGACCGTGTTTTGTGCAATTCAAGATAAACAGAGTATACATGCGACGCGCGCGACGGAAGTCCGCTGCGCTCACTTCGTCACTGGGGCGTCGCGTGCAGTGCGCTAGCCAGCTGGACTGCTCTTCGGCTCTTCCCTTTGTGCGTATTCGGCCTACAAGCTAGCACGAGGCCAATTGCAGCAACAATGTCGGCTAGAGACAAGCAATAAACTGCTTCATACGGTCCCAAAACTTGAATGTGGTTTACCCGCCCAACTTACCTCCCCTGTGGCTACCGAGGAAGTGGGTGGAGCGAGTACACTACGTTCAAGTTTCGGGCCGTATATTGCTATTGGTTGCTCGTTCTGTGCCGGTTTCCCACACTGTTGTTGCAATGGGCCTCGAACCCCTCGATTTCTGGTGAAAATTTGAGCGCCGTTTTAATCGTTGCCTTCAACGATTTTTCATTTTTCCATCTTTACACCATTTCCTAGCAAACCCAGCTCTGCCATTAAGTCAACCTTTCATTTCAGCTAGTGATCTCGAAATCGAAGATTTCCTTGACCACTGCCTTTAATGACCGCTGTGAATATTGATCAACTTTTAAAAAGCCGGACAAAGTGCTTGTAGAATTGATAATTTTCCTGTCCCAATAATTAACATCAGCCAACCAACCAACGATAAGTGACCCTATATCCTGTGCTTATCTGGTCTGAATTCCGGTCCGCAATTGCGTCTCGACACGCTTTGTGGCCGCACGTTCTCGAGTCAGAAGAGCTTCCAGCGCTGCAGCCGCCGATGTGGTGACTCTGGGTGGGTTTCGGAAGCTGGAAACTAAGAAAAATTGGAGAAAATTGTATAAAAAGTCACATCGAGTCGGCTTTGGCGCCGGAAACCCGACTGACTCGAGCGCGTGCGGCTGCAAAGGGTGTCGAGACGCAATTGCGGACCGGAATTTGGCCCAGATAAGCACAGTACACGAGTTCTTCACTGGTTCATATGTCCAGATAAGGCTACTTTTGCGCTACAGCTTTGATATGACTTGGTTCTGTAATTTTAGAACTTGCAGTAATCGGTATGCCTCTGAAAAAAGTTTTTTTACGATTTTGGCATTTGATGATTAAAAAAGACATCTGGAGGCTCCCAAACAATTTAGAACTTTAAAGAACTCCTCTAATTACCCAGTCGAGATGTTTTCATAAGTTACTGATTGAAAGGATAAAATTATACATTGAATGAACCAGAACCAGAAGCTGGAACTAGTCAAAATAATTATTTATAGCAGCTCCGAATCGGTGACCAATACAGAGACTGCGGTTAGGGAAATTCTGTTGTTTCAACGAATTTTTGCCGAAAATTTGCCGTTTCAGACGACAATTTCGGCAAACGGCAACGGCAACGGCAAACCCCAAATCTGGCCGGCAAACGGCTAACGGCAATCGGCAAACGGCAATTGCCGCACACCCATGGTTCGGAGTGATGGGAATTTCGACTTTATTCATGAGATGCGTACATGAAAAAAATCCCGTATTCTTCTCTTTTTCCTTTTTTTGTGCAGGTAGGCCTACGAGGTTTGATATATAGCAAATACGTAGATTACATATTACCCTCAAGTTTTGGAGAAAAGTTAGTTCGAAAACCTAGGCAAATTCAACTTCCTTTTTTCACGCCTAATTTGGTGTTATGGGTAATACACAAACGTCAGAAATTTGAAAATGCTTCTGTTTCTTGTGCTAGATGATCGGCCGAGAAAACGTCTCACCAGACCACAGAGCAGTTTTCACAGGATTCATTGTATTACAAATACGTAGTATTGAGGTCTCGAGTTTTACCAACTATATCCACTGGGTCAAGCATCGGATTGAAAAAGAAAAAACCAAATGTGATTCTCTGCGCAAACGCTGCCTCCAAGAATTTTTCGGGCGCTTATGTCGCCCATTCTGAGATTTTTTTACCGAGAAATACCCCACCAGGCTCCGCAGCGGCTCCTGGTGGGCTAATTCGCGGCTATTTCTCGGCTCCTACGAAACGGACAAGAAATAGCCGAAAAATCATCGAAAACTTACGAGAAGTAAGCAAAAGTAACCAAGACGCAGCCGTCGCCGGCTCAGGGGCCGCCGGCGGTTGGGACATCAAACCTGGGTAATTGAACCGACGAAGGTGTCACCTGGATAACATTGTTACTCGATTATTTTGCGGCTATTTCGCGGCAAGCAGGAATTTCGCGGTTAATTCTCAGCCGAAACTTTCAGAGCATTTTTCACAACTTCTTCGCAATCTCGGTCTTGCCAGCGGCTAATCCTCTGTTTTAACTGATGACACTATCACGGAAAATCATCGTGAATATTTCCTACCTTAAAGGCAGTGGTCACGATGAAAAACGTTATCGAAAAAACTACAAAAATCAACTTAGATCAAAAACAGCTGAAAAACTATGAAGGTAGCGCGGTGAAAAACGGTCGACAAATAGAGTTTCTAGGGCCCAAAGAAGCTGTTTCGTGCACACGTGCACAGCGATGACGAAAAAGATCGCCGTCTCATGCCGAGCAGTCAAAAATCATCGACATTCAGCGGACGAAATAAATGCAAATTTAACGAATAAAAACAGTTGAACAATGAAAGCATCACTTCAGTCAATGTTTTTGACTAGATCTGTACATAAAACCGTAGGTTCATTGATTGAAATTCAATTTCAAGCCAGCTGATGTTCTTGATAAAAGAGGTCACCGATGCCGATGATGTGGAGTGGGCTCGTCCACCATCAAAAGACAAGAAAGTTCAGGCTTCAAATTTGGCCCAAAACAGTGGTTTTTCATGATTTTTCTTATAGGTCCTACTACTCGAGACCCACAAAAGGGTTTAGAGAAAAAAAGACCACAAGCATATTTGATCGCGACCACTGCCTTTAAAGGAATGAAGTATTTCGATTTTCTTTTTTTTTCGCTCCACATTATATGAGGAGAAATTTCGCGGTTTTGAATAGGCCCCATCGGATGAGCCGAAGCAGTGCTGAATACAGTACTTCAAGCAACGTACGATGAGTCCCCTTTTAACCAAGTAGCTTTAAAAACATGCTTTTAACGAATCATAGTTACTGTAATACATGAATCGCTCACCGAGATCGATGCCGAAAGAGCCTCTTCCGCTAATATCCATTGTCGATTACGCAGCATATCGGTTTTTTGGCGTTTACTTTACAGCCGCGATAGATCGCCAATCAACAACAGTTTGGCCGACAGTTGAATTCCATTTCATTGCGCCCGACTTCCTGCGTCTGTCCATATCATCTCGAGAAAACCCAGCCTGAGCGTGGCCGTCGTCAACAAGCATCGTCTTTCGAGACTTGTTGATCGCATCGCACAAACAATAACGAGAGAGATCTTAACAGGCTGGACTCCCGACCAGCGCAATAAAACAACCTACTGAGAGTTGGGAGCTTCAAGGTAACCTGCCGGAAATTCATAGCTCAGCTATTCCCTCTATACCGAGATCGCTTCCGTCTTGAGCGAAGATCGCGAAACTCTGCGAGTGGGCCATGGCATACCCTACAACGTGAACAATTAGTGAAGCTTGAGATGCATAGATTTCGGAAGACTGAAAATAGAGATTAGTGGGAAAGCCTGAAAATTGAAATGAGCCGTAGGTTGCTGTATATTAGTCGAAAGCTTAGCAGAGACAATAAGTGAAAGAAGGAGGGAGAGACTGGTATGGATAAAGGCAGCGCACGCGCAGAAAACTGCATACTATTTTCTCGCTCTTTCCCATATTTTGAATTCGTCAAATCCTGAGACATCAACACAGGGTCCCTAGGAATTCAAAGGCAGGTAGAAATGTCTCCGTTGTCTGAAAAGGAGGAGGGATCGGTTGAAGAGAAGAGAAGGTTACTGGGAAGAGAAGGTTCCGCGATAGCTGCGGACCAGGGGTGTGCGGAAAATTCTTTCGGTAAATTGTTCACCGAAACTTTTCACCGAATTTTTTTCTCGCGGAATACGGTAAAAACGAAAAATTTGGTAAAAATTTTGACGTTGGTTTCTTGGTGCCTACTGTAGCTTTTCTGAGCTTTTCTGAGCTGAATTACGGTACGCAATTGCGGACTACGGCTGTTGCATCATGCGACACGTGATAATCGTGCTGGGAGAAGGGTGAACCGTGCCGGGAACAAGTGGTCACAGCACGATTAACACGTGTCGCATGATGCAGTGGCCGTAGTCCGCGAATGCGGGCCGGAATCTGGCCCAGAGAAGGACCGTATCCCATACCATAGCACAAAGCGACAGCATGACCGATAATATTAATGTATTATTTTCAATAGTGCATGAGGATAGTGCAAATAATGAGTGAGTTTTGCATAATAAACTGAGCTCAACGGCTGAACCTGATCAGCGGGACCTTGATTTTGAGAAAAAGTAACATTTCAAAATTTTCTGGTGTCAAGTTCTTTCTGTAGTCACTCAAAATCAGGCCAGCTGACGAAAACATCCTTTTCGCCCCATTTGTGCCAGGAGGCGCTCAAAAGTAATTTTTGGTCAATGAGGAAGGGTGCGGGTACGATGATTTCACTATGGAGTCGTTCCAGAACAGCAGTGGATTCAGTGTTGTGTCGGGGCTTCGAAAAGAATTTTTCCAGTTCCTGAAATATTTGCTTCAGAACTCTGCTGCCCTGCAAATTTGTCGACATTTTTGGAAAAAAATATGAATTTCTTGGAGAAAGCACGTGACACAAAAGGTGAAGAGATCGTTTTAGCATTTAAAAAGTAAGCCAAGGGGTCAAAAAAAGAGTAAGAAAAAGAAGGATGAAGAAGGATATCGCGCCAAATGCATGCCATAACAGTAGCAACCCCGTGAAATATGATCAAGAAGTAGGCCAATCTGGCAAAAAACACTCATTTTTTTCGGTAAAAATATCGGTAAATTTCGAGAAAAACTCGGTAAATCGGTAAATCAAAATTTACCGAAAAACACCGGAAAAATCCGCAAAATCGGTAAATCGGTGAGCGGAGAATGCTTACCCCTGCTGTGGACCTGTTAATACTGAGACCTCGTTGAGTAAAATAGACGGCACTGGAGCGAAGCGAACAGCAAATAGATAATTGTATTGCATAGATAATTGTCTTGTCCAAGTTTTCCGTGAATCGTCGTAGTTTCTCATCACGTTCTCAAACTTACTTTGTGGTAGTTCAAAAAATAAAACTGTTTCTGATGGAATTTTCGCCAAGATTACTCATAGTCAGTTTCGAGCGTTCTCCTGTGGATTGTGCACTTTCCACGTTTTCTGGCCAGATCCATTTTTTTCGCCCCGCCGCGCAAATTGAGCCCTAACCCGGGGCCGGATGCATCATCGCGCCGGGTTGGGGTAGGGGCAGGGCAGTCGGCATCATTGAAGATCGCAATGCGAGGGCAGTAGATCATCCAATCAATCGTGCCCCAGCCGTACTTTTCGCTGCTCTAGCTGCCCCAGCCTCTGAGCTGGGGCAGCTGGGGCACGATTGATTTGTTGATTTACATAGGTCTTCAAGGGCGCAGACTGCCCTGCCCCCGCCACAACCAGGCCAAATGATGCATTCGGCCCCCGAGGTTTTGCTTCCCTTCCAAAATCGCAAAAGTCGTTATGGAGCGGAAGATTAGGCGTGACTAGTGCGATGGCAAACTCTGAGAGTTTTGGCCGAGAATGAATCCTGAAATAGCCCACCAGGCTCCACAGCAGCTCATGGTGGGCTATTTCTCGGTTTTCTGCAAAATAACCCAAAAACGATGACTTTCTAAAAAAGCTTGGGAAATTAAAAAAAACGAAACTTGGGAAATTCATACGACAGCGCCGTCGCCACCTGAATCGTGCCTTAAAAATGGAGTTATACTTCCCTGAAGAGCATTATTTCTCCGTCAAATCGCGGAAAGCATTATATGGCGGCTTTTTCTCGGCTTTTTGGTGGTAACCAACTATTTCCCGGCTGATTCTCGGCTAAACCTCTCAGAGAAGTTGCTCCTTCCCCTGACGCTACATATAGCACTAAAAGAAGGCACTATGCATTGAACCCGACTATGAGTCGTATAACGAATATCCGCATCATACCAAAAGGAACAGTCGATGATATCAGATTCATTCGACTGAGTCCAGAATATTAGCGCTATTCACGATATTCCCTATCATTCGTGATCTACTTGAATGCATGGGGATGTATAGTGTGTCCGAAAAAGAATGGCGGCCCATGCGGCCGGCGTGCTTGGCAGGCGGCCGTCGCGTTCGCCTCTCTCGGACGAGCATGCGAAACGTTCCCCCCACAGCTTTCGACTACGAACGGGGCCGGCACCGGCTGGCAGCAAACACGGCGCCGATCACTCAGCTCTACAGCAGAGGGAGGGAAATGGTCGCCGTTAGAATCCAACAATTGTCCGAGAGCGGCACATGCGACGGCCACCTGCCAAGCACGCCGACCGCGTGGGCTGCCATTCTCATTCGGACACACTTCACATGCGAGCATAATTTTAGTGTGATTCGGACATCCGCTATCCAATTCGGTGCCAATGTATAGAAGACATGAAGAAACAAATACGGGTTCAAAACAGGAGAAAAATAGGTAAGCAAGAAAAGAGTCAACCTTAGAATGACTTTGAAGGCATTGAACACTCAGAGTATTATTATTCAGTTTTCATGCAAATCTTAGAGAGAGTCACAAGCTCATCACAGCGGTGTCTATGAAATCGTCCAAGACCTCCTAAGAACAGATATAGTTCCTAAAAGATGCATATATTTGAGGGCGAAAAATTGGTGTATGAATTGTCTCAGGCATCTTAATTCGCAATCGTTGAGCAAGAGCGACACAGAATATGGAAACAATCCGGCTATGGTTTGAAGAGCAAATACTTGTTGGCGAATCATCAGTTCATCTAGCCGCTATCGAGTTCGGAAATCTGGTAGGGTTACATTTATGTGGAAAACTCAGATTTCATCCCTTAGTTTGGACTGTGCCTTTAAGGGAATCAATAAAGCTGCACTGTAGTTGCTCAAGGAAAGCCGGGCGAATCCGTTCGAGAAACAACTCCACCGAAACGGAAAGCAGACGTAATATCCATCTTATAGTTAGCTGCTCTAGAAATCAACGCAAAATAAGGTGCGACCACGTCGAATACTTGAATAGTTTATGTTGAATATTCTAATATTCAAATAAACAGAGTAATCCACTTATTTGGATATTCGAATAATCGAATAACCCTAATAATCCACTTAATTGAATACAAGGTACGCACCCAAACAGCTTCGCGGCGTACTTGTAGGCGCGTATTGTAACGCATAGAATAATCGAAGCAATGCAAAATGAGAAGTTATTTATAATCATTCCTCGGAACCCAGTTAGGTCCCACACATTTCTCCCAACAATTAGCACACTCCCAGTTGGGCCCCACACACTTCCCTCGGCGCTCTGCACACCCACAATTGGGTCCCGCACACCTTCCTCGGCGCTTGGCGCGCTCCCATCTGGGTCCCGCAGTTTGCGCGGTCAGCGGCCACAGGGTAACGGTCAACGTTCAGCGGTCACCGGTCACCTGTCACCGGTCAACTCTTATTGTGAGCCGTTTATTATTATGTATGATTCGAATATTCGATTATTCGAGTGAACGAATATTCGGTCAACACTCTAGTAGTCGTCTCTTCTTTTTGTTAGAATGGCGACGCAGGCTTCATGACAGGTCAATCATGTCGCTTTGGTCCAATGGCTTATCCTCTGTTTCGGAGGCAAATTTAGTCTGTTCCATCGCATGCTTGCATGGGGCAATTGTACAAAGATGCAACGAGAAGGTTCGGGGGAGGGGACGCAGTGCACGCGCGCTTAGGCACGCAACAGACAGAGATAAATTTCACTTCGAAATAGAGGATATGTGTTCGCCATGCCTCAAATCAAAAAAAAAACTGGCGAGTTGTATTACGGCATTTGGTATACGCTCCAAGCAGACTATACGGGCGCGGAGTTTAGCTAAGTTTATCCATTCTGGGCGAGTATGTATAGGCTGGAGGCGACGGCGTCGAATTGTTGGTTTTCAACACTCCAAACAGGGTTTTCAATATGTTTGCACCCGTGGACAATTTTGTAAACTTAATGCTTTTGTTTAGTCTTACCATTAACGAAACGATACCGAAGCTGCAGAACTGAATTGACCGTTTATTACTATTTTCTTATATTATAATATTAGGGGGTGTGTATACAAGTCTGTTGGTACCTACTCGTTGGTGCCCCTGCTTCTACGGAACCCAGCAGACGTTTGAGTGTACACAGGGAACGTTCGAGCGATATAGCGTGCACAACTATATCGCTGAAGTATCCCGCACATTGCATAAAGGTGTCGCCGTCCGGCACACCAAGGCCTCTGGTCCATAACACCTTAGGATCCGTACCTAGGGAGTTCATGGAGTCTTTGGTCACAAGCCATAATTTCGCCACCCTGAACTGTCGATCGTTGCCGAGTGGTATCCAAAAACTGCGCTATCCAGACTTCTGAGCTATTTCCATGCACCGTTTGCTGCTTTGCAGGAAACCCGCCTCAAGTATGGGCCCGTCATCAGCGTCGGAGAGTACACCATCTACTGCGGCAACGCTGACGATAGGAGAGTGGGAGGCTGTGCAATAGCTGTAAGGAAGGATTTCGATGGTATGGTCAAGGAGTTCGGCTCAACGTCGTGTCGGAATGCATTCGTACGACTGCGGGATCACAGAGGATTCAATCTGTGGATAGTGAGTGCTCATGCGCCCACTGAAAGTGCCGAAGACAATTCGAAGGATGCGTTTTATGAGGAACTAAATACGTTGCTGGCCAGGATACCTTGTCAACATGCTGTTGTCGTGGGGATTGACGCAAATGCGAAGATGGGACTTGATCAGGAATCCGAAGTACTCGTTAAATGGTTCTACCCAGTGGAGCAAACATCGGCCAATGGCTACCGCCTTGTCGACTTTTATGAACGCAGTGGTCTGATTATTGCATCGACATTCAAGAGGAATCATCGCCGCCATCAGCTTACGTGGCAGGGACCAACCCAGCTATCTCCAGAACAGCAGCGGAAGCGGAAGATGACAACTTTGAAACTACAGCTTGACTATGTCCTGACGAGAAATATTCCAGTATCGGACATTCGAAGATCTAGAGCTGTGTGGGATGTCGCATTCGATTCGGATCACCGTCCTGTTCTGTTGAACTTCACTGCGAGGATTCATAAGAGGAAGCCAGGGGCTCAGCCTCTCCAGAGGATTGACATGACAAGTCTCAGAGATGAAGAGTGCAGAAGGAATTTTGGACAACGCGTTTCCATTCACATCGGAGTACGGACTAAGAAGAAACTTTGCGACGCGGATTCTTTTGTCAAGTGCATCCAGGACGCTTCGAGAGAGGCACTCCCGGTTGTACAGCCTAAGAAGTTCGCCTACGTCTCAGAAGAAACAACATCTACCTACAACAGAGTATGTGCTCTCCGAACTGCAGGAAACTTCGTGGAGGGGAAGCGTCTGAGGAGGAAGTTGCGTCGGCAGCTTCAAAGTGACCGCGAGCGAAAGTGGACGTGTAGAGCTAAGGAGTTCGAGAAGGCTTGGGAGGAGAAGAATCCGAGGAAAGCCTACACGTTGCTGTGACAGTATAGCGGGAAGATGAAGAGATGTTCTCCTGTCTTGAACACTACCAATGGAGTTGCAGTTGGTGATGCGACGCTGCCAATATGGAAGGATTACTTCAGTTCACTACTGAATCGTCCAGCGCCATCAGTACCTGAGCTCCCGCATGTTCAGAGAGCACATTACGATGTCAGTGAGGAACCGCCGACTGAGTCTGGAAGTTTGGAGTGTGTCGGGAAGATGAAGAATGGAAAGGCTGGTGGAGATGACAACATCACTGCTGAAATGCTGAAAGCTCTTCCTCCGTCTGGGATTCGTGAAATGACCTACACCATCCATGCTATATGGATGAGCGAAAGGATACCCGATTCGTGGAGACATCATCACCATCAGACATCAGCGATCATCGTACCTCTTCACAAGAAGCTATCCGTCACGGATCCTAAGAACTACAGAGGAATCTCTCTACTTCGTGTCATGTACAAGGTTTTAGAACGTATCATTCTCGAGCGACTTATCAAACATCGTGAAAGAATGACCAGAGATGAGCAAGCCGATTTTCGACCTGGAAGATCGACCATCGACCAAGTGTTCGTCGTGAGAAGAGTAATTGAATCGTGGCAGCGGTATTCGAAGCCATTACAGCTTGCTTTTTTGGACTTTGAAGCCGCGTTCGACTCTCCTCATCGTGATCGATTGCTCAATGCTCTGCGAGCAGATGGAGTCCCGGAAAAGTATGTTCGGTTAATCGAGGACATGAACAAAGGAACAACAGCAGCAGTTCGTACACCTGTCGGATTTACGTCAGCTTTCGAGGTGAAAACAGTAGTAAGGCAAGGAGCCGTTGCAGGACCTTTTCTTTTCAACTTCGCCGTTGACGGCATCATGCGTAGAGTTGTAGAACAGTTTCCTGCGGATGTGATCCTAACACCATCAGGACGCTCCCTTGTCGACCTGGAGTACGCCGACGACATTGTGTTATTCGCTGAAAACAACGCAAAACTGCAAAGGATTGTGAACCTCGTTTCGGAGTATGATGCAGCCTATGGACTTCGTCTTCGTCCCGACAAATGCAAGCAGATGTGGGTCTCTCAGAGGCCTTCAACGGGAGTTTGTGTGGACGGACAACGTATCGAACTGGTGGACTATTTCTGTTACTTGGGTTGTTTGCTGAAGAACGATGGTAGTTATGCAGCGGATATTCAACAACGATGTGCGAAAGCTACGTCCGCATTCAATCCTCTAACCAATTGTTTGTGGTCTACCCCCATCGCGAAGGAAGTTAAGTTGCGCTTCTACTTATCCGCTATTCGCCCTATCATGATGAACGGGTCGGAGACGTGGGCAGCACTGAAGACGCAGACGGAAAGGTTGGATTGCACGGAGAGGAAGCTTTTTAGGCGTTTGCTTGGATATTTCTGGCCGCGTGTATGCCATAACGAAGACCTTTACAAGGAAATCGACGCAGTACATAAACGCTTGACACGAGGGAGGTGCCAGCATCTCCTAACGCCATCTCAAGCAGCAATGGAAAGTCGACTTCGACTGCTCGGGCATGTACTAAGAAGAACGCCGGATCGTCTCGTACAACACGCTTTAAGAATGCTTCCAAATCCTGTCTGGAAACGGCCACCTGGGCGTAGCCGAAAGTTCTGGACGGATGGGGTTAAAGAGGATTTGAAGTCACTCGGCATCGAAAGACAGTTCAGGCGCGATGTTTCGTTTCAAAATGGAATAGTGACAGCTGGATGGAATGTGTTCAAATTGTGGCTGAAGACCGTGAAAAATGGACACGGCTGACTACTAGGACGGCACACCTCGGTGAAGATGCGGAATGACCGCGTCAGGCGAAAGCCAACCGATTAAGTCAAGTAAGTCATATTATTATATTCTAGAATTTCCTGATCCTGATCCTGAAATTTCCACGAAAACTTCAGTTATATATGAGGCCGTCCACGTAAGCATCGAGATAGATAGGCACAAAAAACATTTTTTCGCCATTTTTATATTTTATGTCGCTAGAGCACCCCAAAAAACTTAGGTGTACGCTTCTAGAAATTTTCGGACTTTTTATGAAATTGAGAAATTGTCAGCTCCTCGTGGTCAGCTACTACTGCATCCATTTTTTTGCGCGACAGAGTTCATGAGCGGCCTTTTGCACGAGGGTTTTTCGCCTGCGAGCGTCATTCGATCGAAAAATTAAGGTCGTTTGTGTCTTTCGATTTTTGATTATATATTTTTTAATATCAAAACGACTACGGCGCATCTTTTGAGCATATTCTCTATCTGCAGGATCTGTGCTTAGAAAAATAAAAAATAATTTTTTTTACATTTCCCATAGCTGATTACCCCTCATAAAATTTTTTTGTCATAAGAACACGTTAAGGATCTATGCTAAAGAATGTTCAAAAAATGCCCAACTTTGGAATTTCACAACATTTTTTAAAAAAGTTTTCGGAAAATTCTAGAAGCGTACACCTGGGTTTTTTGGGGTGCTCTCGCGATATAAAATATAAAAACGGCGAAAAAATTGTGTACCGATCTATCTCGACTGTAACGTGGACAGCCTCACATGCTTTATGATTTTGCAGCGGCCATTCTGGACATTTTTTTTTGGTGCCACTTTTCAGGCGCTTGATCACGAAGTCCAAAACCATGAAAGTTGGGGTATGTCGCATAGATTTGCAACGCCCTGTAGAAGAAATCAGTTGTCTGCACATGTCATAGCTGCATCACGGCTTCCAAAAATTTTGACATGAGCAATAAAGTGAGCAACTCAAGCTTGTTGATCGAATACAACGAATGGGAGGCGCTTAAGAGCAGTTCGGCTGGCTAATTGCGTTGCACGCTGCACTCCAGCGACGGCATAAACGCCGCAGCTCTCAGTCGCGTGCGTCTCATGGACCAGACTAGTTACCCCTAGGTGCCTCCTAATCTGTGCATTTCATCAGCAAAGCAACTACTAACACATTTATTTCGACAGCGTACAGAGGCAGCTTTATCGAGTTGTTACGTAACAAGTTAGAAAGATATGGGATCCGATTATTCATTCCATGTAGCGTGAATTTCTGAAAATGTGTAGTCCTTTTATATATGATTGTTCCGAAACAAAGTGGTTTTTAATACATATGCCTGGTTGCATAAGAAAGCTAATCATGACAAGTCTTCTTTTTGCCTATACAGAATCAATGAAGTCACACAATTTAATCCGTTGCAATAAGTATAAGACGACATCTGTTGTGATGTTTGTTAAAGTTGAATAAGCAACATGTCTCTTCACCTTCAACTCGCATTCAACACTAGAGCTTCTCTTCTTTTTCCTTTGCCTCTTCTTTCTGCAAATGGATACATACATGATTGTTCGAGAAATCAATCAAGAAAAACACGAGTGTACGGATTGTAATACATACTATCTAGATCACAAGAGGTTGCCCTACACTGCGCGGCAAAACTATATGACATACCCCGATTTTGGCGATTCTGGATTTTGGCGTGGGGCGAGCAGAAAAACTGCGAATGCCAATAAACGCTACACCCTCGAAAACCCCCGGGTGCAAACTTTCATAACAATACGTGAAATTTTGCGAGGCGGGCACAAGAAAGAGTCGAAATTGACCGATGCAGAACTATATGACATATAGTGAAGTACACCAAGAGTGTCTCATTTACTTATCAATGAGAAGCGGTCGATTGGAGATCAATTAATTTGAACCTCGTTGCAGCACAACCGCACTCGCTTAATCGGTATCGAGCGTGCTGGTATGGGATTCATGCACATTGATCCCCAGCCGACCGCTTCTTATTTATAAGTAAATGAGACACTCTTGGTGGACTCCACTATAGTTGGTGAATCTTGGGAATTTTGTGAATCTTGTAAATTTGCAGTGAGAAAAATTACGGTTTCATGAAATCTACTGAATAACAAGATGTTCCTGCTCCTTATCTCCCATAATGCCACATGGAACCAAAACGTAGGAATGCGAAAGAGCTCAGATTAATCTCAGGAGCTATATGGGCCTTAGTATTCGATCTATGAGCCAATGAATTGGACGAACTCAAGGCTGCATTGCTCGATATGTTGAAGATACTGCTTTGTACCTGCGTAAAGCACGAACTGAAATACCAAGGCAGCTGGAAGACCAAGAGGAACGGGCAGGCGTGAGGCTGGCATCGAACCCCATGATGTGTTCCAACTAGAACAAGGGAGTCTTGGGCCTGCGCGTCGACATATCCACAACTCTGCGAACCATTCATAGGTCCCGGAACGTTGTCCGAGAACGAGCAAAAAATGCTCCACGTCTTACGGTCATCATCAAGAAATTGCGGGTCCAATTCGCACGAGTGAACATAGAAAACCAATTAGAAGAAGGTGGGTCCTCTCTTCAATCTTCATGTTGAGCGCCCCCGTAAGAAAACAACTTCATAGATTGTTTTCTCGGACAAAAAAAAGTCCAGCTTAGACGGACCTGGTGGATTCAATTCGTACTGGAGAGTTCTGCGCAAAGGTCTACTCACGTTCTCCGAGAGGAACTTTGTAGCAGGAACTTTGATGAGTTGGACAGCATTCAGCTGGTATGGCAAGCTAGACATTGCCTTCGTACCTAGAAAAATGAACTCTGCGGATTACCAGAGTGTGCTAAAAAATCACCCCGTGCCCTTTTTGAGACACCGTCGCCATGTATTCCAGCGGGACGTTGTGTCCATTCTTGTAAGCAGACCGACGCTGGATTGGTTTTAGGCCAACCATGTCGATTAACTTGAAAGGCCCGCTTGTTCGTCGGACCTCAGCCTGATGGAAAACTTGTGTGGTGTACTTGCGTAACAGTACGAGTCCGCAACTCAACTGAAGGAAGCCGTTCTCGCCGAGTGGGTTACAATTGAGGGTGGGGTCTTCAAGAACTTAGTCAACAGTATGCCAAACAGATTATTCGACGTTACCCTGGGCCAGGGTAACTCCATTGACTATTAAATTCATGTAATTGATTGTTGTTATATTAAAAGGTTTAGTACAGAGCAAAGCTTGTCAAATTGAAGTTTTGGCTGTATCCTCTGCTATGTCATAGAGTTTTGCATAAGTCAATTTCGACACATTCCGGTGCCAGTTTTCCAAAATTTGACGTATTGTTTTCCAAAATTTGACGTATTCTTATGAAAATTTGTATCCATGGGTTTACGAAGGTGCTGCGTCGATTGGCATTTGCAGTTTTCTGCTTGGTCCACGCAAAATCCAGAATCACGAAAATCGGGGTATGTCAGATAGTTTTGCCGAGCAGTGTCCTGAAGCCCAGAAAACAAAATTACTGGACATGTTACTCATTCCTACATGACTGCTCTAGCCTGGCCTATTGCAGTCGTAATCCTAACGGACCGCTCTACTTCTGTGTCCGTAATTACTGGATTCTTCGATAACTGGTGCTCTCCACGTGTGGTCGACCTCGCTCGAGCTCTCGTCTCCTAATCAGTGTCGACAAAGAAGAAAGCATGTAAAACCGCGTGCGACCCGCCAGATTACATAAACAAGAAGAACAGGTCGCCTCGTGAGGTCATTTCGTAGATATAGTGTGTACATCAAATACGTCATGAGCAGTCCTGCCGCGGATCACTTCAGGGATGACGAGCCGAGGACAGTTATCGAAGAGGTCAATGGGGCCAAGAACGTGCCGAAGTGCGTGAAGAAAGTGTTAGCAGCTCTGGCCGACCAGCTTAGTTCTCTCGCCATAGCTTTCGACAAGGCGACGCGCGAGAGATCGATTGACAGCAGAAAATGAACAGCTCAGGGGACGATTAAGAAGAAATGATATATTGCCTCCGACTGGTCAGACCGTAGACAAAGCTGCGCCTAGAAGGAGCACGTCCGCGACGATGACAGAAAACAGCTGTGCCGAGGAGGTGCGCCTTCGATCCATCGTCATTGTAGGGATCCCAGAACACCCGTCATCCCTTGTCAGAGAGAGACTGCAGTATGATTACAATTGTGATGTTCTGAATCATTTAGAGGTAGTGTTTCCCGTCCAATGTGTATCGATTAGGAAGGCCATCGATGGCTCGTAGAAAGCTTATTAAGGTTGTACTACCACACACGAGGTTCCAGCGTCAGGCAGTGACCAGGGCTCCACGTTTGCGATCCTTCCCCCGAGGAGGGATTTATCTAAGAGAGTCCCTCATTTGGGAGGAGAGGGAGCGTAGACGTGAAGAATACTCACGTCGGCGCCAGAACACAGGGTCTACCTGTCAGTTGTCAAAGACTCAAAGCTCGCTCACGGTTGATTCTATAGCCACTGTTAACAGTCCAAACTATTTAAACCGGTCGCAGCTCCCCGGCCACCAGTGAATGGAAGTAGATCCCTATCTGTAGCTTTCAAATGTGTTCACGGAAACTTAAGATCGTTTGCAGAGAATTCTTTTCACGTAGATTTAACACTTGGGAATCTTCATGATACATACTTTTTCATCGAGACTTGTTTGGAAGCCGAACATTTCGGGTCGTCAATGCTAGGTGCTTGGTCTAAAGACTTCACAGTTTTGCGTAGGGATAGAAACTCTTCTTCTGGCAGCGGGGTAGCTATTTTGCTCAATAGTATTTTTTCATACACTATAGTCTTTTCGGAATCGATTCCTTTCGGCTATGAAATCTTAACGACACATAATGTTTACGGAAGCAGTACAGTCAGAAACGTACTAGTGTACAGATTCCCTTTTTGCGTTTCCTCAACGACAAATCAGCTTTTCAAGGCTTTATGTGCTCTTTCCATATGTCCGTGGCCCGTTCTTGTACTAGGAGATTTTATCCTACCACAGATTGATTGGAGCGAAACTAATCACAATCAGTTAGCAATCCTCATGCGTTGCCATGGTTTTGCTCAAATTGTAAAGCGGTCTACCCGTGGAAATAATGTTCTCGACCTAATATTTTGCAACTCGGGTGAAGCGGTCGACAATGTGGTTGTTCGTGCTCCTATTCGGCAGAGTGAATATAGAAGCATTACAATAAAAACGATTTTCATAGGTAAAAAGCAAGGCACGGTATACGTTAGATCATTTTCTAAGTGCAATTACGACCTGGTTAATAGCTATCTATCATCCATTCTTTGGAGAGATTCCCTTGAATCTGTCGCAACTGTTGACGAAAAATACGAAATGTTTATGGCGATTCTGAATCATGAAATGGAAGTTTTTGTTCCATGGATCACTGTTTCACCCACAGTGTCCAACTTATGTACCTCCCTATCTTCGAAACATGCTCGAGGAAAAAGAAAGAATTATGCAACCGCTCAACAGCTTCACCAAACAGTTTACAGAACGGTTGAGAAAATTCAACTCCAATTTAGAAAAGAAAATTTTGTCATCTGGAAGAAAACAAGATTTCTATGAGTATCTGAAAAGGAAATTGTTTTGTAGGGGAAACCCCGAAGGTTTAGTTATTAACGGAAAGAGAGTGGTGACGGATACTGAGAGAGCGAGTATCTTTGCAGGCGAATTTTCACAAGTATTTTCACTAGATAATGGTGAAAAACCAATCATCGATCTCGACATTGAACACCCTATTCTTCACTTCCGCACTGCCGTTCAGTCCGCAAAGTGCGCTTGATTGCGAAATCGTGCTGTGGCGCGGTTGCGAGTATCCTCAGACAAGGATGTGGGATCACCCGGGCGGTGGGATCACCCGGGCACCAAAGGCCAAACGCGCCCGGGTGATACCACATCCTTGTCTGAGGATGTTCGCAACCGCGCCGCAGCAAGATTTCGCAATCAGGGTGCACTTTGCGGACTGAACGGCAGTGCGGAGGTGAACTGTATGTTAGATATTCCAAGCATTGACCCAAGAACCATTTATGATTACCTGACTGCATGGCCGTGTTCTAAATCTCTAACACCTGCTGAGATCCCTTTCGAGTTCATACGAAATGTCGCACACACAATTTCAGGCCCGTTATCGTTTTTGTACAATCAATCGATATTACTGTCGCAAGTGCCGAATCGGTGGAAACATTTCTATGTCACGGCAATTTTTGAAAAACAACCTGCGTCTGATCCCAAAAATTACAGACCAGCTAGGATCACGTCAATTTTCTGCAGACTCCTCGAGAAAATTATAAAGAAACACATAGTACTACTCTGCTTATCCGGGCCAAGTTCCGGTCCGCAATTGCGTCTCGACACGCTTTGCGGCCGCACGCTCCCGAGTCAGAAGAGCTTCCAGCGCCGCAGCCGCCGATCTGCTGACTCTAGGTTTGTTTTGAAAACTGGAAACTAAGAAAAATTGGAGAAAATTGAATAAAAACGCCACATCGAGTCGGCTTTGGCGCTGGAAACCCGACTGGCTGGAGCGCGTGTGGCCGCAAAGCGTGTCGAGACGCAATTGCGGACTGGAATTCGGTCCAGATAAGCACAGTACGCCATCTCAATGAAAATAAAATTATTCCGAAAAGTCAGCATGGTTTCGTGAGGGGCAAGTCTGCTGAAACGAATTTTTTAGGAAGCCTAAACGATTGGACGAACTTTCTAGACGACAAAAAGTGTTGCGATGTTATATACTTCGACTTCCAAATAGTTTTTGATCGAGTGAGTACTGCCAAACTTCTGCATCGGTTAGATGTTATCGGTTTCCATCCAACCATAAAGACATGGTTAAGGGGATACCTTACTGGTAGAACATTTCAGAAAAACATCAACGGACTACTCTCTAGTGTCAAGAGTGTCACCAGCGGTGTTACTCAGGGAGGAGTCCTATCACCAATACTTTTTAACATCTATACAGCAGAAGTGCCAGAGCTGCTAGAAAAAGATGGGATACGTTGTAAACAGTATGCAGACGACCTGAAAATTTACAGCGATGTCTCACGGGTCGACGGCACAACGGCTATGCAGTCAGCGGTTGATAACTTGGTTACATGGTCTCGAGAATGGGAACTCCCATTGTCTCCAGAGAAAACATTGCATCTAAGAACAGGTTCTTCTGAAACACCACCGACATATCGTCCATTACTGGATGAGGGATCACCGCGACGCTGCTTGGCGGGAAAAATTGTGCGATCAATAGCCATTCTCCCTTCGTTTTCCCGCGCACAGTTTTTCCCGCCAAGCAGCGTAGCGGCGATCCCTCATCCAGTGATGGACGATACCATTTGGATACTAGTCCTATTAATCCGATCGATTCAGTCAAAGATCTAGGATTTGTTTACAAGAATGAGTTGGCTTTTCAGCTCACTATGGGATAATGTGTATAAAGCCTATGATACGAACGTTTCACATATTTAAGGCGTTATACAGAAATGATAGAAATGTTCTTATCGAAGCGTATAAAACTTATATAGGCTCTGTTCCATTCCAAGTGAACTCACGTGTCGGGTTATCACAGCGCGGAGCGGTGGTTTTTTCGTCGAAACCTCCTTATCACTAGTTATATTTCACCGAGGCCCACAGCTCCGCTGCTGGTGATAATCGAAATCAACAGGTCACTAGGGATGTACCAGAGCCAGGGCTGGGCACACGTCCCGGCATGGCGATTTTGAATATGCACCCTCCTTAGCTCGGTAATTTTCAGGCACCCCCCTATGGGAAATCCAAATCGGCTGTTTTCCGAGAAGTCGAGCACAACAGCCATGATCTTGACTTCCTTTTTTTGATAAACCAGAGTACAAAAAACACTGAATAAAGAAAATTCCGAAAATGTCAACAAAAAAGTAGTGTAATTTTTAAACTTCCAAACGATCTTATGAAGAAAATAAGAAGGTAGGTTGTGACAAAAAATAAAATAATTCCTTATTCATTACAATTCAGCAATTACAAACAACAACAGAGCTACTTTTATTGCAGTAATTATTGTTTTGTATCGAGCTGTCTTTGTATCTTCGCTTCTAATCGGTGACCACAAGCGTAATCACTGAACGTTACACCAAAGAAACATTACACCACATTAATCCTTGGGCCCCGGTCAGACTTCGTCGAAAAACCTGCTGAGTCCGACTGAGTCCGGGGTGGAAAAACCTGCTGAGTCCCACTGAAGCTCGTGTTGCCACCAGCGCTTCCAACCAACTCCGGTCTGCAGCAACACGCAATTCATAGTGACGATTATCACTTCAGCTGTGAATCGGAACGTGTTTGAGCCATGTCTTCTTCGGGGCCGTTCGTCTGAATTCTCCACGATGGTGGGCGCTTACGCCACAGCATGCTGTACGTGGGGCAGACGGGACAGACGGCGAGAGTCGAGATGCGGCGGATTCAAGGCAGGTCTTCCGCAGTCGTTGCCGAAAAAATGATCACCCAAATCTGGCGAACAACACCTATATCGACCGGGTGGGGTGAGGATGGTTCCGGTGGGACTCAGTGGGACTCAGTCGGACTCAGTCGGTGCATTGGCCCCGCCCTTGTACGCATGAGAAATATCAGTATCGACCGGGGATTGCGGTGGGCATCAGACGGTCGCAGTCGGACTGAACAGATGGGCTGATTTTTTCACCTTGGTATTCCACGAATTCGATGCGTATCGACCCGGTGGGACTCAGTAGATCCACCGACTATGACGGGGGCCTTACTTGCTACTAGATAACAAAATAGTGTTTATTCCTTCATCAAAACAATCAAACACATTATATATGATCTTTAGCTCATAGAGTTGTTGATGAGAAGCTTTGAAAGCAACTATGAATTATTGCGAACACAAACTTCATATCTATCAATAATTTTAATTCTGTGTTTGTTTGCTCTTTAAATTCGACAGAACATGCACTTCGTTTTTTTTTGGTGTCCGGTTTAGGCACCCCGTTTGCCCTCTCTGCAACGTCCAATATGCACCCCCCTAAGGTTAACCGGGACGCGTGCCCAGCCCTGACCAGAGCTTAAAGGCAAGGTCCGGTCAGATTTTGACACCACCGAAATTCGGATTAGATAGATTGGGCTGGTCTAGCTGGACACCGTCCTGAATTTTCACAAACTCTTAAGTTCGTATTTCTGGAGAAAACGGTCTGAGAGTCAGGGATTACGGTATTCACAGCATGATAATCATGGCTGGAATGACCGATAATTACACAGCGCATTTGAAGATCGCGTGGACAACCGCTAAAATATGGACGATGGCCACACTTTTCTGACTTTTCTGGATCATGGGCTCACGGAAGTGACTGGAATAACTTGGAGAAGACCGGTTTTAACGCAGTTTTCGCGGGTTCCTTCGGACTATCTGTACCATGAGCACAGATTCAGCGGAAAATCTAAGAATCGAAATTCTGCCCGGACCCTGCCTTTCAAGGCACAGTCCAAGCTCAGGGACGAAGCTGAGATTTCCACATTATTGGGAAGTAGACCCACCCCGTATACCACTTGCCAAGTGCGAGCACTCAAATCCTTCGAATAAGCGAGCTATAGAAGGAAGCCACCCTGGGGCGCCTACAATCGGAAGCCACTTTGGCACGCCCCTTTTTCGATCTTTCGAGCTCAACAGTGGCGACATGAGCGATGATTTTTGACCAAAATCGCCGTTCTTCCCTCCATTCTCATCCTCTCTCTTCATTCAGGTCAGCTCGCATACAGCGGTTGGAAATGACGGATGTTACAAGCTTCGGACAACTCGTCCACCATGCTTCTGTAGCACAATTTTTGAGGGGCCACAAATCCGTTCCCAGGGATTCTTGAACGATTCCAGAGACAACATTGGAATCAACGTAAGACCGTTTTTAGGATAGATAGAGAAACTGAAAACCGTTTCTGAGGTTGGACTGTGCCTTTAAGACCACCAGTCAAATGAGGTTGCACGGTGTTTAATCCATCTAGGAAAAGAGATATTAACAGAACTGAGAAAATACAAAGCAACTTCACAAGAGGGCTTTTTGTCAGATCTGAAGGCTCTCAATACTCTAGTATCCCACCATCTACGGACATGAACTCTATTCTGGGATTACCAACGTTGGAATCAAGAAGGAGGGTACACGCTGCATGTACGGCTCACAAAATCATTCATCACATGTTCAGTTTTGATGCTACCGAGTTTTACACGTTTGTCCCTTCGGTCACCCGAGGAGGACAATTGAAGATCTCCTACCGTAAACCTAAATCCGGATAAAGAGTCGCTAGTTTCACAGCCCGAGCCGAATCACTTTTTATCACTTTGAGCAAAACAGTGGACGCGTCGTGTAGAACAACCGCTTTCAAGCGCCGCATTGAAGGAAAGATACTAAGGCCATGAGTATCTAGCTATGTTGTTGTTTCATATAGCAATTCAATCAAGTCCAAATGATAAGGAACTCTCCCTAGTACACGGGCAGTTTGTATGTTTATTCCTCTCCATCATGTTTTCACACGATTGTCTTACACATCGTATTGAAATAAATATGTAAATAGAAAAAATTAATAAAAAAAAATTATGAAACTTCAGGAAACCTCTCCAAAAGGTTAGAGAATTCCTCTCGTTTGGCCAGCATTCGGTTTTCCGTCTTTCCGACGACCTGGCGAGTAGATACGGAGGATCCTGGCAATGCGGCGGAAGGAGAGGAAGGTTCCTGGCTATCCGTCCAGGTAGCCAGCAACCTTCCCGTCCAACCGCTCAAATGAAGCCGGGCAATATTTACTCGTCGACATTCACTCACGGAAGGCCTTCGAGAATTTGCATCTGCAATTTCTTGTCTTTCCTGCTTTCCTGTCGAAATTTTTGGAGGGAAGACCGCTAGCGGTGGGTGAGACATCAATAGGAAAACGTTGCCGGCCACCCACCCATTACTCTCGTTCCATTATTACGACCGCAGAAAGCAGGCTTTTGATTTCCAGGAACGGGAGGGTATGACCGGGATCATACTTCCAGCGATAAGATAAATCGATTTCAGGTCGATATTGATGGTAACCCTTGCGTCGCACAGCTCGTCGATGGAAGTATGACCCCGGCCTATCACGCCCCTTCCCGCTCACAGAGCTTCAATAAAGGCAGTGCTCACGACGAATAATATACTCGAGTTCGACTCAAAATAGGGTTGTTTGGTATTGAGTTAACGAATAGTGAAGAATCAAAAAAAGGCGCTTAGAATAAGCCAAAATAGCGATTTCTAACGGGTTACAGGTTCAGGGCGTGGACGAATTGACGCCTTCTGCTAGTTTTCGCAAGCGCGCGCTAATGGCGAAATGTGCGCGATTCGATTAGGCTGGGCGTGGCGAAGTTGCTCGGCTATTTGCCATCGAAAGCGTCAGCGGCGCCACCACCTCATCAAAACGGGGGGCGGGCGGGCTGAGCACGCGTACTTGGCTAACGCAATCTTCATTTATCTGCCGTTTTTATCGATTTTTAGCAGATTTTGGCTACTGTCTTTCACTCTATCCCCTCCAGCGTCTGCCAGCATGGTGTTTCACACTAAAAACTTGAAAAAATATCAATCATGAACACTGCCTTGAACACGGGTACTGGACTACCCCTACGTAACGTCTGATGAATGTGACCAAACATAAACAGACATAAACAGATATTACAGAGTGACTGAAACGTCCCCGAACATTCTAGATAGGTCACAGGTCATAAATACCACTTGTAAATTAACAAACTGACTAATTTTAGAGATCCGAAATACTTACCAATAAATAATGAATCCATTCCAGATCCCTGTTGGTAGTCGAAAGACTAAGAAACCTACGTCCTGTTCCAGAAGTTCATGTGAAGGGCCACGGACCACTTTCGGATTTGGGATCCGAGTAAATTAGAACAACGACGAGAAATTTGAACAGAAGAAACATGATCAAAATAAATTAGAACTTTTCCCAGAAGCCGAAAAATGATTGAGATAGCCTCTTCACAGATGACAAGATTAATACCATTTAGCAGCTCCGCAATTGTCACTGTCACCATCCGGTGCATGAAAAAACCTACCGCGATTAGGGTGCAAAAATGTTTGGCCACAGATCTTGTCCGATTACGACCAGATGAAATTGGAGGAATATAAGCCCGAGGCCAAGAGAAAATGACATAAAAAATTATTCTCTACTCTGGATGCGTTGGAAACAGGTCCAAAGTATATGACAGGTCGAATTATGGTGAAAGAAGGTGCGACCGAACTGGTTGAGTCTTGACAGAGTCATGCATACACTCTCTATTTCGGGGCGGAATTCGCTCTGTTCGTGTGTGGGCCGAGCGAGGGGAGAGACAGAAGGTAATGTGGGGGAGGGGAGGAGAAGTAACATACGCGCGCACCCACACGCGTCGGACTCAAGCAACCGAAATGAAGTGTCACTGTATCGGAGCCGAAGAAGACAATCCCGAGCATCAACTTTTTGTGGTCATTTCTACTATTACCCTCGTTACAATGAAACTTTTGGTGTTTGGGATGAGCTGGTTTGCACAAGTAATGGTCACGACTTGTCGGGCTACCTAATAAAGTGACAGAAACGATCCAAAAAGCAGGAAAACAGCACCACCGGTGGTCAAGATGTAGCGAAATCGGAGTAAAAGCTTAGAAAATTTTAGAGCTAACTCTGGTGAGATTACGGTAGCCCAGTTCTGGCGCACTTAACTATCGTTTCTGTAATAAAGTGTGGGAACCTTTCAGCCAAGCTGGACATGAAACTGATCAGAAGACCTTACAAACCTTTTCTATCGAAACAACAACTCGTAGTGACTCTACATAATTCTCCGTCACCCCTCACCTTGTACACTACATTGTGGTGACAGAAAGACTGCGAAAATAGTGAACGCCGCTGTGAAGCTTTATATTTACCCCTTCGGGATTTCAACGAGGCTTTTCATGTATGATATGCATAGACAAGTCTGTGAGGCTAACTCACCTCCTTATTGTCATCCTTTCCTTCATCCTTTGGAACATCCTGTGAATTGAAAATTTGCGATAAGTGAACTTGTGCATGGGTCCAAAAGTATGTACAACTCAACTAGAGCTATCTTAACTCACACTTTTCTTCTCCTCCTCCTTCTTCTCCTCTACCTTTTCTTCCTTCTTCTCTTCCTTCTTCTCCTCCTCCTCTTTCTTCTCCTCCTTTTTCTCTTCTTTCTTCTCATCCTTCTTCTCTTCCTTTTTCTCCTCTTTTTCTCTTCTTTCTTTCTTTCTTTCTTCTTTCTTCTCTTCTTTCTTTTCCTCCTTCTTTTCCTCTTTCTTTTCTTCCTTCTTTTCTTCCTTCTTCTCTTCTTTCTTCTCTTCCTTCTTCTCGTCTGCCTTTGTCTTGTCCTTCTGTTCAAGCTTCTGAAACACTACTTACATTTGACTACAGCGTAGAAGTTGCCTGAGCGTTGTGGAGCCGCCTCGTGCGATTCTTGCTCACGTGCTCATAATATCCAATAAATTCAATAGCGATTAGTCATTCCCTTTAAGTGAATGGACTAGCGCTTAGCGTGGAAAAAGCTATCGGTATTTTCTACGATTAGGAACTGGGGGTTGAGCGTGCAGTTGCTTCTAGTGAACGGAAATCCAGGATACCAAGTAGGTAGCCCGTAAAAGCGTTCTTTCTCTGCCGAAAACAAATAATGGACAATGAAACAAAACCATCCTTCAAAAAATATCAGTGATGTTGAAATCAGCATCTACACTTCCCGATCAATGCTGGAAAAACCGCACCGCTCTTCTATCTTTTGCAATTGCAAGATGTAAGGAATTTCGAATTCCTTGAAAAGTTGCAACTTCTGCAGGTTGCAGTTTCTTTCCTAATCAAAACTTCAAGGCGTCAAACCTTACAGGCAACTACTGCCAAGTATTCTTAGTTAGCGTTGTGCACTTCAGCTGAATTTTTCTTAAATTTCTTAAAGGCAGCGTTCACGGTCATCATCCTCAGTGACCTTCCACAGAGAAATGATAGACGAGAAGGTTCCTAGCCACCCAGTGTTGAAAGAACGGTAGAAAACGAGCCAGGAGTGGCAAAATAGTGGCTGCGAACAAGCGTTCTGGTGTCCCAGAACCGCCCCGTGCTCCAGGTTCGCCCCTCTATGTGAACAATTGAACACTAACAATAAGATGAGCGATGGTTTCCAATCAAAAGCCCCCTTCTTCCCTTCATTCTCAACTTCTCTCCTTACTCAGGTCAGCTCGCACACATCGGCGGCAAAAGATACAATCCTCGGACAACTCGTCCACAATGCTTCCCTAGCTCAATTTTTGACGGGCCATAACTCCGTTTCCAGGGGGCCTTGTGCGATCCCATAGACATCACTGGAATCAGCATGGGACCGTCCAAAAACAGAAAAACAATTTTTCATCGCGAACAGTGCCTTTAACTGCCATGAGGTTGTCACGACTAATTGTTAACCGGCTTATGTGTTTCGTCGTTTGACGCCTTCTTCAAGAGACGATTCTTTCGTGAATTAGCAACAACTTTTCGAAAAATCGAGAAAATACGGATAAGTAAATCAGAAATTGATTTTTGAAAAAGTAATATATGATTCACAACAAATGTCATTAATTGGCGAATACCTCGCACTATCTAATTGTAACGTTTGATGCCTCGAAGTTTTTTCCCAGAAGAGAAACTGCAGAAGCCGCAAATTTAAGAGAAATTCGAGGTTCACAACATTAAAGAATTTCCACAAATTTTTTGTGGTGTTATTATTTAGTTCTAATAGGTATCCGAACGTCCAAGGCTGATTTTGCGCTCAATAGAGGGCGAATACTAATACTCTGTCGATTTTTAAATACTCACTGTTTAAACCACACAACACATGTAATTGCGGACTTCGAAGATGGTCAAATTTGACGAGAAGCGACAAAAATCAGTAGATAGAAGAAATGCGATTTCGAAAGCATCCCCACACTAAGCTGAATTAACCAAAAGTAACTAGAAAAATTCGCAGGAAAAAAAGTGCTCCGAACTTATTCCTTTACCTAATAGAAACCTTTCCACACAAGATCAGTGGTGAGAGGTAAGGTCTGAGGCATCTCCAAAAAGCTCTCAATTCCGATAATCACAGCAGCAAGCGGTCCCATTTTTCTCGGAACATCGTCATATGTAGTCATATTTTTTAGACAGACACCGACCCGCTGCTGGTTAAAAATCGAAATTTGGTGGTCATTAGAAAAGCTCCAGTGTTCATGTTCTGGGACCCCTAGTTACTCATGAATTTCAAAATGAAGAGTTTTCCGAAATTACTCAGAGTCGAAGTATGGATCGATGACGGACGCTTTTCTTGTCTAATTTCATAAAGGTCTTCTGCGATTCGTCGAAGAGAGACGGGTGGGGACTGTTCCGCCAAACTCTCGTTATAGACCACAACCTAGAGGCACTGTCTAAAGTAAAGGCATTGTTCGATTTTGCTCTCGGAAATACAAAGTCCGTTGGTTAATGGCAAAATTAATGTTAATTGAGGTCATATGTATTAGGCATGGAACCGTGAGATTCCACATTTTCATGCCATAGCTTTGACACGCGCGGCTAGTACATGTACAACGGCCTTGTACAGATTGAGCTATAGTTAGCTCTGAATTTTAGCCTAGTCAATGAACTGCGTGCACATGGTCAACGCAACGTCCTCTGCGACGCATTGCAGTTGGCGCAGCGCAAACAAGGCGGACGCGTCGAATGACGGCGAGGACAACCTTAAAGCAGAACATTGACTAGAATAGAGATGAAGCGACCATTCTTCGCACAGAGTCGACTCCCTTTGCACCTGACTTCACCTCAGCCTTGGCAGCTGCATCTCCTGCTTTCACTTCCTTCATTTTGGAGGCTGTCGCGTCCTTCTTCTTATCCTTCTTCTTATCGGTGCCTTTCTTGTCTTTCGTTTTCCCTTTCTTTGTTGTCTTCTTCTTAGATTTTCCTTTCCCCTTCTTTTTGTCCTTCCCTTTTTTCTTATCCTTTCCTTTCTTTTTGGCGCTTCCTTTTCTTTCGCTTCCTTCTTCTCATCCTTTTTCTCTTCCTTCTTTTCCTCCTCCTTCTTCTCTTCCTTCTTTTCGCCCTCCTTTTTCTCTGCTACATCTTTTTCTGCGCTCCCCTTCTTTTCGCCTTCCTTCTTTTCACCTTCTTCTTTTTCTCACCTTCCTTCTTTTCGCCCTCCTCTTTCTTCTCACCCTCCTTCTTTTCGCCTTCCTCTTTCTTTTCACCTTCCTTCTTTTCGCCTTCCTTCTTTTCGCCTTCCTCCTTTTTCTCGCCTTCCTCTTCTTTCTTTTCACCTTCCTTCTTTTCCTCATCGGCCTTTTCCCCTCCTTCCTGAAACAAGATCAATAGTCAGTTCGGTTGATGCACACAAGGGAGCAGACCAACTCACTCCTTCCTTTGCAGCATCTGGAGCACCAGGAGGAGCTGACGCTGCTCCTTTTGTTCCCTGAAAAACTCGAATCAATACCCTGTCGTTACTTCTGTGGCTTGGTTAGTTGCTCATGATCGCATCCCGGATCTATAGTAGATGGGGGGGGGCTACCAAGATTTTCCAGTACTCTTACGGAATAGACGACCCACTAGAGAAATTTCATGAGAAACGTTCATCCCACAAGAGCTGTCGATTGATTTAGTCTTTTTCAAACACACTGAACTTTTTGATGTGACCAACCGAACGGTTGGTCAATTCCAAACAATTGCTGATTTCATTGTATTCTTGAGTGGGTCATCTATTCCGCAAGAGCACCGATTTTCTCATAGAAATGAACAAAAAACTTGATAAGAGATGCTTGATGTTCCTATCAATCAATGTTGCTAAAAAAATTCTATAGAAATACTTCGGGTGCAAAATTAGTTGGGGGGGGGGCACTCAAGATTTACTCTTAGAAATGAAAACATTCATCCATGAAAATGAAATTTTCTTTCGTTATCATGTATGTGATAACGTTATCACTCGTAATTTCCCAGAAATTCCATGAAATGAAATCGATTTCTGAAAGCAGAATCATCCATTTATCACTTGGATTTTGAGTGGCCCCCTCCCCGAACTACTTTTGCACCATACTTTGATTGACAGCGTTACAAGCGGTAGTTCACTTCATTTCTGACTTGAATCCTGAGTGCACCTCCCCGTCTCGGATAGTGCCCGCACTTCTATACTACATAGTTGGGTGGAGGGGGAAGGGGACCCCCACTCAGAATTCATTCACAGAAATGACGATTACTTTATTATCAGAAAATTGATACCGATATCAAAGATTGTTGGGTACTGCAGCGTCCTTCGCCTCTACACTCACCCCAGCTACGACCGCCTCCGAAGCTTCATACTGACACTCACTACGGGAGGAGCGGGAGGGGACCGAATTAGGCTTGAAACTATTTCGGGGGACCACCCGAGAAAATGAAACGATTCATCCACGAAAATGAAAAATTGGGCTGATATCATATGCCTGATAGCGTTATCAGCCCTTGTTTGGTGGGAACTCCATAGAAATACTTCGATTTCTGGAAGCGGCATTATTCATTCTTCAACTAAATCCTGAGTGCCCCCTCCCAATAGTTTCATACCCAGAATTATAAAACTCAAACCGCAGATTTCATCCACAGTGACCCAATGGACATGATAAGAGTAGGGGAACACATCTGCATCCCATTGACAGCCGTGATAAAATGTGGGTTGGTGGAATATCAGGCCCCTTGGAAGTAATTCAATTCGATACTTGTGGAATGAGGTTCTTCATGACCGTTTGGAGATTGTTGTCGAGAGTAACAGTTACGCAGCATTAGAGCGCAGGATGTCCAGTAGGAATAATACTGCATTGTATTGTACTTGCCGTTCATGACAAGCACGCCCATGCCGATCATTTTTTCCGCAGGGCTACCGTAACCATTCTTGAACAAAACATGATAACGAACGATAACACACCCTCATAACATGCGGGGTATAAAAGAGCAGAGGAGCTGTATGCATTCATTCACACACCGCTCTCTTCGAGAAGCCACTGGGAAGTGGCTGAGGAGGTTGAAATTGTGCAAACGTGTTTGTTGGCTATTACGATGTGCACATATCCAAGCTGACACTTGCAAAATTTTTAAAGGAGGGTTACGGTAGCCCTGCGGAAAAAATGATCGGCATGAGCGTGCTTGTCCGTTCATGAAGATATTGTAGTAGGAATATTTATTTAAAGGCAAGGTCCGGTCCAATTTTGACACTACCGAAATTTGGGTTAAATAGATTGAGCTGGCCTAGCTGAACATCGTCTGAACGTTTCGCGAACTCTGAGTCCTTAGTTCTGGAGAAAACCGCCTCAAAGTCAGGGATTACGGTATTCACAACATGATAATCATGGCTGGAATGACCGATAATTACACAGCACTTTTGAAGAATGCGTGGACAACCGCTAAAATATGGACGATGGCCACACTTTTCTGACTTTTCTAGATCATCGGCTCACGGAAGTGGCTAGAATAACTTGAAGAAGACCGGTTTTTACGCAGTTTTCGCATGTTCCTTGGGACTACCTGTAGCAAGAGCACCGTTTTAGCGAGAAAACTCGAAATCGAAATTCTGCCCGGACCCTGCCTTTAATAATGTAGTAAAAGTAATAATGTAGTAGGAATATAATGAAATAAATTGTTGTTAATTAGGCTTAGTATGGGGGGTCAAGGGGAAGTCGTTTTAGTGGGGGGTGGTCCCAGACAATGGTCAATCTGTGATTGGACCATTTGAATTCCACTGGGCCACCCTGATTGGTCTATTCAAAATATTAAGTGTTCGCGCCAGATCTATTGGCGCGAAGTTTTTGTGCTAGTTCGTCAGGTCGGGGGTCAGGCAGTTCTTCTCTACTTCCTCGTGGCACGTGGCGACGTTTTTTTACTACTTCTCTCCCGGCTGCCGCTTCCTCATCGCGTGCGCCGTAATCTGATTCGTTAGCACAGCTGTAGAGGTGCTCTTTCGGAAGGGACGACCCACTAAATAATAAAATAAAATTAGCAATTGTTCGGGCATGACCTACCGCTCGGTTGGTCACATCGAAAACTTCAGCGTACTTGAAAAAGACTAAAGCATTCGACGGCTTTAGTGGGATGATCAATTCTCATGAGATTTCTCTAGTGGGTCGTCTATTCCGAAAGAGTACCCTGTAGAAACTCTAGAGGAACGCAGCGCCTTAGAACGCCTCTCGCCGTCGCATCTGTCTTTCGGTTCTCGGGAGTAGGCCGCACTAGAATTAGAGGTCTGACGAACTAGGACCAGCTAGCCATATATCTACTAGTTCAGTCAAATATTTTGTAGTTCTCAATAAACAATTCTTGTAAGATTGTGTCTCGCACTCCCAATTGTCGTGTCGCACACCATCTTACCCGTACAAGGATATTGGAGCGAAGACTGAAGCAGCTGGGGCAACACTTGGAGTAGGCGAAGCTCCGATAGAAAGCAGCATGTTGGTGCAACTATAAAGGCGTAAGGGCCTAACGTGCTACCCTATGCAGCAGTAGGGGAAACCTGCAAGTCTTCCAACTCGACGAGCAACTCGATGTGGAAGTGTCTAGTGCCGCGTTTCAACAGCACGGCCCTACGAAACCTTGTTCCATGAACACCGGAGAGAATTTCTTGCAGGGAGCATGATATCATTCTACCGACCCACGCTTCATTATGGTGATAAATGGACGGAGATGTTTTCAATACTCTTCTCATGCATGACCAATGGGTTACTGTTGCTAGAATCTGCGGTTTACATTTTATAATTCTGTGCGGGAGGGGCGGGAGGGTCGAAAATTGTTTCACAATCACATCCGCCAGAGCGGGCCCTATAACACGGAGGAGGGATCCTCAGAGCCCCGCCATGGCTCCAAAGTCGAAATCCCCATTCAGCCGTCAGCATCCCACCGCAATGTTCGGAGCAATTCCAGCTTGTGTCTGATATGTGTCGACTGATATCCCGCAAAAAATCAATCGACACGTGATATCAGTCGACATATAGGTAAGTCCACCAAAAGTTGCACATCTAATTATCAATGAGAAACGGTCGGCCCGAGATCAATGTGCATGGATCCCATAACAGCACGCTCAACACCGGTTCAGCGAGAGCGATTGTGCTGCAATAAGTTCCTAGACGGTGGGGGAGGGGCACTCGAGATTTACTCATAGAAATGAACAAAAACAGCTTATGAAAATGCTTGATTTTGCTGTTGCATTGTTGCTATTAAACTTCTATAGAAATACGTCTATTGATAGCGTTACCGATCGGTGGATCACTTCATTTCTGACTTTAATCCTGAGTGTTCCCCCCCCCGTTTAGGATAGTGCCTTTGTTTCCACGTGCCTGACCTCTCAGTCGGTTGTAAGAGTTTTTAAAATAGGCTGAATTATTCGACGGCTATTGTGGCATGGAAAATCGTTAATATCATGTTATAATGCTCTAGCGTGTCGTCTAATTGGAAGGTTACCTAGAATCGTGCAGTAATGCAGTAATGAAGCAGTGTTGATATTATGACGGAATAGGAGCTCGTTTTTTCACCTCGATTTTCTGCACTGATAAGGGACTATTCATACTCCCAATCTCCTGCTCTGTCAGAGCGGTCCGCGCGGACGAAGCTCAAACGCTAACGTCAGACAGGGAACGAGATTCTCATGCCGTAAAATAGCGTGTTTTGTTGTGTCGATTGCGTCCAACACTACTCATTGTACGACACCATGGAAATTTTCGCTACCTTGGAGAATGCATTGCTGGACTTCCTTGTTTTATTTTAGAAGAGAACTTAGGTTAGATAATAATTTACGTATCGGGAGATTGAAACGACAAAGCATTTCCAGTTTAGGCTGAGTTTTGGTGTGTACAGGCAAATTGAAAGAACATTGTTGTGAATTTTTTCCATGATGTCGTAGAATGAGTAGTGTTGGACGCAATCGACACACCAAAACACGCTATTTTACGGCATGAGAATTTCGTTCCCTGTCCGACGTTAGCGTTCGAGTGCGGACGAAGAGGTAAGTATGAATGAAATGTCATGCCTCCCGCGTCTTCCGCCCCGCCACAGCGATGCCTCTTGAGGCCCCGGTCATAGTTGGATGAGCCGACGCCTCCAGCCCGGTCGATACACACAGAATGCATTGAAAATGGGATGCAAAAATCACTCGGTGTATCCCCCCCGCACCCCCCCGCACCCCCCAACACCCCCCAACACCCACCCGGTCGATACGTATGAACAACATGGTGAGGTGAAGCTGAGAAAATCACTCGGTGTACTTCTCTCGCTCCCCCGCACCCCCAACACCCCCCGCACCCCCGGTCGATACGTATGTTTAAAAATGATGGAGTGAGGTTGAGAAAATCACTCAATGTATCCGACGCGGTCGATATCCATGCAATACGTGGATGAGAAAATCACCGCGGGCGGGTCGAAGATAAAACATTGCGTATCACTAGAAAGCTAACCTCACTGCTACCTCCGTGACTTCACCATACTCGCCTTCACTATTTCTCTGAACAGGTGCAATCCTGTTGGCCACGTAATCATCGTCATATCTAGTTGGATGCATCGAGTGATTTTCTCAACATCACTCCATCATTTTAAACATACGTATCGACCGGGGTGGCGCTGGGGGTGCTGGGGGTGCGGGGGTGTTGGGGGTGCGGGGGTGCGGGGGGGATGCAGATGCAAATAGCACCAACTATGACCGGGGCCTGAGTGATTCATACTCCAATCAAGACTCATTTGAGAAAAAATGAAAGATTTTTCCGATATCAGGTAGCATTATCGGCCATTGTTTACTTCAGAACTCCGCAGAGAACATCTAGACTCTAATTCACTTCAAGTGCGCTCCTGTTTTCGATTATCACAGCGCGGAGCAGTGGCTTTTTCGTCGGAACCTCCTTATCACTGGTTATATTTCACCGAGGTTCACCGCTTCGCTGCTGGTGATAATCGAAATCCACAGGTCACTCGTGGTTGGCCAGAGGCTATCTTTTAGAACGACATCATTCATTCTTCACTTGAGTCCTGAGTGAGCAGCACACCCGCTCCGCTATGGCGGTGACGCTGGATCATTCATACTTCACTGGACTACAAAGCAGGAAAACTGACAAGTTTAAAATTTGCCACCGGCACAAATATCTCACAGAAGTGTATTGGTTTTGATTTCAAGAGTTTTCCATGTTTGCTGTCTGATCCCGGGACATGTTGAACACCGGTCGGGCTGTTTTCCTACATTATAGTCCGTGCAGAGCCTCAACAACTGGTTCCTGAAGGAGGACGGTGGGTGAATGAAGGAAGACACACCGCTCTCCATCTCTTTTATACCCTACCCTTTATCAATTAGGAATTATCAGTTTTGTTTACCGTGAGTATTTTGTGCTGATGGCAATTTATAATCGTCTGGAAAACAGCACCACCGGTGCTCAAGATATCGTGAAATCGGATTCGAAGCATAGAAATTTATAGAGCCAACTCGAGTGAGCCGATTGGGGGGTGGTGGGCTGGATAAGAGCACCCGTCTCACCCGGAGAAGCACGCCCATGCCGATCACTTTTTCCGCAGGGCTACCGTAACCATTCTTGAACAAAACATGATAACGAATGTAAACACACGCTCATAACATGCGGGGTATAAAAGAGCGGAAGAGCGGTATGCATTACTCCACACACCGCTCTCCTCGAGAGGCCACTGCTCTGAGAGAACTGGCCGCTGTAGTACCGCAATCGTGCCGCAGTCCCCATAGTTCCGCAGTCGTACCGCAATGACGATGCAGTGGGCTCGCACTTGTGTCAAATACCCCAATAGCGCCGCAATGATTGCGGTACTATTGCGGAGCTACTGCGGCAAAATTACAGTGCTGCTGAAACCAGCCTTGCCATTTATCGATTCACTCAACCCGGCTTGCCACGCTTCTCATTCACTCGTCTTCGTCTTTCAGTTCTGCTGGAGCGAAAGCGTGTCTCTTGCTTTTCTCAAAAATCATTACCTCTCTTAGGGAAACACTGACACATTAATCCTCAGTCTTATAAGGGTTTATGTTAACAAAGTTTTGAATCATTTTTTCTCGTGAAAGTTTAGAATAATTTTTTGAGCTTAAAGTCTCAGTCCAACCTCAGGGGCAGAATTTGATATTAAAATCCGCCCACCGTGAATAGCAACCCTGCTAAGTGCGAGATCTCAATTCCATCAAATAAGTGAGAAACTACAGGTAAAAGGTCGGCTCCGCCCTAATACCCTAAAAACTTAATTAGGCGTTTTGCTCCAAATAGAGAACTAAAATCTTCGTGAACGGAAAAGTCGGTTTGTATGGCAATGCTCAAAGGCAAAACGTACAATAGCAGAACTCTGGGTTCCCTTTCCGGGATGGTGTGCGCGGTTAGGGTTTTGGGGGTATCGTGGGCGGGGACGACATTTTCCCTGTAGTTTCTCACTTATTTGAGCGAATTGAGATCTCGCGCTTGGAAGGGTTGCTAATCACGGTGGGCGGACTATAATATCAAATTTTTCCCCTGAGGTTGGACTGTGCCTTCAAGAAGCTTTTTGAGTTTTGAACTTTTGAGTTGTAGAGCACATTCGACCACACTTCCCTGAAATCACAAACCTGAGTTCTATAATATGCGCATTCTGTGTGAAGCCGAGGTCCCATAGTTCTCTCGCGTGTGTTTCCAGGTATAAGCGGATTTTTTTCTAAACTTTTTAGAGGCTGTGTGCACGATAGAAAGCCGTATTCTAGTTTTCTATGTTTTTCAGTAGGCAAGTTCTCGATGTAGAGGATAATTGGGAAACGTCCCTATAGAACTTTTGAAAGCCGAATAAAAAAGTTCTCTCAAAAAAACCATGTATTTACGCCTGTTGGTGTGTTTTGCGCCATGCAGACAAAACGTCAGACTAAACAAGGTGCTGAGTTGATCGCAAAACGCTTCTCCGGGCGATTGAACCAGCATATTCCCTTCCGGGAGCGCCTTATCGCGCTGCACCACCGTAGCCCCAGCGCCGCTCTCACTCAACTGCTCAGTAAATCTCCACCGAAGCAATCATCCTTTCACCCGCATAACGGGATGAAACAGGAATACCGTCAGAGACTATCTAACAGTCGTAGACCTGTCAAGATGATGCCCTAGTCAAGTCTTACACGATTTTTTGGATGGTTTTTTGCCGTAACTGCAGTTCAACGTCGCAGTGCACGTTATAGTATGTTTACACAAGGTGGTGAGTTGATCGCAAAACGATAGGTGCGATATATGGTGCAGTGCGATAAGGCGCTCCCCCGGAAAGGGAATATGCTGGTTCAATCTCGCCCGGAGCCAAGCGTTTTGCGATCAACTCAGCACCTTGTGTAAACATACTATAACGTGCACTGCGACGTTCAACTGCAGTTACGGCAAAAACCATCCAAAAAATCGTGTAAGACTTAACTAGGGCATCATCTTGACAGGTCTACGACTGTTAGATAGTCTCTGACGGTATTCCTGTTTCATCCCGTTATGCGGGTGAAAGGATGATTGCTTCGGTGAAGATTTACCGAGCAGTTGAGTGAGAGCGGCGCTGGGGCTACGGTGGTGCAGGGCGATAAGGCGCTCCCCCGGAAAGGGAATATGCTGGTTCAATCTCGCCCGGAGCCAAGCGTTTTGCGATCAACTCAGCACCTTGTGTAAACATACTATAACGTGCACTGCGACGTTGAACTGCAGTTACGGCAAAAACCATCCAAAAAATCGTCAGACTAAACGTCGCAAATTGTTTTGAGCTTTGAAATTGTTAGGTAAGTGACTTTGCTTTCTGTTTCGTGTACTTGAAACTCTTGAAAAAATAAGGAAGTTGAATGCTCATGTTTGGATCTTACAATTTCCCGGAATAAAGAGTACTCAAAAATGCGGCAACAGTTCCTTTAGTACTAGAAACTATGGACAACTGCCATATGGCTTGGGCGGGGTGATCCAATGAGCCGACTGGTTCACGAGGTCTTTACACGATTCCTGGCCGTTTTTCGAATTACTTCCATCAGTACTATTCTCAGAAGGACCCAAACCTTACTTTTCTGCAAAAAACGGGCAATTTTCTCATCGTGAGCACTGCCTTTAAATTGGATTTTGAGAAACGAATGACCATCTTACTAGCGAAGTTTACAAAGCGTAGATCGGATCTGCGGAAACGAAACGTAATGCCAGTATCTCTTGTACATCTATAGTGAAACTTTGCAGTACCACGCCCCAAGCTGCTGGTTCCAAAAAGTTCATTCATTCATTCATTGAGTACGTCGTATAAAACAGACGCTAGAAGAAGTCGCGAAATTTTAGAAAACAATACGAATTACAAGCATATCTAAGACTTCAGTAAAATTTTAGCCATTCCCCGTTTAAATGACATCGTAAACCTGGCAGTGAGGGTGGTTTTCCCCACGCGCAGATACGATGACCCCACTGAGTTATGAGCTTTGCTAAAACTTCACGATCAGTTCCTAATTTTTAAAAGATTTTTTGACTGAATAAATTTTGAATGAATGAATGAAAGGTAAGGGGATATCAGGAGGTATTTGGGATGTTTTGAAAAAGCAATCAGATATGCTCAAAACTTTTATGTAAGGGTACTCTAGGGTGCCGAAAACGAATCTGGGGTCTGTTTGTCGAAACCTTTGCCCAACCCACTTTGCCCATTTCGCCCATTTTTTCCCTTGGATAGCGGCGGTATTGTACATCTAAAATAGAAGCCTGTGGATTAGAAGTGCATTTACCCCTAAAAGAGAAAATCCGGTATATTAATTAGGTGTTGCAAGCGAAGGGTTTACTCTTCTTCGGTAGCTACTCCCCTAAGTTGCCTTCATTAATTTGAATATTCACTCCACTAGGATGATGCCAAGTCTATTCACTCTCTGGTCCCTTACCAAAGATTTTCTCACTTTGAGACGACACCCACCGCGTCGCTCGTTGCTGTAAATATGCTCTAGGCCTCACGAAGGCATTTTTCAGACGAGCTGACCGACGACTGAGAGGCAGCTAACTGGAATATTGTTCCCAATTGGGTTGATATTCGTGGTAATCTATTCACGAATCCAAAAAACCTTCGCGGCGGCCGGTCAACATGCCCACCGGCCGCGTGGGCAAGCAGTCTCATTCGGATAAACCTGAATTACTCTGTGGAAGCAATACAAATTTTATTAATTCTACTGTGACAAAAAATTGAGTGTAATCGTTCCATACCAAAAGTAAATAGACTTTCAAAATAGACAAAAGTTCATCGGAGAATAGATATGTAGGAACAAATAGCTGCATGTAATACCATGTAGCTGTGCTTTCTCGTGAACTATAGTGCCAAAGTAACTACACAGCACGTATTCGTGGTTTAGGCAGCCGATTCTTTGGCGTCTAGTGTGTGGATATTGCTACTGAAAGTGAATTAAATCTATGGGCCACGGGAAGATACTTTACTCAGTAGAGATTGTGTAAGAATCAAGAAGACGTGGCCAATAATGACTTAGTGATAGCAGAAATGGCTTGGAAACAAAATTATAGGCTCAGCAGGAGCGCCAAAGCTGAGACGAAGGCGCTATTGCGGTACGATTGCGGGACTATTGCGGCAAGGTCGTGGCTGCCCGCAATCGTACCGCAATCGTACCGCAATAGTGCCTCTGCGGTGCCGGCCGGCACCGCAGAGGCACGATTGCGGTACGATTGCGGTACGATTGCGGGCTATTCTCTCAGAGTGGGGAGTGGCTGAGGAGGTCGAAATTGTGCAAACATGTTTGTTGGCTAGTAAGATGTGCTGACACTTGGAAAATTTTTGAAGGAGGGTTACGGTAGCCCTGCGGAAAAAATGATCGGCATGAGCGTGCTTGTCTCACCCGGTCGATATGTATGAGAAACACGCAAAGCGGGATGAAATGAAGTGATAAAAATTATCCTCAGCTGATAAAATTCATCTTTCTCTATGCCGTCCTGAGTCGTATCAGCCGGATTTTTATTATTCAAGACGTTTTTATCAGTTTTTATCAAATCATAGGGCGACTCTTACAATTTGAGATGTTTTTTATCAGTTGAGGATGTTTTTAATCCCTTCATTTCTTCCCGATTTTCGTGTTTCTCATACATATCGACCGGGTGGGACCAGCAAGGCCGGTTTTCGGCCGACTAAGACTGGGGCCGAAGCGGCCCTGAGATTGTGCTGTGCCTTTAACAGCTGGTAACGCAATCATCAAGCGAGGAAGTACTCACAGTTTCACCTTCACCTTCTTCGCCTTCGTCGCCTTTCTTCTTACCACATGACGTCAACAAAAAGACAAGGCAAGCCCACTGCAGAATCAAGAGGAGCAACTCCAGCAGCATCACTCTGAAGGAACCTTCGATTTGGAGGCTTTGTCGGAAGAAAGATTATTGGGAGTCACGTACACCACATCTAATCAGCACTAAACAAAAAAATTATGCACACCACACTCATACCCTTTTATAGACCACGGTATCACGGCTTCTTTGAGCCTGTTTTCATTTCTTCAAGGCTTTCAACACTCACAGTATTCATCCCCTGGTATGTAGATGAAGTAGTTTTTTTTTCCGATTTTCCATAATGCTTCATCCTCGTTTGGGTTTCAATAGTAAATGGTTTGAGAGGAATCCTCTCGATAAAATTAAAAGTCTGCGTTAAGGTTTCATGAGTATTCTTGTTGCCGTACTTGTCAGAGGTCAAGGCTTGGAGCCACCACACCTCTCGTCTTCTCGGCTTTTCGATCACTTTCCAAAAGTTTGCCGAGGATGAGGGTTCTCGCTCTTCGCATAAAGTCTTTCCGAATGGTACTTACCGGCCAAGCTGGCAGCGTGCGTGTGGAGCTGCGGCAGCAAAGGGGTTATTTCGGATGAGTCTTCCCATGGCTGCAAACCGCTGATTGTGATATTGTCCCCTATTGGTCACGCCTTCTAAGTTCAGAGAACGCCTTCGCGGCACCTCATCGACATGCACTCCGACCGCGTGTGCGGACGTCTCTTCCGGACGGACTTCATGTGATTGCATTGATTCCTACTTTTTCACACTCCGACTCCGTTCTAACTCTTTGCAAATAGTATTGTTCTGTTTAGCAACGGCTGAGCGGAACTCAAATAGATGGTTAACGAACTGCTCAGAACTTTTTAAATTACTTGATTCCCAGCAATGACCAGGAAAATCAACTTTAATTCAACTAATTTAGCTTGAAACCACTTTATTTGATTTAAGGATTGGCTTACGTCGGAGACCATCAACTATGAATTGACTTCAAAACGACTGTAGCCCTACTTTGCGCTCAATCACTGGGGAAAACAAGTTGAAACTCGCTTTCTCCAGCTGATTAGGGATGCTATACGGTGGAAACAAGCTTCGATTCAGACATATTCAGCGATACGGTATCAACAACTAGATGTCAGCATAAGGCCCCGGTCATAGTTGCATGAGCCGACGTCTCCAGCCCGGTCGATACGCACAGAATGCATTGGAAATGGGATGCAAAAATCACTCGGTGTATCCCCCCCGCACCCCCCAACACCCCCCTCCGGTCGATACGTATGTTTAAAATGATGGAGTGAGGTTGAGAAAAACACTCGGTGTATCTCTCCAACACCCCCCCCCGCGCACCCCCCAACACCCCCAAGGCCCCGGTCATAGTTGGATGAGCCGACGCCTCCAGCCCGGTCGATACACACAGAATGCATTGGAAATGGGATGCAAAAATCACTCGGTGTATCTCCCGCACCCCCCGCACCCCCAACACTCCCCAACACCCACCCGGTCGATACGTATGAACAACATGGTGAGGTGAAGCTGAGAAAATCACTCGGTGGATCCCCCAGCCTTCGCTTCGCACTTCAACACCCCCGCACCCCCCGGTCGATACGTGTATGTTTAAAATGATGGAGTGAGGTTGAGAAAATCACTCAATGTATCCGACGCGGTCGATATCCATGCAATACGTGGATGACGGCGGATGAGAAAATCACCGGGTGGGTGGGTCGATGATAAAACATTGCGTATCACTAGAAAGCTAACCTTACTGCTACCTCCGTGACTTCACCATACTCGCCTTCACTATTTCTCTGAACAGGTGCAATCCTGCTGGCCACGTAATCATCGTTATATCTAGTTGGATGCATCGAGTGATTTTCAACCTCACTCCATCATTTTAAACATACGTATCGACCGGGGTGCGGGGTGTTGGGGGTGCGGGGGTGCGGGGGAGCGGGGGTGCGGGGGATGCAGATGCAAATAGCACCAACTATGACCGGGGCCCAACACCCACCCGGTCGATTCGTATGTTTAAAATGATGGAGTGGGGTTGAGGAAATCACTGCGTGGATCCGACGCGGTCGGTATCCATGCAATACGTGGATGACGGCGGATGAGAAAATCAACCGGGTGGGCGGGCCTATGATAAAACATTGCGTATCACTAGAAAGCTAACCTTACTGCTACCTCCGTTCCTTCACTATGCTCTTCTTCACTATTTCTCTTAACAGGTGCAATTCTGTTGGCCACGTAATCATCGTCATATCTAGTTGGATACACCGAGTGATTTTCTCAACCTCACTCCATCATTTTAAACATACGTATCGACCGGGTGGGTGTTGGGTGGTGTTTGGGGGTGCGGGGGGGGGTTGTTGGGGGAGTCGGTGGGTTGCAGATGCAAATAGCACCAACTCTGACCGGGGCCTAAGACTCGAGAATCGGGTAACTATCTTCAAATTAGTCGGTTGCTTTCCCAATTGATGGTGGTTACGTCGTAATGTGCTTATCGCGTGCACGGCCGGTATAAAAGGTGCCTCATCTTGCTCGACTCCTCAGTAGGCATTCTCATGCCGGCACTGGAGGGTGACTTCGAGTCACTCTTCGGAGGCCAGCATATTTTAAGCCGCTGGGGGGATGGTGGGCATCCCAACGGCTGGGGAACGGCTGGGGGGGGGGTGCGGTTTTGGCCGTGGCCCGCGGTGAGGGTGTTTCCTCACCGCTGACCGCGGCGAAGATCGCGGCCAGCTGCCAAAGTCCGCAGGCCATAACGCCCAATACCTCAGTAGCTTGTTATACAGTTGTTCGTACAGTATGGCAATTGTTGTTGGCAAGCTGTTGAGCCTCAGGTTGTTTTCAACATACGAACAACTATAACGTGGTTAGTTACGGCGACAAGCAGAAAGTTGTTTCTAAAGTTGAAATCAAGTAAACAAAAATGTTCTGAGCAATGTCCTGTACAAGGTACTCTTTCGGAATAGACGACCCACTCTGGTAAAAAAGGTTTTCTCATGCAGCAACAGGATCATTTTGTCATGTTTTTGCTTCTAAACATGTAGAATCAGAGAGCAACATGTAAAAATTGTGCCAAGAACACGAGTACTTCTCTTCCGGCACACACTCTATGACGCCATTCATGATAGCTCAGAACTTTTTAAATAACTTGATTCCCAGCAATAACCAGCAAAATCAACTTCAATTCAACTAATTTAGCTTGAAACCACTTTATTTCAACTAAGGATTGACTTATGCCGGAGACCATCAACTATGAAATGACTCCAAAGCAACTGTAGCCCTACTTTGCGCTAAGGCCCCGGTCATAGTTGGTGCTATCTGCATCTGCATCCCCCGCACCCCCAACACCCCCCCCGCGCACCCCCAACACCACCCCCGGTCGATACGTATATTTAAAATGATGGAGTGAGGTTGAGAAAATCACTCGATGCATCCAACTAGATATGACGATGATTACGTGGCCAACAGGATTGCACCTGTTCAGAGAAATAGTGAAGGCGAGTATGGTGAAGTCACGGAGGTAGCAGTAATGGGTTAGCTTTCTAGTGATACGCAATGTTTTATCTTCGACCCGCCCACCCGGTGATTTTCTCATCCACGTATTGCATGGATATCGACCGCGTCGGATACATTGAGTGATTTTCTCAACCTCACTCCATCATTTTAAACATACGTATCGACCGGGGTGCGGGGTGTTGGGGGTGCGGGGGAGCTACACAGAGTGATTTTCTCAGCTTCACCTCACCATGTTGTTCATACGTATCGACCGGGTGGGTGTTGGGGGGTGTTGGGGGGTGCGGGGGGGGGGGGGTGCGGGGGGATACACCGAGTGATTTCTGCATCCCATTTCCAATGCATTCTGTGTGTATCGACCGGGCTGGAGGTGTCGGCTCATCCAACTATGACCGGGGCCTAAATCACTGGGGAAAACAAGTCGAAGCTCACTTTCTCCAGCTCATTAGGGATGCTATACGGTGGAAACAAGCTTCGATTCAGCGAAATTCAGCGATACGGTATCAACAACTAGATATCAGCATAATACTCGAGAATCGGGTAAATATCTTCAAATGGGTCGGCTGCTTTATCAATTGATGGTGATCACGTCGTAATGTGCTTATCACGTGCACGGCCGGTGTAAAAGGTTCTCCAACTTGCTCGAGTCCTCAGTCGGCGTTCTCATGCCGGCCCTGGAGGGTGACTTCCAGTCACTCTTCGGAGTTCAGCATAATTTTGACCGCTGGGTGGATGGTGGCCATCCCCACAGCTGGGGGTGGGGGTGGTTTTGGCCGCGGTCCGCTGTGAGGGTGGTTCCTCACCGCTGACCGCGGCGAAGATCGCGGCCAGCTGGCAAGGGTTCGCAGGCCATATCCCAGAGTACCTCAGTAGCGTTTTATACAGTTGTTCTTACAGTATGGCAATTGTTGTTCTCAAGTTGGTGAGCCTCAAGTTCCTTTTCAACATACAAACAACTATACCGTGGTTAGTTACGGCGACAAGCAGAAAGTTGTTTCTAAAGTTGAAATCAAGTAAACGAAAATGTTCTGAGTTAGTTCACCGCTGCAACGTGCTCACGGTGAAGCGCAGCAAGACAGAAGGTAACTAATCATTCATTCATTTATTCATTTATTCATTCATTCATTCATTCATTCATTCATTCATTCATTCATTCATTCATTCATTCATTCATTCATTCATTCATTCATTCATTCATTGTGGTGAGCGCGAAGCGCTCACCAGATTTGGCTTTGATTCGCCATCGTGCAACCCCCTGGGGTGCGTTCCAAGAAGATTTCCACGGGAGGAAAAATGAATCTGATAAGAGCCGACCAATGATAGATTGAGAGACCGCATGAAATGAGCCTATCCGTTAGATTATCAATCGTTATATCTTATCAGACCCATTTTCCTCCCATGGAAATCTTCTTGGAACGCACCCCTGGGGTCGTATTCGCCAATAACCCGCCGGGTAGTCGAAGGGTAAATGAGGTGAAATTTCAGGGTGCGCCCGAAGAGGCACTCTGATGTGGGCGGGGCCTTAATGCGCATGGCGCGCGCACCTTTTCGCGTACGAGTCATACTTCAGCGTGCCCCTTTTACATGGTGATGCGTTTTTTCTCGGATATTCCTCGAAAATTAGCTGCCCTCACGCTAGATTCCGTCTCTACTGCCGCCCAGATTACTATTCCTACTATTCGTTTCTGTTGTCTTCCCCTGTATTCCATTATATGGACATATTCACTGCTATTCGTGGTATTCTAGATCTATTCTTCGCTGTTTACTATTCTGCTTACAGGAAACCGATTCTCTTCAATGCATGGAGGTTTGTTTTTTCATGTTCAGCGTCATAGAAACTATAGGAGTAAAGTTGTGAATATGGCAAGCAGTGTTTTGTGTGTGCAGATTGTGTCCAAGTTTGAAATACTTCTTATCCGGTGACGGACTGGCCTTTTTCGTTACGGAACAGTGTTTTTAGTTTTTTTTTTTTTGGAAGAGTCCATTGCATATTGGGGTAAACTGGCAGCCGATTTTGGCAAGAACGGAAATGGACATTTATAGGAATAAGAAAAAGCCTTTGGAGAACAAAAAATATCGAATATTCTGGAGACGGGATGTAGATCGAGCGCTTGAGTTCTGAAACGGATCACCTTCATGATCTGATCACATATTAAAAGTGTGATAATATTCTGACTAATCCTCCTCCACTAATTGCAGTTCAAGCAAAAAATAGCGTTAAGGCTGATAATAAAATATCAAACTAGCCATCAGATTGGAAGTTTATCTTTTAACCGAGTAAGTATTGGCAACGAAAATTTGCTTCATGTGTCCTAATGGATAAACGAACAGAGCATCTAGTATATCCAGTATTGTTCTTGGAATTTCACTTTCTTATGTTTACAGTGCCTACTGCAATAATCGCTATTCATCATTTAGGCCTTCTGCGTGCTCCACTTCTCGTCGTTGTTGGCCTCTGACCCCCCACCCCCACACCTTCCCCCTTCTGATGCGTATCGCTCGCTAACTCTTGACGGTTTTCATGGACTCTTGTGATCACATGAAGCCTTTGAGATTAGTGAGACAACGCATACAAAGCCCCTGAGCCCAGCTCCTTCCGATCATGGATTTTCTCAGAGGAGAGGCTGATGAAGATGATGCGTGGAAAACAATTGCATCAAGGTTAGTTCGACTCATTGAAGTTTTTTTCTACAGATGCAACTGAAACACACTCAACTTATTATTTTCCTCATTTTGTGTAGTGTTCGTTTCCCTGCTCCTCGCAGTCTGGGTCGATATAAAGAATGAGAGTGATTGTTCGTAAGAGAATACCTTTATAGGATTTTTAGGCTGCGTGCATACTCGAGCCGCCCTCGCGGCTGCGTAGAACCCCGTTGTCAGTAGGGCCGTAGGGATGAGAAGGTTGCCACGCAACATTGAGTGTACAGTAGACCTAAATGCCTCAGTTTGGCAATATTTGCGTTTAGGGAATTATCCCTGAACTCATCTACTAACCTACTTTCAGACAACATGCCTTCAAATGCGTTCCACTCCAGCCTACAAGAAGGTATCCTTTGCAAAAAAAAAAGCAAAAGAAAGCTTTGCAGCGGCACCTTTAGCTCTCAGTCGACGCGACTTAGGTGAACGTCAGCTCTCAGTCAACGCGAGTCAGCGAGCGTTTTTGAAAATCCTACGCTGTATATCCTACGTCCACCAATTGCTTTTCTCCACATGAATTTCTCGCCTTCCATTCAGTCCCTTACTATATAATGTATTTTAGTAGAACCGCGGGAACCAACTGGTACGTTACGGCAAGCCGGCGCAGTGGAAGACGTGGCTGAAGAATTGGTTATAGGTGAGATCTGCGCAGCAATTTAATCCTACCAATGCCTGTTCAGTGACGGAAGAAAAGGATGAGAAACAGAAGCATATGAAGATGAAGTATTAGTTGCGACTGTTTCATTTTCAGTAGAGCGACCTCCGTCAGTAGCCGCGTATGAAGAAGTCGTTGAAGAACCGGCAGTTTGCGTGTTTCATCAGCCTGATTCCCCACATTCAATCGAGCGCCATTCTCCTGTTCCAGTGCTTCCACCCGTTCTGCCAAGAAACATTGTTAGGCGGCAAGAAGCAGGTGATTATAACCGCTTCGCTCTAGATAGTGATAACTACTATTGAATGAGTTTGATACCTCCAAGAGGCTTGAGAAACTTTCATTGGAACTGCGGTCATCTTAGTTGAAAATCCGGCCGTAGACGAATAGGTGGGTGCGTATGAAAACATGGTCTAGGAGAAATGAAAAAATGATGACAACGGTTTTGGCCGACTCGACTTTTATGTACGACTTCTATGTCCGTACCAGTACCTGCTATCTGCGAACAATGGTAGCAGGTGTGGTGCCATCTATATCCACCTTTTTCGCATTGTGTTACAGCTCCTCGACGATTTTTCGGAGTGCCTGATGTAAGCCAAAGAGGGATTCATCCCGTGTTGGTATATCGTATACCAGGACAACAACGTGTCTACAGCTTTTGCCTGCAGCGAGTAAACAGCAACGATAAGTCGTACCGCTGCATAGGCTGTAAGAAGGCCAACACCTTCACCAGGGTCCCAGTGAGTCATGTCTCTGGATAAAGTCTTCCGTTGTGCGTATAATAAATAATCACCATTTAAAGATTGTAAACGATGTCGAATTTGCATGCGACCCCTGCATGCTGCCACACGTCTGTCTTCCTCAAAAATGGCAGATTGAGAAGGGAAAGAGGACGAAGTATGTTGCTTTAACTAACAATCTTTTTCAAGTATTTCAATTCCATCTCGGCGGATGGTGTGGATGAGACGGCGAAAGAGGGGTCAGGGCTCGGTGGAGATGCGCAATGATGCGAAGAATAAATTTGGATCTTATAACAAACTGCATTGAAAGCAGGGGCCTTAGAAACTCTAGTCGCGGGGGGAGGATCCTTGTTGAAATTGCTTATCGGGCGATTTTTTGAATACGTCCCGTAATGCACAGCGTCATGAAGACCGTCGAGTCGGCCCTCGCCTTAGATATGACCCCCTCAGTAATAAAAAAAGAAAATTCTACGAACTTCTGGAATTCTACCAAGCTCCGCGCATATTTTGAGATAGCCTCCAAAATTTTTCAGTTTCGGGTCAAAATGCCTGTTCTACCACAACACAACTCTGAATGCTGTTAACAAACTAAGAGAAGCTTTTTTAAGAGCTGTCGAAAACGTCCGATGAACAACATTTGTGAACATATTCATTTATTCATATGACAATTGACGTAAGGTAGGCGTGCGCCTGAAGCAACCTAGTAGCTTCAAATGTACTTTATGACGACCTTCGTGCTTGCCAATCTCTCCGAGACCACCAGATAAAACCGTTTACCGCATCTCGTAATGGAGAGAAAGGGTGAAGACTGCACTGTTCAGCTAAAAATAAGTCATTTACATACACCAGCGTATAGTTTGTATGTTTACCGTTGCCGTAAAAGCTACTTCAACTAATGAACTATCGGTAGGGGGGGCAGCAGACCATCGCACTTGGCCACGCCCATGCTTCCGCGCCGCATAGGCTTTCCCAAGTTTGGATGGAGGAAGAAAACTCCTGGGGCCGGATTCATCAATGTGCAAACCCACGGTTAGCGCCCCTAACCTACCAACCCAGCACCATTTCAGCGATTCATCAACCTACCAACCCACGCGCTGCTCGGTTGGTTACTGGGTCAGCGCTACCGGGCGACGGAGGCTGGTAGGCGGCTAACCAACCCACTAGATGTCGTGCGCCAATGCTAATCGGCGCGTGCGGTAGTGCGCAGCGGCGTCTGGAGCATTGCCAAATTTGATATCGATTCACGAGGACTGTTATTTTGAGCATATTGCTACTCTGTTAGTCATTCTCTGGCTATTTCTCGACTGTTGGCATTATTCTTCGATTACTACTACTTCTATTATTCAACTGTTGGCTATTCCTTGTGCTATTTTACTCATTTAGAAATTCTTAACGTTTCAATGAAGTTTTATGCTCCTTATACGCCGACTTCTTGGCACTATGGGTTCATTTCTTTCTAAAACACTTACCAGTAAATTTTTAAAAGTAAATTAATAATTTTTTCCGTAGCCATAATTTCTCTTGAAACCGTTTTGGAAGCTCTATAATATTGCCTTGAACAGAGCTCCTTTCTAAATTTTTTTCGTTGTTGTAGTGAATAAGTGCACTCGAACATTTCAGTAATGAATGCAACAATGAAACAGTGTTATCAAAATCTGCTGGAAATATGAATATTAACTGATATGAAATTGAATAATAAATATTATTTTATCAGCCTGCCACTAATAATTTCAGAGTGAACTCTATTCAGCTTTTCTTCAGCTCTTCAGTAACTTTTCTACCATTTCCTTGACGATTTGTATCTGCTGCCCGTGGTTGTTCTCACACTAAATTTGATGTTGTGAGCCTTCTACGGTTTGCTGAATACAATCCTTCCTTGAATCCATCCTTCCCGCTCCCCGCTTCACATTATCGTTCTAAACCAGCAATCCATGGTGTTATCTTTGTAGAACTAATTTTCTTTTTTGAATACTTTCATCCATTTTTTTCAATATTTCGCTTAGAAACTTGAATATTTTTCATCATTAGCTCATCACAGAATTTAAACCACGAAGAGCATCCATTCTCATTTGAAAAACATGAATGGTCAACCAGTTTCATAACAGTGAGTTGATGCAGGACCACCAAGCAGGAGAATTTTTTGTAGATAAAGAAGCCGTACATTGTTTTATTTCACGTGAAAATTTTTTTCTGTTATTTTTAGACGACAAGAGTGTGTTTCAAAAGCTCTATGTACGCACAGTATTTAGCAGTTTGAAGAAATGCACCTCTTGTGATCCAATCCAACGGAAAAGAAAGAAAGAGAAACTATTCACACTTTTCCACTGTATAGTAAGAATGGGATGTTTCGCAATGTAAACACATCAAAAACTATAAGGAATATCTTGAAACTTCTGGGAAAACGCATTCTTTCTGCTGGAAAACTGTCGTTGTGTCACCCTTTTACGAGAAATTCCATTCATGCTGATCTTCCATGAATTTTTAAGATTTGGCGGTAATGATCGTGTGTTGTGTGCACTACAATTACTGCTGACGCCTAAAAGTCTCGGTCAGCGCAACCTACACTGATTTGCGCTTGGTGAATCAGGATTGGGGGTGTAGGGTAGGTTAGGCACTCGGTCAGACTTACCATGGGTCAACCCAAACCCAATTGAAGATTGATGAATCCGGCCCCTGATTGGTGCCAGCATTGCGCGGCGGTACTGAAAAATGGGACTGGCCAAGCGCGATGGCCTCCTTGGCTGCGATAGCACCGAACTATCTCCAAAATATAATATTCGGTCGTATGAATGGCATCAGGTTGTGTAGGTCACCTTAAATGCAGTGAGGAAGGGAAGGTATTGAAGAAACGCGCCCCAGACACAAAATCCACTTTCTATAGACCTATAGCCGATCGAAAGAGTTTTCGCAAAAATTTCTAGCGAAAATACACATGAAAAAGAGGAGAGGGATTCGAAGAATACAAAAAAACACATCAACCACATTTTTCTCGGCTTGATCGATACAAAAAAAACTGTTTGAATTTTTTTCGGCTTGAAAGCATTTAAGAAAATGAAACGATTCATCCATGAAAATAAAAATTTGGGCTGATATCATATGCCTGATAGCGTTATCAGCCATTGTTTTCGTGGAGATTCCATGGAAATACGATAGAAAAATGAGCTCACCTTCTGAATAGCTTCAAACACGGAATGTCGATTCTGCCCGACCTGCCCATCACCAGCGGAAATCACTGAAAATTTGAGAATTTCCAAGAGAAAAGATGAATGTAAGGTGGACAAACAGCGATTGCGAAAGCGATTACGGCTTGTTTCACACCTGGACCAAGAATCGCTAGAATTTCGTTCGAAGGTGTAGACTACACATTTTTTTCCTTACAGAAATGCCAGGGTTGGAGAGGAGCTCCACATGATGAGGAGGTGGCTAAGAATGAGTATCTGAAACTCTTGGTCGACATAAAAAGAGATGAAACTCTGAGTAAGTAGCCAAAACCACCAAGCTTATTAAGTTGAATATTTCCTGCAAGAACGAAACCCTAAAGAAACTGTTTGCAGCGGCAGAGGAGAAAGACGCCATCCTCGTTTACCTCCACAATTACAGCAAAAAGAGGAAAACGATTTCCAGGTGAGAATCGAAAATTGCGAAATTGCTTCCATCTTTCATGAGAAGGCCTTCTCCAGAAATCTGAGGCACAATGTGGATAGGACTGTCACAATGACTCGTGTACGACCCACACTATCTCTTGATGCAAATGGCAATCGCTTTCTGCATCTCCAGACGGAGAATATGCACATATATTTTTCCGAATCGACTATAAGAGTTTGTCCTTACCAATGAATTTTTCCAAAATATTAGCACATTAGTAACCAACTATAATTGTGCTACATTGCAGCTCGCCCAACGCAATGGCCTCGAGGCACTAATCGCGGACGGAGTGTTTTCCATGCACCCCGATCCGCGTGAACGAAATGGCCAGTTGTACACTGTGCACGGAGTGTGCAACGGCAAAGTGGACGTGCCGCTGCTATACGCGATTACTAACAAGAAGACTCAGGCCACGTATAACACCATTTGGAGAACTATGAAGGGTAATAACTAGCTTGTGCTTCCACATTATGTTACACATATCCACATATTCAGGTGCATTCGAGTCGACCGGTGGTGTGCCAGGCCTTCGTGTCATCCTCGACTTTGAGAAGGCCTCAATCAAGGCTGTGAGGCAGCAGTTTCCCGGGGCAAGTGTGGAGGGCTGCGCGTTTCACCTAGCGCGCGCCTGGAGTAGGAAGAGAGACGCCCTGGGTTTGCGCAAGCATCTTAAAGGCCGGGGACAAAATAGGAGGGTGAGGCTCTGGTGGGACACGCTAAAAGGGTTGGTCTTTCTTCCACAACGACTTTATGCAAGGGTGCACGCACTTCGGGTTGCCCCTGTTCAGGACCAGCACCCCGCACATCAAGCCTGTGTTGCTTTTTTAGAGTATTTGCAGAAGACATGGTTCGAAGGGCCCTTTGCCGGTATGTGGAACAAATGGGAAGTGAGCCTGCTCAGGACGACAAATATTGCAGAAGCGTACCATAAGTAACTACTGTTGGAGGATTGCCCTAACTACATTCTTGGCTACGTTTCTTTTCAGTTCCCTCAAAGTTACCACGCGGAATAAGAGGCCCAGCTTTCAAAAACTCATCGAAGTTCTGCAAGGCTACAACGTCGAGGCAGAGGCGAAACTGAAACACCATCAAGAGATGTGCGATGCCACAAGTATTTCACTCGTAATTTTCACATGTCCAAAGCCTTTGCAGGAGCCTGCGGCTTTGATCCCCCTGCGCCCGAGAGACCTTCGACGACGGCGCCGTGTTCAACGCGAAATGCAACGATTCAGGGAGCGGTTGCGTTTACCACATCTAAGGACGTCAGAGATACGGCGGCATCGCCTTCGTATGTCTAGGTTTGTTTCCAGTAAGTCCAACCTATGAGAAAATACGGTGCTTTTTGAGTATTTGGACTTCTACGTCTCTGAAAACTATTGGAACACACAATTTTCGTCCGAAATTTGAAGCGTTACGCTGCACGGGCGTGCGCAAGGGTTTTTGGCTTATTTTTCTTGATTTTCATTTCATTTTCGAATACAATGGTAACTTCCGATCGATTTTGGATTCCTTTTCGCCCAAAACATGTAGTTTCCGCCATAAGCGCGGAAGCTTCTCGTTGTCTCCCCAGCCGTTAGAACCCCTCGACAATTGCTGGAATCTCAGTGGGACTCTTTTTCGAATGACCTCAAATTACGCGTACCCGAACACAAGATGTTTTGACGTTTTTTTTGGATTCCAAATTCTATGATAATTACCCAATGTTTTGATCGACTACCACAACAGGGTCTTGTTCGAAGCGTGTAAAATGTATGTCTAATTTTTTCCGGAACAATAGCCCGTGCTTGGAGCTCGGAGAAAATTTCGCATACAAGTAATAATTCTGCCCCCAAGCGTGATTTTTATAGATTCCTACATGGGTGCGAGAGGTTTCCTAATTTTCCTTGAAGAGTTCAAACCTCTGATTGGGCAAAATCCTGTAGTGGGAGCGAAATTTTTCTTCAACCTCTCCTCCCCCCCCATATATGAGTTATCGAACCATTTTTCCTTTCTAGAAATACACCAACCGCTGAGATAAGAAAAATTAACAGGAAATTCTAAGGAATGTTCTCTCGGTTTCCAAATTTCTGGCTATCCCTGTTCCGGAGAGACGGCATTTGCCAAATTTTATGCAGAAAACAACGCTAAACAGAGCCATAGCCATCTAAAAATTAAAATTTTGAACTTTGATCATACTATTCACAACACACTTTGCAAAGCTTGTACTTGTGTCTACTCTCTGTTGGTTCAAAGGTAATCCTTACATATGATACTCTATTATTTAGGAATAATTAAATGTTTGCTTCCAGATTTACTTTCGTTTCAACATCATTCCGACGCAACGTGTATTTTTCGTTGCAGGCGGATAACCCGGAACCTCTTTTTAGACTCAAAACTGTTACCGAGAATCGAATCACAATCCTTCTCTAATACTGAGAGCAGATTTAGAACTTTTATTCTGAATTCATGAATACAGACTTGAATAAAGCTTTTCACCGGGTTCAATACGGCAGGATTTGTATGCTCTTTTTGTAATTCAATAAACATTTGTTTGTTTTCTTTCTGTTCAACCGTGTGGAAGGAAATGATGAACAGCACCAAATGCGCCCTATCCCACTGTTCGAAGGAGTTTTATAAACCCACAGACAAATAGTGAAAACTCTTATAAATTAGCGAGTAGCTTGCACAGGTGTGAAAGATTTAGACATATGGGGTGAAGGGAGAGGGTTCGGGAATCGAAGTCGACTGAAAATCGAACAAGGAAGAGAATTGGTGAAGGTTGGAGCATTACTGAGAAAAAAAGCCCGGGCACTCTTCCATTTTCAAGAAAAAAAAATGATTCCTACTGGTCAAATACAGAAAAAAGAGAGATTACAGCATTAACAGAGATAACATAGGGGAAATCAGTACAATGGGGCCATTAAACATTGAAACAGTTGAAAAATATGCATAGGATAATTGAAACGAACAACAGACAATCGAAAAAGACACGCCGAAGTGAACTCGTCCACGAGAAGGTGCGCGTGCCATGCGCTTTTAGGGCCCGCCCACATCAGAGTGCCTCTTTTCCCTCCCCCGAAATTTCAGTACAAAACGCGCGCTCCACGGCCACCTCTCGCCTCCCTTGGCTTCCCTCGCGACCGCCGAAAGATTTTGCATCGCTTCTCGGGAAAATTGGCCGCATCGCGGCGAAATTTATTGCAAATTGCACGGAAGAGACGTTAGATTCATTCATTTTGATTTCTTAAACCCTCATTTTCTCAATTTCCGTGTGATTCTGTCTTTTGTTTCCTTTTCATTGGTGACTCAGATCCTTTTTTGTTACAGTTCTACATTTTTGACTATGAATATTCATTTTTTGCTATTTTTTTTCGCACGTTTCATTGAATTTTCACCAAAAAAAATTGAAAAGCGATTTATGCCACATCTTAATCATCCAGAGAGCTGCGGGCTCTCATCTTTATGTCCAAGTATTATAGACAGTGTGCAAAATAACGATCTTTATTCTGCCAGGTTTCATTTTTTTAAATGTGAATATTGAATTTGAAAGACCGATCCATTCGTGGTAAAATAAGTCTCATTTGATGAGCCACTGTCCATAAAACTTGAATTACAAAGTTTTTAAATCAGAACACGAGCTTTGAATGCTCCGATTTGCTAGAACTACAAATAAAACCCAGTAAAACATGTTATACTATTGTTCTGCAACAAAGGAAATTAGTTTTCAATATTCTTATGCTAGAAACAAGTCTAAAAATGCAAAAGAATCGAACGAAAAATAGAAAATTACACAATATTCTCGAAGGGAAGTCCACGGGAATTCGAAGGGTAATCGATCAATACGTTCATTTCCATCTTACAGCGTGTAAGATGGGTCGATCTGTTCCTCTGCCGCGCGCGGTATCATCCCTTCCGCTTCCCTTCGACTACCCTCGGCGGGTTGTTGGCGAATACGACCCCTGATCTCAGTATCAGGGTCCAGAGTAAACGTAGGAAGACCGTTCTTTTTGCATTTAATATACTTTAGAAAGGTGAATAACTGTTCAAAAATGGTCCGGAATGGTTACCTGAGATTCGAGAAAAATTGTCAAAACCACGTCATTTTGGTCGAAAAAATGTTCACCTCCTTTTTTTCAGTTGGCGTTCACGATCTTGTTGGAACACTTATCGTTGAGCTAGAGAGCTCATTTTTGGCCAGGGAGCTGGTTTTGTTTGCACCTAGCTCCTCTCAAATTTTTAAGTTGGTTGCTCAATTTTCGCGGCACCTCCAAATTGAAGGTCAAGAAAGACAAAAACACGTAAACATGTTATTATAAACCATCCGACGTTTACTTATTCGTAAAAATGAACTAGTGAAATAAACACCGTAACTGATTGGCTTTTGTCAGGATTTGACGGGGCAACGCTTCAATCGATACGGCGGGATCTCGGAAGTACTTTTTGGAACGCCGCACGGTGTGACTCAGAAGTGCGCCAGAACGCCGTAGATAGTGTGCGGGACCCCAGCAGGAGTGCGAAAGACGCCGTAGAACGTGTGTGGGGCCAAAGTAGGAGTGCGCCGGACGCCGTAGAAAGTGTGCGGGACCCAAATGGGTGTGCGCAGAACGCCGCAGAAAGTGTGTGGGGCCAAAGTAGGAGTGCGCCGGACGCCGTAGAAAGTGTGCGGGACCCAAATGGGTGTGCGCAGAACGCCGCAGAAAGTGTGCGGGACCCAAGTGGGAGTGAGCCCGACGCCGTAGAAAGTGTGCGGGACCCAAATGGGTGTGCGCAGAACGACGTAGTAAGTGCGTGGGACCCCAATGAGAGTACGCCGGACGCCGTAGAAAGTGTGCGGGACCCAAAGAAGAGTGCGTCGGACGCCGTAGAAAGTGTGCGGGATCCAAGTGGGAGTGCGCCGGACCCCGTAGAAAGTGTGCGGGACCCACGTGGGAGTGCGCCGGACGCCGTAGAAAGTGTGCGGGACCCTAATGGGTGTGCGCAGAACGCCGTAGTGAGTGTGTCGGGCCCAAATGAGAGTACGCCGGACGCCGTAGAAAGTGTGCGGGGCCCAAATGAGAGTGCGCCGAACGCCGTAGAAAGTGTGCGGGACCCAAATAAGAGTGCGCCGGACGCAGTAGAAAGTGTGCGGGTCCCACGTGGGAGTGCGCCGGAAGCCGTAGAAAGTGTGCGGGACCCACGTGGGAGTGCGCCGGACGCCGCAGAAAGTGTGCGGGACCCCAATAGGTGTGCGCAGAACGACGTAGTAAGTGTTTGGGACCCCAATGAGAGTACGCCGGACGCCGTAGAAAGTGTGCGGGACCCAAATAAGAGTGCGTCGGACGCCGTAGAAAGTGTGCGGGATCCACGTGGGAGTGCGCCGGACCCCGTAGAAAGTATGCAGGACCCACGTGGGAGTGCGCCGGACGCCGTAGAAAGTGTGCGGGACCCAAATGGGTGTGTGCAGAACGCCGTAGTAAGTGTGTGGGACCCAAATGAGAGTGCGCCGGACGCCGTAGAAAGTGTGCGGGACCCAAATGAGAGTGCGCCGGACGCCGTAGAAAGTGTGCGGGACCCAGGTGGGAGTGCGCCGGACGCCGTAGAAAGTGTGCGGGACCCGAATGAGAGTGCGCCTGACGCCGTAGAAAGCGTGCGGGACCAAAGTGGGAGTGCGCCGGACGCCGTAGAAAGTGTGCGGGACCCAAATGGGCGTGCGCAGAACGCCGTAGAAAGTGTGCGGGACCCAAATGAGAGTGCGCCGGACGCCGTAGAAAGTGTGCGGTGACAAAGTGAAAGTGCGCAAGACGCCGTAGAAAGTGTGCGGGACCTAAATAGAAGCACGCCCATGCCGATCATTTATTCCGCAGGGCTACCGTAACCATTCTTGAGCAAAACATGATAACGAACGATAACACACGCTCATAACATGCGGGGTATAAAAGGGCAGAGGAGCGGTATGCATTCATTCACACACCGTTCTCTTCGAGAAGCCGCCGGGAAGTGGCTGAGGAGGCCGAAATTTAAAAAACGAGAAAACAAACACGTTTGTTGGCTATTACGATGTGCTCATATCCAAGCTGACACTCAGAAAATTTTTGAAGGAGGGTTACGGTAGCCCTGAGGAAAAAATGATCGGCATGAGCGTGCTTGTGACACGAATGGGTGTGCGCAGAACGCCGTAGAAAGTGTGTGGGACTCAAATGAGATTGCGTTGGACACCGTAGAAAGTGCCGGACCCAAATGGGTGTGCGCAGAACGCCGTAGAAAGTGTGCAGGACATCAGTGGGAGTATGCGAGATGTAACAGAATGTGCGCAGGACATTAGTGGGAGTGTGCAGGATGTCAAAGAAAGTGTGCAGGACATCAGTGGGAGTGTGCAGGACTATAGTGGGAGTGTACAGCACCTCATAGAAAGTGTGTAGGACATCAGTGGAAGGGTGCAGGACATTAGTGGGAGTGTGCAGGACATTAGTGGGAGTGTGCAGCACCTCATAGAAAGTGTGTAGGACATCAATGGAAGGGTGCAGGACATTAGTGGGAGTGTGCAGGACATTAGTGGGAGTGTGCAGCACCTCATAGAAAGTGTGTAGGACATCAGTAGAAGGGTGCAGGACATTAGTGGGAGTGTGCAGCACCTCATAGAAAGTGTGTAGGACATCAGTGGAAGGGTGCAGGACATTAGTGGGAGTGTGCAGGACATTAGTGGGAGTGTGCAGCACCTCATAGAAAGTGTGTAGGACATCAGTGGAAGGGTGCAGGACATTAGTGGGAGTGTGCAGGACATCATAGAGAGTGTGCAGGACATCAGAGGGAGTGTGCAGGCCATCAGTTGGAGTGCGCAGGACGTCATAGAAGGGGGGGGGGGCAGGACATCAGTGGGTTTATTTTCATCTAACAACACCAGTCGTGAATCATGTTAGAAAGGAAACCTTTAGGAAAAATAAATGAAATTCCTGAAAGTTTAGGTTCCTGGCAAAAATAAAGATTTGGCATGGCCATAGAAATATACTCAGTTAAAAAGGGAAGATAAAGAAAAATGAAAAAAGGTTTTGAAATATTCCTAAAACGATTTGGCGTAGAATAACTTGTTTTTTGGGAAATGAAGTGAAATAGTCGAAAGTATGATTTGGCAGTCGGGTTTGAACAAACTATTGATAAGAGTTGTGCAAAACGAGAGATCGCCTTGTCTGTGCTTATCCGTAAAACATATCGAAGCAAAATCACGCGTGAAATGGGAAGCATCAAAACTTTTTCGGGAGCTGTAATGCGGCGGTCTTCACGTATTAGGTGAAGTAAAATCAACACGCGTGATTTTGCTTCGATATGTTCTACGGATAAGCACAGACAAGGCGATCTCTCGTTTTGCACAACTCTTATCAATAGTTTGTTCAAACTCGACTGCCAAATCATACTTTCAACTATTTCACTTCATTTCCCAAAAAACAAATTTTTCTACGCCAAATCGTTCTCGGGAATATTTCAAAACTTTTTTTCATTTTTCTTTCACTTCCCTTTTTAACTGAGTATATTTCTATGGCCAAATCTTTATTTTTGCCGGGAACCTAAACTTTCAGGATTCATTCATTACATTACATCATCATCTTCACCCCACTGCGCAAAACTTGGGTACATTCTATCTGATTTATTTTCGTTTCGTATGTTGACTTTGTACACCAGATCCCTTCATTCGACTTTTTGTCGAGTCGTTTACGACGTATCTATAAATAAATAAATAAATAAATAAATAGATAAATAAATAAATAAATAAATAAATAAATAAATAAATAGAGTAGAGATGTACATAAGGTGCGTCCGAATGAGAATGGCGGCCCGTGCGGCCTGCGTGCTTGGCAGGCGGCCGTCGCGTTCGCCGCTCTCGGACGATCATGCAAAAAGTCCCCACCGCCATCGACTACGAACGGGGCCGGCACCGGCTGGCAGCAAGCACTGTGCCGATCAATCAGTATACAGACGGGGGAAGAGGGGACGGCCGTCGTTGAAATCCAACACTCGTCCGAGGGCGGCACTTGCGACGGCCGCCTGCCAAGCACGCCGGCCGCGTGGGCCGCCATTCTCATTTGGGCACACTTTAGATGTCCAGAGATCCACAGACTTTCTAAAGTCAGGCAGAGCTAACCTTACCTGAGGCGGCATTAAAAACCACGGTAGCGCGCGCTATCACCGATTTCGGGCTACTATGCACGTCGATGTCTCATTCCCTCATCCCATTAGCGCGTTTGCTCTAGTTGTGGCGCGCGCCACCTCGACACTTAATGTCACCTCTGGACTTGGCGCTACGATGAAGTCTCTCGAACTGGGCTGACCCAACTCGGCTGCCAAAAACAGTGGGCCTTCTTTTTCTTCCCCTTCTCCTAGGCCCACTTCCTGTTTCTCTCCTCGTAGTCCATGTACTCGTGTTCATCCTTTATTCTGCATCATATATGTATGTCATCAAAATGTATGGTTGAAACTGTGCTTTGATTTAGATGGAATCTCGCCTGTACACAAGAAAAAGCCTTCACCCTAGACTATAAGCACAGGCTTGGAGGCCGACGGACGAGCACCTCCTAGATCGCGATGTACGAAGGACCCACAATACCCACCGTAAAACTTCAGTGAAATAAATGGCAAATCAGTGAAATAAAAGCGTTTTCGTGTTTTTTGCGCCCTTTGGAACACCTCTGTCAAATTTGGGTTTTCGGGGGTAAGAAAAATACTGCTAGAATCGTCTCATTAAGATCTACAAGATGGTTCAAAATTTCATTCATATCTTAAACTATCTTTTAATTATAGGCATGTCGCTCGAAAAGAATGTGCCGGCCGAGAGTCCTGACGAGTCAAAACGTGTTATGGAAAGAGCAACGTACGTATAATATAGGATATCAATGAAATTTTGACACCATCTTGCAGATCTTGATGAGACGATTCTAGCAATATCTTTCTTACCTCCAAAACCCCAAATTTCACAGAGTTATTCCAAGAGGACTCAAAAATGCGCTTTTTGCGAAGTTCGAGGATGGGTATTGTATCGTGCGTGCGGCAAAAAATAATTTCGTGCGCATCTCCAATCCACCGTCCTATATGTTATGAAGCTGAAGCCTGGAGTTTTTTCTGTAAAATCTAAAGATTTATCTGCAGGTAACAAAAATAACAGTTTTTTTTAAATGACAAAGAAGCGTTGTGAGACTTACAACCTAATTCAGACGATACCGACATGAGGTACTGAAATTTGCTCTCATAAAGAAAGTTGCATGCTTGAATGGGGTAGCGAATATTCGGAAGCACGGTAGGCGCCATGATTTCAATTCCAATTGTGACGCGTGCTTGCCGCGTGGCGCTTCCTAACCCCCCGCCACCGCGTGCATCCGTAAGCCTCCAGCAAGACTCCTTAAGAAGCGAAGATCTCAACGACACTCTGACGGGCACTGCTCGGTACAAATCGTTGACAACACAGAAGCCCAAAGCTCATATCACCGACCTCTGTCCATAACCAAGCTTCCGAAGTGCTCTCGATTATATCTCAGCCGCAGAGCACCGATTGGCCGGTAACGTTGGAGAAACGACTGTGACAGACCGGACGAAGCGCGTTATAGCCTGGTACCCAAGGGACATTATACGGACACCTGGTCGTCCGACAACAAGATAGATCGAATCCTTCAAACCTCTGAACAGCGCAAAAGGGTCACAGATAGTGCAAAATCGAGTGAGGCAAAGATAGCAGAACTACCGAGCAACAACACCTCAGACAGTCAGGGTTTAGTACGTCGGCACAGTACCATTAGTACGCGAGGGCAAAACTGGAGTACTAACGCTCGTTGTGTGCAGGAGCTGCTGGTTGAGGCAGCATATCTTGCCAACGTATACTGGCTTATTAACGCTCATTATCGACAGAATTTGGACTGCCAAATTCCTAGCCGGTGTTGGGTATAATTCTTATCACGGGAAGCAGCAAGGAGGCCATCCTCGCCGCGGTCTGCAACAAGGGCATCATCTTCGCCATGGTTCACAACAAGGAGGCTTCCCTCGCGATGGGCCGTGGGGATCAGGGGTGTGCGCCAAAGGAATTTGACATTTCGGCAAACGGCATCGGCCCCAAAAATGGTCAGCAAAGCGGCAAACGGCAAAAGCTGTTCTGTGCTATAACACACCCACATTTGATTAGTCGTGTGGTAAACCATGCAATATCTGCCCGTTACCATGTATCTGTCGTTTAACGAAATCGAGGGTTCTCGATAAAATCAATTGTTCTGTTATCCCCATGGAATGGTAAATCTGACCATCACAAAAACAAAAATAAGTAAAAAAATTGAAGAAAAAACGCTCAGGAGCAAGTTATTGCTTGATGTCCTCCCACCCCCAAGTATCGAGATTTGTGTAAAAGCCTGTTTTGGCAACTTCTATATTGCTTCTCAAGTAATTTCTGAGCATTTCAGGAGACTACTGACTACTTTAACAGCAAAATAAAAGGCGGACAAGCAAGCATTAATAAAAATCTCGTTAATTAGGGGCCGGCCGACACCGGTAATTAGCTGTTATACTTTGTTTTTAAGCGTTTTTCCCACGAATTTCCGGGCTTTTTCACTTATTTTTACTCTTGTGGTGACCAAATCTAAATTCTCATGAAGAGAGCTCAAAAGAAGTTTTTATCGCGAACCCTGCCTTTAACAGGGAGGAAAAATCCCATCTATCAAAAGCTGCTTGAAGGCTTCAGGTGATCAGAGAACCACAGTAGCGCTGTTTCTTATGTGATATTACAGGAGCCTCTATCAAGTTAAACGAGGCCGTTCGATTGCGCGACCCAGCCTAGTCGATCCAAGAACGTTCAGCAAAGCGTAAGCAAGCATGGTGCGGTGGGAGTACGCTCCGACCCAAAGACTCCGGCCGATACCTGTACTTCATGGCGAAAGACAGTCCACGCCGCGCTCAGCAGCGCGCGGTTTAGGGTATTACCGCAGTCACTCACAATTTTTAAAGTTAATAGCAAGTAGTAGGATCAAGATTCTTTTCACTCTCTTGAAATCGCGCTAGATGGTCTCCTTCGTGTGGCTGCAAAAATGGGATGAGACTGGTCAAGCTGAAGACAAAGTTCACAATAAAGACAGCTTTGGAGTTTTTGCCGAAAAGCAAAAGCTCCGCATTGGCATGTTGATCGAATACACAGAATGAGAGGACTGGTACATGCACAATTAGACTGGTTCATGCAATGCGCGCGACGGAAATTCGGTGAGCCCACGTCGTCGCTGGAGCGCCGCGTGCGGTGCGTTTAACCAGCCGGACTGCTCTTGGGCGTTTCCCATTCTGTGTATTGAGCCAACAAGCCGGCATGAGGCCCAATACAACAAAAATGTCGGCTAAACAACAAACAATGAATCTTTCTATACGGCCCCAAAACATGAATGTGGTTTGCCCACCCAGCCCACTTCCCCTGTGACTACCGAGGAAGTGGGTGGGGCGTGCACACCAGGGCTGTGCGTAATAACGTTAACGTGTTAACGCATTAACGGGTTAACGCGGTTTTTTTTGGAAAATTAACGATTACGGCTAACGAAAAAGTGCTAAAATCGCGTTAATTTGAGTTCGTTAATTGCAGTGGAATTATGGCTCTGATTGATCTGCTTCAATGGCAGATTTAAAAACTGGGACCGTGCACGTCGCGTCGGCTTGCGGCGCGGTCAATTTTCGCTTGCTGTGAAATATATCGCTGACTTCAATGTTTCCCATTCCATTGTTTGTCTATTGTAGTTATTTCTTCTTAATATCGAAGAATTCGAACTTGTCTTCCAAAAGGGAAATGTGTAGCCTGATTCACGTCTCTACACTTGAGTAAGCTTCCAAATGACGGTTGGGAGCGAGGATTGAAGGCCACTCAGTTTATACCACGCGTCGCACGCTCTACAATACCCACCCTGGAACTTCGCAATATGCGAGTTTTTTTCTTTGGAATGACTCTGTAAAATTTGGGGTTTTAAAGGTGGGAAAGGTATTGCTGGAATCGTTTCATCAACATCTACAAGATGGTGTTAGGATTTCATTGATACCTTAAATTATACCTTTATTATAGGTATGTTGCTCTTTCCAGTACATATTTTCCTTCGTCAGGACGATCGGCCGGCACTTTTTTTCAAGCAATATGCCTATAATTTAATTATAGTTCAAGAAATCAATGAAGTTTCGACACAATCTTGTGGATAGTGATGAGACGATTCTAGCAATGTCTTTCTCACCCCCGAAAACTCAAATCTGACAGAGGTATATCAAAGGGGCGCGAAAAACGCGTTTTTCCCAATGATTTGCCAATTTCGAGGGTGGGTACTGTACATAAAGCGCAACTGGCTTTCTAGGACGCGACGCATGCCCATTTTGCACAACGGCCTGCTGACGCCATCTGAGTGCTCACCCACGTTACACGACCTCCTGAGGTCGTCATCTGAAGCTCTGCATACTTCCGACGACATGCTATTGACGTAATCTGAAGCTCTAGCCATTTTCCACGAAGTTTTGACAGCGTCATTAGAGGCCCCACCCACTTTCCACGACGCCATGATGACGTCATATGGAGCCCCAACCACTTTTCACGACGTCCTGGCGACGTCATCTGGAGCCCTACCTACTTCACACGAGGCTGGGCCTACGGCTTCTGGAGCCCTGCGTGCTTTCCACGACGGCCTGCTGACGTCATTAGAAGGTCTATTTCATTTTTTCTGGGACCTCCAGTGATTTGTAGGTTATCCTTGTAGTCAAGTAATGTTTTGAAAAATGTTAACGGATTGCGAAATTAACGCGTTAACGCATTAACGGGTTAACGCGGTTTTTTCTCGAAAACACGATTCACGCTTAACGAAAAAAATATTTTTCATTAACGCACACCCCTGGTGCACACCACACTCAAGTTTCTTGGCCGTATATTGCTATCGACTGCTGGTTTTGAGCCGGTTTGCACACACTGTTATTGCGATGAGCCTCGGACATTTTGATTTCAGTTGAAAATTTGAAGACGGTTTTTCGTTGCCTTCAAATTGTTGTATCATCTCCAGCAGTATGTGACGACCCAAAAGAAAGGAAACGTTCTCCTGCTTCCTGCGTTAGCCTCGTCTCCTGGGAATATATACCTTTGAGTCTGATTGGCTAGCTGGAGAAGAACTCAGTGATGTGGGTGCTAACCAGAGCAACAGATGTCCCTTCGTTATACACTTTACCCAAGACTCGATGGCTAAGATCATCGATGCCAAAGGTAGTGTAATAGGTGTAACGATAAGCTTTGCCTTGATCTCTTTGATGGAGAATGACTCCTCATCTCGGTTTTTCTGGCTTCATGTTTCGGGACTCCAAAATTGAGCTTTGCGACGTCGGTCCACTGAGGCCCTTAAATGTCTCAGCGTTATAACACAGCAGGTCAAGTGTGCCCGAATGAAAATGGCGGCCCACGCGGTCGACGTGCTTGGCAGGCGGCCGTCGCATGTCCGCCCTCGGACAAGTGTTGGATTTCAACGACGGCCGTCCCCTCTCCCACCGTCTGCAGAGCTGATTGATCGTGCAGAGCAGTGCTTGCTGCCAGCCGGTGCCGGCTCCGTTCGTAGTCGATGGAAGTGGGGACGTTTCGCAAGCTCGTCCGAGAGCGGCGAACGCGAAGGCCGCCTGCCAAGCACGCCGGCCGCATAGGCCACCATTCTCATTCGGACGCACCTTACTCAGACACTGGGCCTTCGAAAGAGGTATAGTACTGATCGAGAAACTCTGTGCTACTCTTTCGTACCTTAAAGGCATCGTTCGCGCTGAAGACCGATTTTCATTTTTCAGGCTCAATTTCATTAATGAGCCCGGTAGACCATAATGGGAATTTTTGGCGTTTCAAAAACGTTGGGTTATGAGGTTGGAAGGGGTTAAAGATGAGGATCCGCCACCAGTTCTCACCAGTCATCTAGCACTTTTTCATAGAATGTTGATGCGACCGTCAAACAACATGAAAAACAGTTGCGGCACAAACTTCACATGCCGAAATACTTCGAAAATGACAGGCCTCCAGAGGTAGAAAAACGTCAAAAACCATTTTGGCGCGAAATTCAAATTCATATTTGCAATGTGTTCCTACTGACTTTTCTTTACAAATGAAGGTTCTTCATGAGCGCCTTCGACATTTTCGTTCACTAGAGAGGCCAAGCTACACAAAAGCATGAAAAAATAATATACGGTTTTCTGAGCGTACGATGCCTTTAAGTTTGAGGAATTCTTCAATTTCAAAACTTTATTGTCTCTCAGTAATCTTGGTGCAACATTCGTCATTTTTCCGCCCTTGCCTCCCATCATGTGGTCGAAATAATGCCAGCGAGACACGTATTATACTATGACACCTTCTTCTTATGGTAGTTCCTCTGAAAATAATGTCAGCTGGAATAGTGTGTGGCTCACGTGGTGAATAACTGGAAACGTGCGCCCGTCCACGCAGCAGCCACAGCTCTTGCTTTGATACTTTCAGTTGTATCTTCGTTCGCCAAGGCTTGAAGGCTCCCCATCAAAACGGGTAGTTGCGTGGGATCATGCCGTTTATGTGCCCTGCCATCACAGGTGCACCGTCGGCAGGCGAACACCCCCTCACCCCTCGTGAAAAATTATCTTGAGCTTTCAGAATTTCCGGCATTGCGAGTTCTATCTCGTCTATTTCTGTTAGGCCCTACAAAGTTGTCGCAAGCTTCAGCAATTGAGCTCTCATTTTGTAAACGACCTCATACTGTTCCCACTCCCGTTTTTGGACCCTTTGCATAAGGTCTGCAAGTATTTTCTGCATCAGGTCGAAGCTCTCCATCCGTATTCTGGGGCAGACCGTGACCAGAAATTCGGAGTCGGTAGCGAAACTAAAACTGTAGCTGAATTATCTAGAGCTTTGCTCTGTTTGGTTCACATAACACCCCAAACCTTTGAGTGCTGAAGCTTTCAAAGGAGGAAAAATATTCCGAAAAATAACACACAAATGCCATTTCTCGCTCCGAAACTTTACGAAGATAGCACAGAACATCTCCGTCGTCATTTAATACCTCAGCACTCGAGGGCTTGAAACAAATTCAAAATCGTGCAAGCGTAAATGAAACGAATGTGAAAATGGCAGAATTTCAGTTTCAAAAAAAAAGTACCCGGAACGAGGGTATCAATCGACTGTAAATGTTCCAAAAATCATTTCTAGATAGGTGAAAAAAAATTTTTTCGAAAACTGAACTTCACCTACCCCCTCCGGACATTGAAAAAATCGGCCCAAAAATCGAAAAAGGGTCGTCTATATACATGACCTAGTGAAAGAGTGGAAACTGTAGACAGATGTTATGAAATGTTAACGTCCGAAGATGAGCTCATAAAATCGATTTTGAGCCGAGTTATGGGCGGTCAAATGTGCGGTGGTCCCACGGTGGTCCGAAAGTCCCACGGGACCACCGTGGCCAAAAACCGAGGGCGAAGATTTTTCCGGTTTCTGAAGTGCTTTTCAGCTTTCCATCTGGCTGAAATTTTTCAATATCGGCAGCGCAGGGAACGCTATTCATCCCCTTTGGAATAGTGAGGCCCCTAAAATTGAAAAAAACCTCCAAAACGAAACGAGTCAGTCAAGTCTACCAATTTTTTCACTCTTCCTAGAGGGTCGTTTTTTTAGCCGGAAAATGTTCCTCTCAGGGGGTTGGGGTCGTTGTTCAGGACGACCCGGACCACCGCTGTGCCTGACCCTGCCATAGAACAGTCAACCCTTCGTTTCAGCTAATGATCTCGACATCGAAAGAAATTATTGAACACTGCCTTTAATTACCGCTGAAAACATTGTTCAATTTTTGAAAAGGCGGACAAAATATTTGCAGAATTTATCATTTTCCTGTCCCATTTACCATCACCCAACCAACCTACGATAACCGGACCTATTCACACGAGTTCTCAAGTGGTTCATATGTCTAAAAAAAGACGCTTTCACGTCAAAACATTTGTACCATTTATTATTGTAATTTCCGAACTTGCAGAAATCGGTATGCTTCTGGAAAAGCTATTTTTTTGCGATTTCGGCATTTCTTAGGGGTTAGAATTTCATGATTAAAAATAGACATTTGGAGACTTCCAACTTAGAAGCTAAACAAACTCCTCTGATAACCTAGTCAAAATATCTTCATTGGTTACAGGATCATTGGGTGCAATTACCCATTACATGAATTGGAACTAGCAGCTGGAACTAGTCAAAACATTATTTGTTGCAGCTTCGAATCGCTGACCAATACAGAAACTGAGGTAGGGGCGCACACCAGGCCTTGTTGTTTCAACGCTTTTTCGTCGAAAATTTGCCGTTTTAGGCAAATATTTCGGCGAACGCCAACGGCAAACCCCAAAAATGGCCGGCAAAGGCAAACGGCAAACGGCAATTGCCACACAACCCCGACGGGGATGATCCCCTTAGCGTTAAAAATTAACGTCCGAAGAGTGACACAAGGTCATCTCCTCGGACTGGCCTCAAACGGCCAACTACCCCCTCAGCGAGACTGCCGCCTTTATATACCCGCCGCTGTCGTACAAGAGGATGTGCATTCGAATCAGACAAACCAATGGAGGAGAGTGTCAGCAGAGACCAGGAGAGAGGGGCTGGCAATAGCACGATTGCCACGATAAACAAAGCGTTAGTACGCCAGCACAACCAGCAGGAGCTCCTTATCGTTGCCAGCATATCCTGCTGTTACCAACAGTTGCAGCACAGGTGCTGCCGATCCCTTTGTGGTATTGTGCTGACGTTCCAAGCCCCGACTGTCCCAGACAGTGAAACGTGCCTTCTCAGAAACTTGTGGGGAAGTTCCCGAAGACAGTACACCTGATTTGGTCGTTATCACTCGGTCGAGGGGAGAGGGGCAAGACGTCCCCCCGGAAGGCGACGTCTCGCTACCCTTCCCTTGGCTTATTTGCTACGATGCACCGGGCACCTGTAATTGAAAAATCGTACTCTCAAATGAAAACTCTGAGGGAACGTCCCGCCACCCTTCCCTTACGATGTTAACGTACATGATAATGAGTGGATACCAGGGGTGATGTTGATACTCAATCGCGTATGCACCACAAAATAGTGCTTGCCACGCATATGACCTGACCCCGTTGAAATCACGAACCTTTTCCGTCGACACATTGATCCGGTGGATCAATGTGAAGGTTCGTGATTTCAACGGGGTCAGGTCATGTGCGTGGCAAGCACTGTTTTGTTTAGGACCACAATCACAAGTGAGGAACTATATGCTAGGAAGAATGCGAATCCAGAGTGGTAGATTGAAGTGAGTTCCTGATCAGTCTAAACACATGACGCTCCACATCACGACTGGTAGGTGGCGAACTTTAACGCTGGAGAGATGTACCCACGCAGCTATTATGAGCTGTAGGTGTGGGGCCCACTATGGAATCGCATTCGGCCACACCCAATTTTTCGCCCTCAACGATTCTGAAGTTTAGGCGTGTACTTTGAATAACGATTCAGGGCTTTCTTTTTCTCCCAAGATCAGAAGAGTCTATGCAGCGCGGAACAATGAGCGTGGCCAAGTGAGATGGCCAGGTGCCTTTCCCCTCGTTCGTAATAGCACTTTTGCAGCATAAATGTTTCCTCGCAGCAGACTGTGTAGACCACGATCGCGAATACTTTGAGCTCGCTCCCTATTCGAGTCCTAACCTGAAAAAGATGTTCACAATCTGCTAGAACATGGATTTCCCATGTGTTAGGGCCAGTTTTATTCTCAAACGGCGTTTTCACATAAATAACCATTTTCAGAATGCTGGAATTAGGCGAAGAGTGCCGTAATGACCGATTTCGACTACTTCATCTGAACTTTTCAAAGGAATTGCTCTCCATCGACCTTTTTTCCTGGATTATCTGATTGTAGAACATGGCCAGCCTTCCGTGAGTTCTAGACATGGTATTGGTAAATGGACATGATTTACTTGGATTTCTAGATTGGTTGGTAGCAGCTTATGATTTGTTTTTCGACATCTGTGTGCTGCCCTATGTTGGACTCTTCGGGGTGCTCTTATCCAGCCCACCCCCTCAATCGGCTCCCTCGAATTGGCTCGAAAATTTTCCAAGTTTTCACTACAATTTAGGCATATCTTGAGCACCTTTGATGCTGTTTTGCTAACATCTTGCCCGTGCGGAGCCCCAACTGCTAAACCCTGGAGGAGAACGGTGCGAGAATGAAGAAACCGCTCTCCACTTCTTTAATACCTCAGAGAAACCCACGGCCCGTTCGCGGCGGCAGATGATCTCTTCGGACGGTCCGCGGCGCTTGACGGCTGATCCGCGGCACAATTGATAGCGGGTTGGTCGAACGGCCCATCCACGGCGCTGTATGTTCTCGATGGGATTGATTCCGGGGCGCACCGGCGACCGTTTTCTCAACTAGTTTAGTGCCAAAACTCAAGTACTGGTTATTCCATTGTTGTTTCGGAGATGATTGCGAGTGTTCTATTCTTTTTCTCTCGCACTTCAGAGCACACATATCCTCTCTTCCCGAGTGAAATTTATTTCCATTCATCGCTTGGGTCTGCGCGCATACGCTGCGACGCAATGAGATGGTGAAAAAACCCTGAATATGAGTTGCTGCTGAATCAATTTCTCTGCCCGAAACCAGCAGCGATGAAGCATCTAATTCTACAGCGAAATTCAAGAAGAATAAAACAACGTACCGGAGGGTAGATCGAGATCGTATGATTGAGATTGCACTAGGGAAGAAGAATATAACCGCAAATATCTGAAATGAATATGAAAGAATTCTGATACACTGAAGCGGCAACTGGCAAGCGCAAATATGTATAGTCTACAGCAATGGAAGTAGGACCTGGTGAGGTTGCGGATTCTTCTTAACATACTGTAGCCCGATAGTGTCATCATTCATTTTTTCGAAATAACTAAATTTGGTCGGTGAGTTTCGGCTTCCGTTCTCACATTTTCACCTGTTTTCATTGCTTCCACAGATGTAGTCGTATCGGTGAACACACAGACTCACCGATCTATCAAAGCTGTTCCGGAAAAATGAGTGATACCACTAACAAACCACCGTATGTTAAGACGAGTCCGCAACCTCACCAGGTCCTACTAACATTGCAGTAGACTATACAGACTTTCAGTACGAGAGACAATTGTTAACAGTCTGGAAAAGTACCGTACACTGACAGCGAAGGAGAAGCAAGGACACAGACAGAAACTTCTGGAAATAATTTCGAAATGTATTCCGCGCTCGCGTCGCTATTGGAGCGTGTTATGGATCACTATTGGATCCTTTAAAGTAGCACGATTGAATCGGATCGTGACTCATTTCGTCTAATCGAAAACTCAATTCGTGAATCGAATCCTGTGTAATTCGATGATTCGGTTTTCGGTTCGATTCGGATTTGATGTTTTTCTGTGAATCGGATTTGAGTTCGATTTGAATTTTGCCCTTTTTCGGTGATTTGGCTTTCGGTTCTAGTCGGATTTGGCGTTTTTTCGGTGAATCGGATACCGAATCGTCAAAATTTCGAATCATTTCGACGGATAACCGAAATTATCCTTATCGATGCACTAGATAGCCTACGATAGGACCAATATCTTATCTTGGATGTTTTAAGCAACAATTTCTGGTATTCTTGGATTTCTGATCACTATTTATTGCGGGCTATCAGGCCCATGCGAGCACGCGGCGCGACCGCACGCAACCGGCGAGGCTAGATCGTGTAGCCCACTACAGCGGTGTCAGACAGAGTTTATTTGAGCCGAACTGAATAAAGACACTTCCTTCGCATCAAATCCAACTCCTTCATTCATACAGTTTGAGTTTGTCACCCGATTTCCGTGTTTGTTCATGTACGCTAACGTTTAGCTGGATTTTCAACGAAAGTGTCGCGGGCCGAGCGGAAAAGAAGATAGGGAATTATTGTGGTGTTTTAAGCCGGTCCGGGACTGTCGCGACTTGCATCGGTGGTGTTGAGTGGCCACCTCCTGACTAGCGCCCAGGAACCCGGCTTCCTGGGCGACCGTCTCTTACTCACATACAGGCGGACTATATGGCGCAGCACTAAGCATGACATAATAGTAATAGGTATTTACCACAGTACGTATGATATCGAACAGTAGATCAAATGAGTATATACCGTATTTACTCTAATAGAAGTACACTTCTATTTGAAGTACACCTCTAATAGAAATACACCCAAAAAGGAACGCTGAGTATTAGAGGTACACTCTCTATTTGAAGTACACTTCTATTAGAAGTACATATAAAATAGAGGTCTGAGTATTAGAAGTACACCCTCTATTTGAAGTACACCTCTTTCAGAAGTACACCTCTTTTCGGAGTGGACCCCCGGTACTTGGGGTAGTGGCAACTCGAATGTGGCATTTGAGAGAGACCAGTTTGCCCGAGATTTTTTTAATAATGTGAGGTTTGAATATTCACAAAAAAAACTATCGGCCATCCCTTTCTTGGACAAAGATTGCTTTATGGAACAACTTACGATGGAACCTCAGCGAACTTCAAATGACCAGGAGAAAACGCAGCGCTAAGGTTCGACATTGGTGTTATTCGCGGCCAATGCACGGAGTTTATTTAGGCTCTTTACAAATATTTTTGTTTGATTGGGTTTTAGTCGATCAAAGTCGACTTGTTTTGGCCCTAGACGTTGACTTTAGCGGTGCTTGAAAAACCAAGATCCCCCAGCGTTACGAAGATTGGATCATTTACGTATAGAAATTGCTTATCAGAAACCACCAATGGTAGACTTTACCTGCAGTGGATTATGGACGCAAAGAACTCGCTTCTGGGAAAGCTGTTGTCAGGTCGTTCGAGAACCGCGCTTTTCAATCGCTCTGGACGGCTCGAAAGGCGATCAGTTGAAGGCAGTGTTCACAATAAATTTCACTTCCGATATCACCTAGGTTTACAGAAGGTCTGGTGCCCTGTATAGCGAGGCATGCTTGAAAACCATGCGAAAGACGCGTTTTTGAGCCAAAGTAGGCCCTCCTTTTTTTACGCCAATTTTTGAGCGTGGAGGAATTGACCGCTATGAAGGTGCATTCAAGCGATCAGCTCACTTATCAGTACTTCCTTGACTTGATTATTCCTGTAATCTGAGTCTTCATTTGTTCACATCGAGGGGGAGGAAGTGGAGCACCGGGCGGTTCTGGGACACCAAAACGCTTGTTTGCAGCTGTTATTTTGCCACTCCTGGCTCGTTTTTTACCGTTTTTTCGACACTGGGAACCTAGAATCCTCCTCGCCTATCATTTCACTGGGGAAAGTCACCGATGATGTTCATCGTGAACGCTGCCTTTAAATTGTTTCAAGCATAACAAATCGATGAAGCATGTGTCAACAAATTCGAAAACGAATTTATACATTTTTTGGAAGAAATTAACTTGGGGAAGGTGTGAATATATGATATCAGAGATTGTGGAAGCATCGATTCAATTGAGCCAAGTCTGAAATTTTATTAAATACAAGTTTTCGGTGTTATACTGGAATTTATAAAATGTGAAGAGTCTACCATTGGAAATTCAAAAAATTGCGCCGAATAATAGAAGTATTCTTCACTTCCGCACTGCCGTTCAGTCCGCAAAGTGCGCTTGATTGCGAAATCGTGCTGCGGCGCGGTTGCGAGTATCCTCAGACAGGGATGTGGGATCACCCGGGCGGTGGGATCACCCGGGCACCAGAGGCCAAAAGCGCCCGGGTGATCCCTCATCCTTGTCTGAGGATGTTCGCAACCGCGCCGCAGCAAGATTGCGCAATCAGGGTGCACTTTGCGGACTGAACGGCAGTGCGGAGGTGAACTGTACACCTCTATTAGAAGTACACCTCTAATAGAAGTACACCAAAAAGAGAGGGCTGAGAATTAGAAGTACAGCCTCTATTTGAAGTACACCTCTAATAGAAGTACATATAAAATAGGGGTCTGAGTATTAGAAGTACATGTACTTCTAAAATAGAAAATACGGTATATTTACTATACTACGCACAAGAACAATAACATTGACGACCTACTCTCACCCAGCTCCTCTCTAACTCAGATCTGCGGAGTCCGAATCGCCATACCGCCTTGTGTTTAGCGCACTAAAGTATTTTAGGGTCTTTAGGAGCGTAATAGTTGCTACCCTCTATAAAACGTCGAAATTCACATCACTCGTCTCGCGAGCGGCGCGCGCGACGCCTCGGCCTCCGTCTGCCCTACGCTCTCTCACTGTCTCTAACCTTCGCTCCTCACTAGCACGCGTAGGAACCAAGTGAATTTCGCAGCTTTATACCCTGTATCTCATCAGCAACAGTCATCATCGACCGTGTCGGTCGCGCTCTCAACGAGAAGACTAGCTGCTTCGGTTAGGGACAGCGTCTAGACAGCGAGTGGGGCGCTGGGCGGGGCCCAGAGACGCAAAGGCCGCTGGCCGTCTGGCACGAACGATACCTAGGCATAGACCCAGCGCGGGGCGCGCGTTACGCCCGACGGCGACAGTCGCGCACGCGACACTCCCGCGGGCGACAAAATGTATCACCCCGGCAAGCTCGCACGAACGACCCGTTGCCTACCCGACCGTAAGAAGGGGTAAAAGACTGAGTTGAAAATGGCGCACATGATGGCCAAGCGCCCCGGAGTAGCCGACAGGTCTGCAAACTTCTTAATTCCAACTAGGAGCTCCATAGTCTCATAAAGATCAAAAAGCGTAAATCAACAAAAACAAATAACATGCGATCACGGATGCATTAAGGGTCATCCAAAGATAAGGTCAAAGCCAAATGGGCAGCTGACAAACCGACAAATAAATGAGGATAATATAGTTTCAATAAATGATAGATACTGCTAAGTAGAGTTCTTCAAAAGGTGAGGAAGGAGAAACACGGTGCTTTATGAGCCACCATATAGACCAAATAAATGCAGAAATCAAATTCACAAATAAAACATACAATGCACACACTCTTATCCCCCGCATAACAAGATCAGAACAAATCAACAAGAGATCTCTCTCCACTCCGATCCATATCAGCTTCCAACCAATCTGACCACAACGCCAAGAAAACATTAGATGCTGAATACCATCAAAATCAATAGCACCAGATCTGGAAATAGAGATTAGGATCAGCGTCAACGGGATAAGAAATGAGGGCAAACTCACGAAGGCGTATTAAGTCGACGTATAAATACCATAAACTGGCTGCGCAATAAAACATGAATAAAACTCGAAGGCGGAATCTGGAACAACGATATCAATGCGTAATAGTAAACGGAATAACAGCCGCCGCCCTACTGGGCATGCTGCGCGGGCTGGTCATCGCTGCGACGAATGCTGCAACGAACGCTGCGACGCTGCTCGTATGGCTGGCGTGCGACCCTTCCATCCGGAGTTGGTACGAAAGTGTCCCTGCGAACGTCTTCGTAGAACCTGTTAGCAGTGGTACCAACGTCTGGAATTGCAAACCTATTGAAAACACACAGGGCCTGATGATGGCCAGTTTGCTAGCAAATCAAACAAGGGTCCATGCGAATACACTCGCTGTGGTGCTGCTTCAAGCACTGACCACAGATACCTCCTTTGACAAGAAGATCTGCACGCGTAGTAAGACGTCTGCGGTTGTGGCATTCTGCGGAATAGTGCGAACGAGACGAACAGAAAACGCAAGGGGGCTGATTTACACCCGGCACAGCCTGCACCAACTGCGTAGGACTGCCCGCACGCGAACTCTGATGCGTATTAACAAATCTACCGCGAGTAATAGATCGAAAATCCGCGGGCTCCCTCTCAGGACCGTGACACGGGAGGATTGGCCCGTTGGCGAGCCTCCCGGCGCCCGGAAGAACGAGAGGCGACGCCGCCGAAAGGGGGAGACGGAGGACACGCGTTGACCTGACAACTAGGCGGAGTATTACGCAAAGCCAGCCAACTAGGCTTCCTTGGAAAAGTGCGCTGAAATTTCGTAGAAGATGCTGACGCACTAGGCTGCGTGGAGGTTTCCACTGGCGGAGTATCCGTTGAAGGACAGACAGCTGGCTCAACGGTGTCGTTATCGACAGATGGCAACGATACTGTGACGTCATCCCTCAGTCAGGGTTCAGCGGAGACCGCAACAACATCAGCCGGAGATTTTGCAATAAATAGTATTTTACGATTTTCTGAAGAAACATCTTTAGAAAGTGAACTACGAGTCTCATCAGACTCAACGGCATCTACTAATGAGCTAACTAACGAGTCAAGGTTGAACTTCGTACCTGCCGATGAACCGGGCCAATCAGACGATGCGGTTTTCGATTCCTCGATATCCATCGGACGATTGTCAGCCATGGAGGCAAAATAGCGTGAATACTGTAATCTGCAATAGGAATGTTTATTACGAAGAAAAGGGCGAAGTACAGTAATAGTACATGTGGAGGAGCGAGTAGGAATCGAAATATCAAGATGTGTGTGAGTAAACAAGGCGAAAATTGTGACGAAATAGGGAAAATACGAAAATGTGATTATGAGTCACTCCTCGCAGATTCGAACGGCTCGTTGGCGCGACAGCCATTCCAGGCTGTTGTGGGATCGGTGCACGCCACGAATACCGTACTACCATAGCTATCCGTGCCTCGAACAGCTGATTTCGTATTATGACCATTTCACGTGACCTGTGCAACGCACATTATCCATTCTGCTGCACTTTGACGTTTCAGTCGTTCGTTTTGCGCATTAGTTTTCCATATTTTCTTACTGTTGATAGTTATTTCGCGGAATAATCGCAATTTCCGTTCATTTTTATGCTAATCAGCAGAAATTTGGATAATTCGAGATAGTTCTTATTTAAAACTAAATTAGCGAAATATTCCAAGGGAAATATGACGAGAAAGAAAAACGGCACAACAGCTCCAAGAACTTTCTCAAGCAGTGAAATTGAGTATTAATTTTCGATTTTTTTGGAGCGAAAATAGGGAAGATTAGTGAAAATTGCCCCAAGGCGGAGATGAGAAAAAAGAACAAAAAATAGAAAACGAGATAAAAGAACCAGAAAAAAAAGAAAATTATTGAGAAAATACTAAGCGCTGCTGTTTAGTCTTCCTTGCCGGTTGGATCCTTGTTGCCGTCGTTGACTTCCTTGAAGAACCTGTGCTTGTCGCGATTTCGTCCTCGTTAGCGTTTATTTCCAGCGGAGTAAGCTGATTGATAGATCGATCAACGAATGAGTTTTTACCAAGTTTTACTCTGACCGATCTTAGCCATGAGCTCCAAACGCGGAGTAGTAATACCTTCGTTAAGAGCTAATCTAGTTCTCGACATTAGCAGAGACGATTTAGCTTTAGCGTCCTGAGTCGAACTAATAAGATAAGCGACTACGGAATAAACGCGTTTGGATGCGTCCGCGAACATGAACAGTTCGTCGCGCTTATGCTTTTGCGTGTAGTTGCTCGTAGTATTAAAGGCAGCATACATGCTCGTAAGCATAGTCGAGATAACAGCATAGATCGGTCCGCACGGCCCGTAGTATGTCGTCAACGACGTTTGAAGCGCTGAAAACTGTCCAGGATGACAGTATTTGACAATGTTTGAGCAATCTTGCCTTCCACGCCCGTATTTTCACACCCCTTTGAGTAACAGAATGAGAATCGATACTTGTGAAAACGTGTGATAATTGAGAGTGATAGCACTATCAAATGGGAGTGCACGAGAGAAACTGCTTGGTTTACTTGAATATAACATGTCTACATACCTAATGACTCTCGTCCACTTTCGAGAATGCCGCTCTACTGTGGCTGACCTCTTGAAATGGAGGATTTTATCAGTGCACAAACATGTTATACTCAAGTAAGCTGATTGATAGATCGATCAACGAATGAGTTTTATCAAACGTTTTACTCTGTATCGATCTTAGCCGCAGGCTCCAAACGCGGAGTAATGTACCTTCGTTAGAGCTCAATCTGGTTCTCGACATTAGCAGAGACGGTTGCTTTAGCGTCTGGAGTCGAACTAATAAGATAAGCGACTACGGAATAAACGCGTTTGGATGCGTCCGCGAACATGAACAGTTCGTCGCGCTTATGCTTTTGCGTGTAGTTGCTCGTAGTATTAAAGACTTACTGGAGTTCCTCTTTGGGAGAGTTGACAGTGAGCAAAAGTGCTCGTTCTCTCTAACGCAGGACCTTTGCGGCGTTTGTTTGCGAATTATCCAGACGTATCTCCTCGAATAGCGAATTACCCATCGAACTAAGCTTCGAATTTAGACGACGTATGGGATTCTGAAGAGCATTCTTCAAGTCACCAACCACCATGGTAATCATTGGATGAAGTGGCGAGTGAGTGAGGGCGTGGCAAACGATAGGCGCATGAGCGAATCGATGGGTCCGCGAGGGCGCGACTAGGTCAATGGAGCGGCGCCGAGCGCATCGATCGACGTTAGCGCCCGAAAACTGGGTCAAGGCCGTGAGAACCGCCGGCGAAGTAAACATACAGCGATATCGATTGAATTTCGATGAATTGAAGGGAAATAGGGAAATTCAAAAGAATCTAACGAAATAGGTATGAAATTGAAGAGAATTTTGTCCTTTACAATCTCATATCGTCCATCACTGGATGAGGGATCGCCGCGACGCTGCTTGGCGGGAAAAATTGCGCGCGGGAAAACGAAGGGAGAGTGACTATTGATCGCGCAATTTCTCCCGCCAAGCAGCGTCGCGGCGATCCCTCATCCAGTGATGGACGATACACAAGCAATTATGCTTGTTAGGAAATAAAGCGCTCAGATACAGTACTTTGCGAATTATTGAACGACTTCTCGGATTTCACGTTGATGTGCGTTTAAGGCGAGTATTAGTGCATTTTAGCAGTTTTCATAGCGTATAGAGCGTTTATTAGCGGAAGTAGGGATTTTGGGTGATTTTAGCGTTTTTGGCATTTTTTAGACTGAACAGCTAAAGGATAATTTTGGATTGTGGTGCCCTACGCGAGTGCGAAAACAAACAAAGAAAGGACGGGAAGCATAATTTAGAATCGCTCCGTGCCTCATGTTAGCAAGATAGCACTAACCACTGGTGCGGTAGCAAGATACCGCGGAACGGACTGTCCAATACAACCTCTTCTAGCCAAACCAACTAGATGTGACGCCTGCAGGCTTCGAAAAGGTCAGCCTCTCCCCATTGCCTCGCAGGATGGGAGACTCACCCCACACACCTCTTGGCGCTTGATTGCGCTTCGAGAGGACTGATTTGCCACCCGGGACGGTGAAGGCGGTTTGCTCCTTACTAGGATAGCCCTATCTCCCAGGCATCGCATACCTTTTTGGCGCATGGCCATGATGCTTGTCCTCAAGAGGGTGCCACAGATCCTCCCGAGGCGTCGCACGTACGCCTCCAGTACGCTTACCATCCTAGTTGCTTCCTTCGAGCACGGATTGCGATTTATTGAGACTAAAATATGGTAGGACGCGAATTACGGCTGCCTACCAAAACGATACCATCTTTTCGAATAATTTCTCTCGCGACGAGACGGTTCAGGAGGACCACCACGGGCACGTTGCCTACGGTCATATGCACCATGTCGCGGGCCGAGCGGAAAAGAGATAGGGAATTATTGTGGTATTGTTGTGGGCCGGTCCCGGACTGTCGCGACTTGCATCGGTGGTGTTCAGTGGCCACCTCCTGACTAGCGCCCAGGAGCCCGGCTTCCTGGGCGACCGTCTCTTACTCTCATACAGGCGGACTATATGGCGCAACACTAAGCATAGCATAATACAGTGCGTTTCAAAATTATAAAGGCACCCGAAAACAAGGCAATTTCGCTTGCAGGTCGAAGAATTCCGAGCTGAAACCTATTCCAATCGATTCAGCATAGCCGCAAACTTTAGTAAATTTCCTCTGTGGAAAACATATCTTCACACTTTTCAAGAAGTATTCGCCAACATAAGATCCGACCGTTTCAAAATTATAAAGGCACCCCCTGCGGTGCTTCTTTATTTCCCACAGTTTCAGTTCTCCTGCACTCAACTTGAAAGGCAACACTTCCGTGTACCTCGCTGACATTATGCCCCGTGTATACAAACTCTCAAGTGAGGAACAAGCCCAAGTGAAAGCGTTGCATCAGGCTGGCCAGTCGAATCGCTTCATCGCCGCTCAGCTTGGCCATTCTCCAAAATGCATTGATAGCTACGTCAAGAATTCGGAATCCTACAGAAAAAATAAGAACGCTGGAACACCACGAGTGCTGTCTGACAAAGATGTCCGTCATATTCGGCGTTCCATGTCCAATTCTACGAAGTCAGTGAACCAGGTCAGGTGCGAGCTGACACTTCCCGCTTCAAAGACGACGGTATAGAGGGCCGTAAATGACAGTCCTGTCATTGATCGGCAGTCTATAGCAAGGCTCCAAAGCTGACTGATCTCCACAAATCCGGCCGACTCCAGTTTGCATGTGAGAATATGAAAACGGATTGAGAATCTGTAAGTTGTGTGTCACCCCAAGGCGCTTTTCCACTTTTGGTCAATTTTATTCAATCTACGTTTTTCTGATAAACTTTTCTGACAAAAAGAACTTTAACTTAGATGGCACTGATGGTTTTCATAGTCACTGGAGAGATCTCAGGAAAGAGCCGCTCTTCTCCAGCAAGCGCAGCTTCGGCGGTGGGTCACTAATGGATTGGGGCGCATTCTGCAGCAGTGGCGTTCTCCAACTAGCTTTTGTTTCATGTCGAATTGGTTCCTAGGAATACCAGAAGGTGCTCGCTGACCACTTCCTGCCATTTCTGAGAGGACGTGGCCGTCAGAAGTACGTTTTCATGCAGGACAGCGCCTCGGTCCACGGCAGCCGGTCAACTGTTGAATGGCTTAACAGCGAGAATATCGCCCTTCTGATGTGGCCACCTTGTAGTCCTGACCTAAACCCTATTGGGGACATCTGGGGGATTATCGTTAGGCAAATATACTCTATTAGCATGCAGTATAACAATATCGGTGACCGCAAGAACGCCATTCTGAGAGCTTGGGACAATTCGGACCCCTCTCTTTTGAAGAAGCTTACGGATAGTATGCCAAATAGCATTTGTGATGTTATTGCTAATCATGGTGGACCAATCCGTTATTAATCTGTTGTTAACTTTGATTTTTGTAAACAAATTTATCGTTATTCTAAAGTGCCTTTATAAATTTGAAGCTGTGTTACTTTAATTTGCCGAATATTTCTTGAGAAAGTGTGGCGAAATATTTTTGGAAATAAAGTTGCTTGATGTTCTCGACTATGCTGAATCGTATGGAATTGGTCCCAGCTCAAAATTCCTTGATATGCGAGCGAAATTGCCATTTTCTGGTGTGCCTTCATAATTTTGAAACGCACTGTAGTGATAGGTATTTACGACAGTAAACTCTGGTACCGCCATAGTGACCTGTTGATTTCGATTATCACCAGCAGCGGAGCAGTGGGCCTCGGTGAAATATAACTAGTGATAAGGAGGTTCCGACGAAAAAGCCACCGCTCCGCGCTGTGATAATCGAAATCAACAGGTCACTACGGCGGTACCAGAGTTTACGTATGATGTCGAATAGTAGATCAAACGAGTATATATATTTACTATACTACGCACAAGAACAATAACATTGACGACCTAGTCTCACCCAGCTCCTCTCTAACTCAGATCTGCGGACTCCGAATCGCCATACCGCCCTGTGCTTAGCGTACTCAAGTATGTTAGGGCCTTTAGGAGCGTAATAGTTGCTATCTCATCAGCAACAGTCATCATCGACCGTTTCGATCGCGCTCTCAACGAGAATACTGGCTGCGGCGGTTAGGGGTAGCGTCTAGACAGCAAGTGTGGCGGTGGGCGAGGCCCAGAGACGCAGAGGCCGCTGGCCGTCTGGCACGAACGAGGAGGCGCTGGCCATGGAGCATAAACGCAAGGGACGCTGGCCGTCCAGCACGAACGACACTTAGGTATAGACCCAGCGCGGGGCGCGCGTTACGCCCGACTGCGACAGTCACGCACGCGACAGAAAGGGTTTTCAGAGCTCTTGCGAAATTCGCGAGACTGAAGTCTGATTCGAACAATGAAATGAATGAAGTTGTTGAAGACGACGATCTTCATTAGTTTTTTGAAAATCTCTGCTCTGGCATGGTTTCCGTTCTCATTTTAGTCTGACGCATGGACCAGGCGGCTGGCCGTGCGGGGTTGGTGGCTTTACTGGGGCGGCATGCACGTACGCGGCGGGTTAGGTTAGGGTTAGGCAGGGTTTGGAGCGTCGGCGCGTTTGATGATAGCAGCGCGAGGGCTAAAAGGGGGTTAGGCTAGCACTGAAAAATCGTTCTCTCGCAAACCCTACGTACGAGGGTGGGGCAGCCGAAACCCCGTTGGGACCCCAACTATTGATTATCTCCAGCACTCGCATAGCAATGATCAAACGCGCCGACGCCCCAAATTCTGCCTAACCCCAACCTAACCCGCCGCGTACGTGCATGCCGCCCCTGGAGAATGGGGTTTCGATTCGCGCGGGATGATCTACCGTTGCAGCCCCGTCCATTCATTAGACTAAAATGATTGCGTGCTCTACATTATATTAGGTTAATGCAAAAGTTCCCGGACTTTTTACGACTTTGAATAAAAACATTTATTTAAAAACAAACAAGGCTCACCCAACAAAATAATTTTCATTACATTTAAGGATTATTTCGCCACCGATCGGGCAGATCATGAATTCCCGACTCGTAGAACTCTGTTTTTAGTCAAAGTATTCTTCTAAGGCCATTTTGACTTCGTCATTTTTAGTGAACTGTTTCCATCCAGGAAGTGCTGTATCGAGAGGAACAGATGGTAGTCGGAAGATAAAGATCTGGGCTATACGGAGGGTGAAGAAGAACTTCCCAGCCCAGGTCCAGCAGCTTCTGTAGGGTTATTCGTGATAAGTAAGGCCGAGCATTTTCGTGAAGAAGGCGGATAGTTTTCATCCCAGGGCAACTGGACCTGGGCTGGGAAGTTCTTCCTCTTCCTCCATATATTCCAGATCTTCCCTCTCCCAACTACCATCTGTTCCGCTCGATGCAGCCCTTCCTGGATGAAAAACAGTTCACTAACGATGACGAAGTCAAATGGCCTTAGAAGAATACTTCGACTCGAAACAGCCAGAGTTCTACGCGTCGGGAATTCATGATCTGCCCAATCGGTGGCGAAGGGTCCTTGGCTGTGATGGAAATTATTTTGTTGGGTGAGCCTTGTTTGTTTTTGAAATGAATGTTTTTTATTCAAAGTCGTGAAAGGTCCGAAGACTTTTGCATCAACCTAATATTTCCAACTCGTCGTTTTCAAAATTTGCACTCACAATGAAGGTTCAAAATGCCTCTTCTGAAGGCTAGGCGTACGGCTTCTGCATTTCGATGCTAAAAAACTGGAGGTAGCCGTCCGGCACATTATAAGATGGTGACTGCGGCGTCGGTGCGGCACGCACTGCGGTGTCGGCAGGAGCAGTGCGGTGGCATCATTGATGCGACGTCGCAGCAAGTTATGACGGGTTAGAACGTGTTGTTTTCGCTTTATATTTTGTCCCGAAGAGTCGGGATTGATCGCAACCTCTCTCGCACTGCGGCACGTTGCGATGCGGCGGAATACGCCACAATTGCAATGTGTGGCTCTGTCCGCTTAGCTTCGTTGTGTGGAGCCACGTACTCCACCAACCTTCACCTCTGACAGGTGAAGGGGGAAACCTTTACCATTGGAAAAACCGGCGAAAAAATGCACTTTATAGACTCGAATCGGCTGGCAGAAGGGGGACGTATCTTTTGAAATTGGAAAAGCAGAATCTATACAGAATTTTATGGGGATCATGAAAACAATCTCCACAAAAGGTCTACTTTTTAGAGTAAAAAAGTTATAGACGAAAAACTGATTGCTTTTGATGAAATAAACGTTATTTCACAAATTGAAATCGGCTGGGAGATTGGAAAAGTATGTTTTTTTTTTCAAATTGAAAACATTTTTCGGCGCAAAATTTTAATAAAGATTTTGGAAACAGCTCCATTCAAACATCCATCTTTAAGGGCAACAATGTTATGAGCGAAGAACAGGTAGTTTTTCAAAAATTGCTTGGAGAAATTTTCCGAAAAAATTTGACTCCAAGACAGCTCAAAGGAAATTTTCCATGACCTAGGCAGATCATGTCATTAAGAATAGTGATTTTCTAAAGGAAATAATCTAACGAAAAAATGTTTCAAAATTAATGATTAAAAATAAAATCTATTGAACGGATGAAAGAGAGGAAAACGTCAAATTTTGAAGTTGCAGGTCTATAGGGAACCTTACCATTCCCCACTCAGGTATCCTAAACAACCTTTACCTCTCGGACCGCTGACTCCACCCCAACGGACCTATGACTGTCTGACGTCGAACGGCAAAAAAGTGCTCCTTTCCAATATGTAGAGATGCTTAGGGAGATGTACCGTCGACGCGAAGGGAAGGGTTTGCCATAGTGATACCACTTAATCGAAACTCTCCAATCCCCCCCCCACTTCTCGAAGAGGTCATGCGCAAGTTGAAATGGCATGAAATGCGAGTGGAAGTCGACGGTCGACAACTAAATCATATTGACTTTGCGGATGGCATTACTCGCCTGAAAACCTCCACAAACTCAACGAATCTAACCGTCTTGGACAATGCGCTGGGAAAGGTCGGTCTTTAGCACAATTTGACTTTGACTATGTTTATGAGAACTGGATACGTTTCTGAACAATGCTCAATCGGAGCGATCATCTCTTAATGTTAAAGTACATGCATCCAGTGCGCAAGGTGAAGATGAAGAACGATTCCGAGTTGAAGAGGAGGAAATGGGCAGCTTGGGGAGCTTCCAGAGCCATCGAGGAAGTCATGACGAAGACAAATAAAATCCGACTCCGTATCCACCTGATGGATTCGAAAGTTCTTCCAGCTTTAACAAGTGCATCGGAAACCTGGGCCTCACTCAGCGTAACCGAGAGGGTGAGGTTTGGAGTGTTCCGTATCACGCAACTGAGAAGGAATTCGGAATTTCAGATGGTCGAAGGTTTCGGTTGAATATGCTAATAAATCGAAAATAAGGTGGGCCGGACACGTGATGTGTTCAGAGGATAAACACTGGATAAGAGCTGCAACCAACTGGGTGCCACGGGAGCTCAAGCTCTTCACTGGTCGTGCTCATACAGGAAGGTCAGACCTATTCAACGAGAAGACGAAGGGGATGTGGGTTTTCATGCTCTAGACCGAATTGGATTTCTTTGTTAACTATCCCAAAGAGTCGTGGGGTAGTAAAACGCCACAAAAGGGGTTACGTCCGTGTACAAATAGGCTAGCAGCACCCTCGCAGTAGCTAATGCTAACAGCAGGAGCTGCTGCCAATCAGCAGCATCTACTGCCATTTGTTGTCGGATTTAACTCTTTTGTTTATCGTAGCACGCGTGAGTTCGGCAGTCCCCTCTCCTAGTGTCTACTGACACTCCTCTCCATTGATTTGTCAGACCCGAGTAAACACATCCTCGTCTACGACGGCGGCGGGTATTTAAGGCGGCCACTCTCACTAAAGGGATAGTTGTCTGTTTAAAACCGGTCCGAGATGGTGACCTTGCGTCAGTTTCTGGACGTTTATTTTGGACGCTGAAGGGATCGCCCTGCAGCCCATTGCCAGGAAAGCGTCCTCGTTGTGGACCGCGACTAAGAAGAAGATGTGATCACTAAGAAGAGATGCGAACGGTGGCGAGGTTGGCCCCCAGCGGAGGGCCGTGACGAGGATCATACCCAACACCGCTGGAACGGATGATAGTTCAGATTCTTTCTCCGTTTGCAGAACAGGCTACCGATAAAGAGAGGTTGAACACTAGCATGCGCTGACAACATGTGATGTCGTTAGCAGTTGCTGCTGCTTACAACGAACGGTTGTATGCGCTGGGATGCAACCTCTGTTGTGCTGGCGTACTTCCCCACAACTTTCTGAGTATGGCGCGCGATTAGGACTAAAGGTGACGTTAGGCGGCGTCTAGAATTCATTGGCGGCGCGACGCGACGTTACAATTAGCTTACGTATCGATCAAGCGACGTCACGTCGCGTCGTTGCTAGGTGTTCACAGTGAAGAAGCGCAATACAACGATTTCGACGTGCAAATGATGATCGCTCCGCGTCAATCGCGTCGCGTTGCATTACTCGTTCCTCGTTTATGCTAAATTGCGTACGTACGCGATTGAGCGTAATCGCCCAGCGTTCGCACAGCTTCCACATCTGAATTCCTACGCGACGGGATTTTCGCGTCGTACTGACATGTGTCATCGCACCGCCCCGCGAAAACTCTGAACGCCGTCTTGGTGGCGCCCGCTCTATCGTCTCGATGATCAATTGGAGGACAGGTGACACAGATGATACAATGTTTGCAATCTATCTCATCTTTATCTACGTCATTTTATGACTGCTACGACTTTGTAGTATTCGTCCATCTGCCATCGTTATCGAAATACGACAGCGGAATCACATAGTCTGAGCTCCAATCTCTCTCAAATATCTAAAATTTGTATTGAAGAACGTTTGTGAAATGAAGACAAGTGATGACTGACGTTGTTTCATCCCTACCTGAGAAAACTGTTCTACTAAAAAGGACTTCCGGCTGGAATCATCCGATTTCATAACTATTCCAATACCAGCTGTGTATTTCCAATAGTCAGGCGTCCAGTTTGAAGTCCCTGAAAGGAGAAGAACTTTGAAAATTGAAAGACGTCACCCATAAGTGGGCACGCTGTAACTTCCATGATCTACATCTCAAGATAGAATTTACCCTCGATGCCCGAGCAGCTCGCAGGGAGGAGCTTGGCGGTCTGGAACCTGCGTTGCGGCCCATTTTATTACGAGGTGAACGGGTGGCCGTGTGATGATCCGGGCCCAGCCCGGGCACCTGGTAATGGTCATCTGCGCATCGATTACCAGGTGCCCAGGCTGGGGCCGGAACACCACATGGCCACCCGTTCACCTCTTTTCAAAACGAGCCGCAGCGCAGGCACCGGACTGCCAGGCTCCTCCCTGCGAGCTGCTCGGGCATCGAGGGTAAGCCCGAAACACACCAACATAAACTGCTTTTTCAGTGACGAAATACTTGTTATGATACACTCGAGAGAACGGTATTTCACTGTACTCCATGTTGGGCACCTGGATGATGCGCACCTCGATTGATCCCTTCCGATACTTTTTTCCTGAATGAACGACCTGTAGCCATATTCAAGAAAGGTGCACCATTACACATGATGAGAACCTTTGTATGAACGTTGGAGTTGGCTGCTTAGATCTTCCAACGAGTGAAGATAGGAGTAGTACTTTGCGGCGGTATGTGACCATCGTGAGAACAAAAAGCGTACCTAAGAGGAGTTGAAAACGAAAAAATTGTAGATGGCTGGGATCCTCACCTTTACTTGCCGCTCGAACGCTGCCCTACGAATGGCTTCGTCGAGTTCACCGTACCAACTGAAAGCAAAAGAAAGGAATGAGCTACTCAAAAAAAAATGCAAACAAGTTGTAGCATATCTTAGCCGATGCAAGTAACTTGCAACTTATCTAACGTCATTCAAGTCACACGGAACTTATCTACGGGGTGCTGCGTGCAGTGTGCCTCCGGTACAACATATGTAGCTTAAAGGCAACGCTCACGATGATTCTCGTCCCCGAGTTTTTCACACAACAATTTGCTGGCCTCCAAGTGTTACCAAAATTACGAAGAAACGGCGAGAAACGCATTAAAACGTCGTAATTCTGTGACATTATTCTATAACTTGGATTAGTTGTCCGGTTGGATGAACATGTTCATGGTGGTTATATCGGTGGAAATTGTGTCAATCGAAAATAGAAGAATATTTTATGCAAAGCAGAATTAGTTAGAGCCCTAAGGAATGAACGGATCAATAGAGAGTAGAGAATTGCAAAGGACGGGTCCACAAAAGATTCCATTATCACAACAAACAGTTCCTGTGATACTTAAGAAGCGGGGTGATACTTAAGGATTTCGTGTGCTTCTGGTGCTTTTCTCTCAATTTCTACGTCATTTTGGCTTTACCCGGTGGCCACTCAATCAATATAGCGAATAATCTCAAAATTGAAGATTGTCGTGAACACTGCCTTTAAATGGTTTTAAATGAGTTGCGAAATTTTTAAATCGGCCGAGATATATCACAAGAAACTTGTTCTGAACATTTCGAGAGCTAACGCTCTTTGATCGATTCTAACTGATGCCATAGCCTTGCTCTACAAATCTTTTGATCTTCTTATATGTATTAAACAATAGTTGGTCTCCAAAGCAACGCGTTGACCAGGGTCAGCCGAGTCCTCAAGGGAGTGTATGTATTTGCAAGAGGGGTATACGAAGCACTTCAGATGGCCGGCTTCAGAAGAACCGTCGCTGTCGATTCAATGACCCAGGTTTGAGGTACTGGACCCGAAACAAAGAGGGTATACCAGCAGGGCCATAGTCGCATTGCGTGTCCGCCGCGACACGTGCTGATGTGCAGGCCGCTACTTTCCAAGATTCACTGGGAGTGTCTCCTATGTGGCTCTACATATAATAAGCATAGTCTACCAAGAAACCTAATTTTCTCACGTGTTCAATGGCTTCATGTACAATGTACAAGGTGCGTAATTCATCACCGCCATGTCCAATTTCTCCTGAAAAGTAGATTGTGAGATTGTGCCCATTTGATTTTTGATGCCGTTCTGCGATGAACTTGCAGTTTATATACATTTGCTTCGTCAATCAGCTTGATCATTGCATCAATATCCGATTCTCGCCCACATGATTGGAATCCTGGAGGAGATGCCTGGAATAAACCACTACCATAGTAAAAACAATGCTTCCTAACTAAGGAGATTGCTTTGCAATGTAGTATTTCGTGAGAATCTCGTCAAAAGACGTGAAGTATTTTAGGCTTTTTTCATATGGGAATAAACTCGGAATGAGCTCTAGAAATTCAGGGAAATGATTTATTTTCGCTTTGAACACTGCTACTTTTCAGACCCTCCCGCTTCATCTCGTGTACTTCTCATTTCGATTCCGATTAATGCTATGTATATAATTCCTAAACCTCATCTTGTTACATATTTGTCAATATTCCTAAATCTCATCTTTTTACATATTTGACGATATCTCTAATCTATTCTTGTTATGTACTCATACAACATTGTTATTCAAGCTATGTCACAAAACTGTTTTTTTTTGTCTCCACGAATTCATATCGCTTCTATCTACTCGCTATTCAATTAGTCGGTAGTTTCACGGATAGCTAATATTTATGAGATTTTAACTATATCACTGCTATTCCCCAAAAAGCTGCAGACACGTGGGTCTTGGTGGTACTGGCAGGCCTACGAAGTTGGTGCCCGGAGCCGTTTACTACCTTACTCGGCTCGCAGCGTTGGCCTCCCACTGCCCTTTGCCACCATGCGCTCCCACTCCACCCAACCCATTTTCTCTGGCAAACGGGCCAGCAGGAAAGGGGAGGGGCGCAGGGCAGGTTCACGTTTCGGGCCCCACCCTTGATAGTCGAAAAGGGGCGTTTCTGGGGCGGAGCCTCCGTCCGCGCTCCGTCCGTTCAAAGCAGTACACTTCAGGGAAAACCAGCCACTTCGGTCCGAGGGGAAAGGCAGGTGGCTAGCCTTGCACGGGCGGTGACCGGCCTTGCTAAGGCCGCTCGTCCATCCTGACACTACGCCCTTACTGCAGCAAATTTTCATATTCACCCCTCATCCTGCCCTAACACGCCATTGAAAGCGATTTCTCCAACACCCGTACTGCTCAAAAATTCTTTTTAGCGGTGTCACCCAAGACCAGGTTGTATCAGAGCGGCATTTGAATTCGCCATAAATCCAAAATCGCTCCATTACAACCTGGCTCATGAGTGGCACAACCCGCTTAAGAATTCTGGAGCAACACATAATAAAAACTACCAGTACTAACAAATGCAAATTTATTGCTCAAAATCACTTCTACAATAGAGGTTTAACGTGTAACCAAAAAGCCTTTGAAGGCACTTCATGATGATCTGATGTTTGAGATGCAAAAAGAAAACCGTGTTTGTCGGAACACTACAAGAGAATACATAACGACCACAAGGTTCACAAAGCCTAAAAGAGTTAGTTTCAGTATCCATGAGATTGGTTTAGAGGTAACCGGGTTTGGAATGATGAGCAGATAGAAAGATATGAAACTACGGAATGACACTGGAATAAAAGTGAGATAAATCGAATTCAAAGCATCTTCATCGAACCGTAGGCAGAGTACCGGCGGCAGAACAAGAAAAACAAAATTCAAATGCACATAAAACGCAAAAAATACAAAAACAACTCTCAAAAAATTTCGGGAAAACTACTTGTGGTAAGCAGTAAGTAACTTGAACGTCTCAAGATACTTACTCATAGCATAAAAGTCACATACACAATGTGGTAAGCAAGTTACCCGAGGCGACCCTGTAAAAGTTCCCCTCGGGTAAGTTACTCACTACATTGTGTATGTGGCTTGTCTGCTATGAGTAGGTTACTTGAGACATTTAAGTTGCTCACTGAATATCACAACTCACAATCCCAAAATGGTCTGAGCTTGACGTCCGATCGACAGAACTCAAAGTCGGGTTTCCGATGACTCCCCCGACGACAAGGCAAGATGGCGGCGCGTCCGCATCGTTGATCACACGTTTCTAAAAAACCATCACATAGAACAGTCTAAAACCAATTACTTGAGAAGATATTTGAGATAAAACTCACCTTCATCGGGACAAGCGCTCCATCTATTTCCACGTACAAAAGGACATCAGATCTGAAAAGCAGTAATTAACTTTGTCTGACTTCTTACGCCAAAACATCAAGTAACAGCATAGAAATATGACTCACATCGCTCGCACTAGTGCCCGTCTTATAAGAATTTCGATGAGTGGGAAATATTTTCAGTAGATCTGCGAATCGAACATGAATGGCTTGATTTCCTCTCATTTATTACCCAATTTCTTATGTACATTTTTCGCATTGATCCATTTCCACTCCGTAAAACCCTATTTATGCAACACCAAACATTTCAAACTCATGTAAACCCGGATGAAGAGATCAACGAGCAGAAAACAGCAAATCAGGAGTGAGATTTCAATTTCTTTAGCGGCAAAACATTTTCAAAATGTTCACAAGCTGGGAAGGCGAATTCAAAAAAAGGATGTGAAAAATTGACTTCTGAAAATCGTAAACCGTAAATCGTGTGCACGATATAAATGCAACTGATGTCTTTAGTGTGTAAACAAGAAAAAATTCAAAAGACACTAAAAAAGCAGGAAATCGTAAGAGAAGTACCGTGCGAGCTCAAAATGGCGCAGCCCTGACGTTTTTATAGCGCTTGACTACGGAGGAGATGAAGAGAGGCACATATATTTAGAAATCAAGCAAAAATTTATGAAAAATGAAAAAAATAATGAAAAAAGTGGCCGGAAGCCGTCTGGTTGAATTCTGACCGATCGATGCTGACGACAGGTCGATTGCGCGAAGCGGCATCTGAATTCGACCAATAGCAGACGAGGAGGGTGGAGCGTTTGCGTCGATTCTCGCGCTGCAGGTCAAAGGGCGGACATCTCCAAGCTCGCTCGCTCGCAGCACCAAGGTCGGATATCTGTCCCCGCCCAGTCTCCGCCCACTTCCGCAGCTGACCAATCAGAATTTTCCCGGCAGCAAGCCCGCCGCTCTAGACTTGCTGCTGAACCTTCGGAGGGGTGGGGTTAGAGGCGGACCTACCGCCCTTGCTGCTACTCCGTTTGCCAGAGTTACTACTCCTAATCCGTCGCCTTGATGTCGTGTATAATCGCTCCAGCCGCGAAGCGGCTGGAGAGGTTTGGTTTTTATTAAATAGGCTTCGCATCCGCATGAATTAGTGTGAGAATTAGTGTGAACTCTCTAACTCTCCAATATCGGTGTATCCTTGCATTCTAACTGAATCGTTTTTATAGCCCAGTACCCGATAAACGTATTATTAGCATTATTATCAATTTGGTTGTGTTTTTGTCTACTTCACAGCAAGAATTGACTGCAGCATTGCAAAAGCGAATCACGCCCGTCTCACTGAGCACCCACATATCAGTTCTCACAATATGTGATGTTATTATCACTCTCATTAAAGAATGCTCTTTTGACATGATCGATTGAGCAGTTATTTGGCAGCGCAGGGATAACGAAAAACAATTCAGCATTGCTCGAGAATCTGTATCTCTGGATGTTCGGGATGTAAGGCACAACATGATTCTTCGAAAGCTCAGCTTAACAAAGCATTACTTTGGTTCTAGAGAAGACAGGTGTGAATCAGTTTTTAAAGGCTTTACTCAGTGTTAGCCGTTTTCTTGAAAGCAGCATACACGCTCCTAAACGTGATTGAGATATCTACGTATTTAGGAAGGTGTGGCTCAGACCACAACGCCTACGCATTTCGACCTACGCATAACACAACGCATCAAAAAGACCCACAATGGCGCTACGCGAGTGAGAAGTTGGCCCCGCCCCTGTATTTACCCGCCCCCTGTATTTGCGTCCTCCTCCAAAACAGGGATGATGGGCTAATGCCCACCGTCGTCGATGAATGTGGTTTACCTATTGTACCTGTTCAACCGCCCACAAACGTCGCCGACGGTGCAAATGGCCCAGCACCCCTGTTTTGGAGGAGGACGCAAGTACAGGGGGCGTGCAAAGTGAGTCCTTTCAAAATCTGGGCAATGTGTTGAATCCTAGCTGATCCCCGTACAACATTTCTGCTACCGCTCAAGCCTGACTACTTCGCCCACCGCGTGTAAGGCATCTTTCATAGTTCTCACCGCAAGCGCGGTACGCGCGTGACGGGCGGTGGACTATGAAAGTTCTTACCGCGCAGCACGCGCGGGACGCGCGGTTAGAACTTTCATAGTCAATCAGCACCGCCATAGCGGCGCCGCCCAAAGCGCCATGGCGGTTTTACCGTTTCAATCAATACTTGCTTCTCGATTTGAGTCCACTCCAACATAAATCTGGGACTATCGTGCGCCGCCGCATACACAAATGCAAGCCAGGAATTTCTGTACAAGTCCCAGTTAAGGCCCGACTTTTACCCGCACCGCCATGGTGATGCCGCTGGAGATTTCATAGTGGCTTCCTGCTCGTCCCGCGCTTGCCGCGCGGTGAAAAGTTTCATAGTCCACCGCTCGTTCCGCGCGTCACGCGCGTGCCGCGCTTGCGGTGAGGACTACGAAAGGTGCCTAACCAGCCTAATCGATAAGCACTGTCGTGACTTCAGTACGACTGAGTTCCTTGATGGCCGCGCCTGGCCTCTCCGCGCCTGGTCCCTCCACGACTACCGTATGCCCATCCATAATCGTAAACAACTCGACGTGTATGAGATGACGATGGCGAGGGGCGGCTGCCCCTCCTGTCCGAAGGTTCCCCAATGCATTTGCGACCTGCCTGCAGCTCTGTCTCCAGTCCAAGCCTGATGGTCGAGCGGAACGCGAAGTCGATGGAAGAAGAGTTCCAGCCGCGTCAAGTACAGCTACACCTGTCGATGACAATGACGAGCGTCACAGGTAAACCCGTTTTCTCTGACTTGGCCTCTGCTGCTACGTGATACACGTCCGCTCGTGTGCCTCGTTATGAAGGGGGGGGGGGTCGTTGCTGGTTCCACACCCCCCTAATAGCTAACTGGGCGAGGTCTGCGTCCCACGGGAGTAGTCGGGTTTGACTGCTTTTAATGTTTGTTTCAGGTCATGTAAAGAAGTTCCAGCCAAAGGGTATTTTGCCTTGTACAAATATTTTGTGTCACACAATTGTTATCTTCGTGGGTCATTGCGTCATAACCGCGTATATAGCGGGATGTGTGATTCGGTATACTATGGTGAAACTGTTGTTCTGTGTGCCAGAAAGGCGTCATACCATTGTGGGTTGCGGTCAGAGGCTGTAGGGCCTATCCCATGTGAGATATAGTAAAATACTATCAATTAATCCGCCTGGCAGACCTAGGCTAGGGGCGCCGCCTGTCTTCTGGTTCAGTTGTGTCGGGCTAGTGGCTGCTCACGATCGGTGACTGCCGATGCTGCACGTTGGATTAATCAGACTCGGAGCGGAGGGTAGTCAGCGTCGCGACAAGCACGAAGGACATGACTAGGGGGGAGAGAGAGAGGGCCAAAAAACACTCGTTTTGGCCGACCCGACTGATAAGCACGTGAGATAAGATAAGATATGTATAATATCCATGATTTTATTTCACACAGCGGCCGGACTATAATATCAAAATTTATCCACGAGCTTGGGCTGGGCCTTCGAAACGCGGCACATCCTTTGAATATATCTGTAATCACAGTTATCAATGTTGCTTCTGAGAATGCCTCCTGCTGCTGTATAAAAGGAGGATTCGTCGAGTATTAATATTTGCTTGGCTCAAGATGGAATCTCTCAACCACGTTCACTCAGCATATCGAAAGGCTATCAAATTTAGTGCTCAATTTTTTCTGAGGTTTCGAGCTTACTTCCTAACCGAGATTCTGATAGGAAGGGTGTGTGCGCAGAAGCAATTTTTTCCCTAATCGGGACCACAATATTTGAAGATGAGGCAGTGCTACTCACCGAAAAATAAACTGCTTGATTTCCGGCCGGCTGAGGCACAGTGGCTGGCCGTTCGTGATAGGCAGACGTCGCGTACGAATCAGGCCAGCTGAAAAAAAAAACTTTTCAACAGGCATACACTGAACTAAACCGTTCCTTCTTCACGGTCTTACCGCTTTGGAATTTTCGCACCAGGAGCTCCCATGTCCCAATAAATGTCAAGCAATTTAGTGATATCTTTTGCTAAACAGGGGCAGTTGAAGACAGCCACTCCGAGTTCTTTAACCTGCAATCTCCAGAAGATGCCTCTTCCTTCAAACTGATTGAATTCAGGATTGCTTTCACTCTCTTTTTTCGAGAGTCTTTTAGAACTCTATTAACCTACGCATCTCTTCTTAAACTGCATTTTTGGCCGAAATCCAATATATCAAATCTTTGTATGAAGTGCTTGCGAAGTAGCACAAACCTGAGTAAGGGCACGCCAGTCAAAATTCGCCGACCCGACGTAGATGTGTTTCCCATCAACTGCCCACGTTTTCGTGTGAAGAACGCCTCCTGGATACCTAAAACATTGGAGCTCGGTAGTATCTACTCTGAAAAAGATTATCACTTTTTTGATGGGATAAATCCGTTATTAAACATAGTTTGCAGATCTGGTAACAGCAGCAGTTTATATTGACAGAGTTTGGGCAATACCACAGTGTTTCATAAGCCTTCAATGTCCAGACTCAGCGAAGAACGGGATTCTCTTTTTTGGCTTCTCAGAAATATGCTACAGCAACAAAAAAAGCACCTAATAAAATGACGACTCTTAGTGAAGATAACTTACTTTACTTAAACGGTTGGCTTTGGCCTGACGCGGTTATTCCGCATCTTCACCGAGGTGTGCCGTCCTAGTAGTCAGCCGTGTTCATTTGTCACGGTCCTCAGCCACAATTTGAACATAATCCATCCATTGGTCGCTATTCCACTTCCTGCGAAGTAAAACATTGCGTCTGAAATGCCTTTCAATGCCGAGTGATTTCAAATCCTCCTTCACCACATTCGTCCAAAACTTTCGCCTACGTCCATGCTGCCGTTTCTAGACAGGACCTGGAAGCATCCTTAGAGCGTGTTGAACAAGACGATCTGGCTGTCTTCTTAAAATATGCCCCAACAGACGAAGGTGACCTTCCGTTGCCGCTTGAGATGGCATTGGGAGATCTTGGCACCTCCCTCGTGTCAAACGTTGATGTAAGGCGTCAATCTCGCTGTAGAGATCTTTGTTGTGGCACATCCGCGGCCAGAAATATCCGAGCAAACGTCTAAATAGCTTTCCCTCCGTGCAATCCAACCTTTCCATCTGCGTCTTCAGTGCTGCCCACGTCTCCGACCCGTTCATCATGATAGGGCGAATAGCGGATAAGTAGACGCGCAACTTAACTTCCTTCGCGATGGGGGTTGACCACAAACACTTGGTTAGAGAATTGAATGCAGACGTAGCTTTCGCACATCGTTGTTGGATATCCGCTGCATAACTACCATCGTTCTTCAGCAAACAGCTCAAATAACAGAAATCGTCCACCAGTTCGATACGTTGTCCATCCACACAATTTCCCGTTGAGGGCCTCTGAGAGACCCACATCTGCTTGCATTTGTCGGGATGAAGACGAAGTTCATAGGCTGCGGCAAACTTCGAAACGAGGTTCACAATCCTTTGCAGTTTTGCGTTGTTTTCAGCGAATAACAAAATGTCGTCGGCGTACTCTAGGTCGACAAGGGAGCGTCCTGATGGTGTTAGGACCACGTCCGCAGCAAACTGTTCTGCAACTCTACGCATGATGTCATCAACGGCAAAGTTGAATGGAAAAGGCCCTGCTACAGCTCCTTGCCTTACTCCTGCTCTCACCTCGGAAGCTGACGTAAACCCGACAGGCGTACGAACTGCTACTGTTGTTCCTTTGCTCATGTCCTCGATTAATCGAACATACTTTTCCGGGACTCCATCTGCTCGCAGAGCACTGAGCAATCGATCACGATGAGGAGAGTCGAATGCGGCTTCAAAGTCCAGAAAAGCAAGCTGTAATGGCTTCGAATACCGCTGCCACGATTCAATTACTCTTCTTACGACGAACACTTAGTCGATGGTCGATCGCCCGGGTCGAAAACAGGCTTGCTCCTCTCTGGTCGTTTCCTCACGATGTTTGATGAGTCGCTCGAGAATGATACGTTCTAAAACCTTGTACATGACCCGCAGTAGAGAGATCCCCCTATAGTTCTTAGGCTCCGTGACGGATAACTTCTTGCGAAGAGATACGATGATCGCATGTCTCCACGAATCGGGTATCCTCTCGCTCATCCATATGGTACGGATAGTGTTGGTCATTTCACGAATCATAGATGGAGGGAGAGCTTTTAGCATTTCAGCAGTGACGTTGTCATCTTCACCTATGGTTCAGTTCCGCTATCGCGTTCAGTCCTCATTATCGTAATCGTAGAAGCGAAGCGGTTGTTTTTGAAAAATTCAACTAGAATCATTCTCAAAACAACCGCTTCGCTTCTACGATTGTGATAATGAGACTTTGCGGACTGAACGCGATTGCGGAACTAGATCACACCTTTCCTTCCTTCATTTTCCGGACCTAATTCAAAACTTCAGCCTCAGTCGGCGGTTCCTCAAAACATTGTAATGTGCTCTCTGAACATGCGGGAGCTCTGGTACTGACGGCGCTGGACGCTTCAGTAGTAAACTGAAGTAATCCTTCCATACTAGCAGCGTCGCATCACCAACGGCAAATCCATTGGTACTGTTCAAGACAGGAGAACATCTCTTCATCATCCCGCTATACTTGCGCAGCAACGTGCAGGCTTTCCTCGGTTTCTTCTCCTCCCAAGCCACAAGTCTCATCTTCGCGTTTGCGTCGATTCCCACGACAACAGCATGTTGACAAGGTATCCTGGCTAGCAACGTATTGAGTTCCTCGTAGAAGGCATCCTTGGAATTGCCTTCGCCGGTTTCGGTGGGCGCATGAGCACTTACTATCCACAGATTGAATCCTCTGTGATCCCGCAGTCACACAAATGCATTCCTATACGACGTTGAGCCGAATACCTCGATCATACCATTGTAGTCCTTCCTTACAGCTATCGCACAGCCTCCCACTCTCCTATCATCAGCGTCACCGCAGTAGATTACGTACTCTCCGACGTTGATGACGGGTATATCCTTGAGGCGAGTTTTCTGCAAAGCAGCAAACGGCGCATGGAAGTAGCTAAAAAGATTGGACAGCGCAGATTGTTGGATATCACTCGACACTGGGGCCTCCTAAACAGACAGCAGCGACCATTTATCCATATGTGTTTCATCACGTTTGTTGCCAGTAGACAAGTCATGACGTGTTCGTCACTGAGTATAGCTTTTTTTCGTCACCCAGGCTGTAACTCGCTTTTCATACTTTTGCGATTGCGGCAAATGACGGCTTTTTGATCTACGGCGGAACCGGTGTTTGGGAATGCTAAGAATTAAGGTTAAGGTTGACAATTGACTCCTCTGCACATGAAAATGCTGCTAGAATGCCCAGATCGGCATTGATCTGGGCACGAAAACTGGTGCATTCATGACGGAACGCGGCAAACGCCGCTAAGGCTATGATAATGATTCTGATCATTAATGCCGCCACAGCGGCATTTGCCGCGTTTAATCGTACCGGCACGGATTTCGTCCGGGGATCCATGGCCTATTTGGACATTTTGCCAGCATTCACGTGAGCAAAGGAGTCATTTGTATGTAGACCTCTACCTAAATTCTTAGCATTCTCTAGTACCGGCTTCGTCGTAGCTCAAAAAGCGGCATTTGCCGTAATCGCATAAGTATGAAAAGGGAGTAAAACGCTCTGCAGTGTAGCACCGCGGCGAGTCTAGTGCGGGAGATAGGGGTACGAAAAGCAGCGGACCATGTCGGCGTCGTGTCGTGCGACAGCGACGCGATTATTTCGTAGTATTTTGCCGCTCTGACAGCAGCGACTCCCTGAGCGACGCCGTCAGCAACCAGCGGGGAAATGGTCTCAACCATTTCCATCGTCGGCGTGGAATGTTGCCTTCGATCGATTGATACCTCTTTTTTATGATTTCTCCATAAATTCAATATTCTGAAGACCTTTCGCCGTTTTATTCCATTTTTGGTGTTTCGGTTTTAGTTCTACTGGTTTTTTGTTCCAACGTGTGACAGTTGCGATTTACCGGAAACCGCCTGCTATTTTCAGTGCTTCGAGATTTATATTTCAAGGCATATTCACTTTTATAATCACTATACTGAATCAAATTTCAAGTTCACTTCACAGCTCTCTGGGCGTATTATTTTCAGAAGATGTCTCTAGGCATTTCCTGAACTCTTGAAGCATATCAAAGCAGAAAAAAACCACTCATAGCGAAATGTGATGCCGAATAAAGGCGAATGTACTTGTAAAAAAGCGGTGCTAGTGATCTCGGCGCTGCAATTCCGCGAAACCTTCTCGCCAAACGCCGCTTCAGGCTAAGACCACGCCCCAAGTGCCTCGATAGGCGGCGTTTCGCCGGTCCTTGCAACGCTGCACAGCTGTTAAGTAAAGTTTGTCGGGAAACTGACCTGCAGTTAGCCCAATGAGTGCTGAATAGACACAAGTTTGGGACGTGGAAACATGACGGAAGTGGTAGAACACATCCGAACACGTATGGATAAACGGTCGCTGCTGCCTGATTAGGTTTTCTGCTCGAAAAGGACCGGAAATTCAGGGTGGCGTAATTGTGGCTTGTGGTCAAAGACTCCATGAACTCCCTAGGTACGGATCCTAAGGTGTTTTGGACCAGAGGCCTTAGTGTGCCGGACGGCGACACCTTTATGCAATGTGCGGGATACTTTCGTGATACAGTTGTGCACGCTATATCGCTCGAACTTTCCCTGTGTACACTCAAACGTCTGCTGGGTTCAGCAGAAGCGGGGGCACCAACGAGCAGGTACCAACAGACTTGTATACACACCTCCGTTAGTGAAGATATGTAGAACTATATGCCGTCCTAAGATTCTGTCAGTGCTGCGTCTTTTAGTTCTCGTGTACCAGCTGATTGTAGAGGGATAGTTTGTTGTGAATAACCAACAATAAGAATAACATTTTCAAGAATACTTTATGCCTGGTTGAGGGCAATGCTTCTCTAGGGGCATTGTAGAAGATCATAAGCTTTCACAAGAGTGTTGAGTTGTACGCAAAACTGTTAGGCACAGGCAGGATTCGAACCTGCATCAAACGTTTCCGGGGCGAGGATGTTTCCACTTACACCACCGTGCTCCCAGCTCTAGCATTCGTCAGCTAGTTGACACACAGAAATGTGTATCGTCGTTCTTCAGACGGCGGGTAGCCGGGGTTGCGCTTGTCAAGCATGTGGGGTCGCTCCGTCATGGAAAAAACCATCGATATAGCGCAGCGTTTCATTTTTCCCATGGCAAGCACTCCTTTCTCATCATTATTTTCCCTTTCTTTCCTTTCCTTCCTCTTTCCACATCTTGTTAACTGTCTGATAACTTTTCGTGTTTGAATTTTTGCGTTTTTGGCAGCTTATTTGTGTTTACCTTCAACACTGGATGGTTTTAATTGGAGGAAAGCGCAGAGGCGGTGGAAATTTCGTGAGTCCTGTTTCTTTATGCAAATATAACATATGAGAAGATGGGGAAAATGATGGAATGGAAAGAAAGGGAAGAGAAAGATGAGGAAGGAGTGCTGACCATGGGGGGAATGCAACGCTGCGCCATATCGGCCGTTTTCTTCCATGACGGCGCCTCCTCACACGCTCGACAAGCGCAACCCCGGATTTGACGCGGCTACCCGCCGTCTTGAAAACGATGATAGCACATCGGCACTCACCCATCATCGGATATGATCTGGTGAGCCGATTTTGGCATTAAGTCCAATTGGGCTGAGGCTTTGAAATTTGATGATATTTCTAAGAGTGTTTTATGCCTGGTAAACGTTGTGTGTTAACTAGGTAAACATCATCGTTTTTTAAAGCTTAAGCTTAATTGGAGATAATGCCGAAACCGGCTTACCACATCATACCCGATGACGGACGAGAGCTGATGCGCTACACATCAGGGGTGTGCGTTAATCGAAAATTTTATTTCCGTTAAAGGTACAATCCAACCTCACAATCGAATTTTTGTGTTCCTGATCGCTTCGCAGAAAATTACACGCTGATCACAATGGCTTGTCCAGAGTCGCTCAGAACTCACTACGAACGGAGTTATGGCCCCTCAAAGTCTTTAAGTTTGAACAACGAGAAGTTCGCGGACGAGTTGTCTCGGGCTTGTTTTTTTACTCGTTATTCGCAGCCATCGTTCTGGTAGAGGACACAATATAAAGCCAGACCGAAAACGAATGGAGGAACATAGATTTTGAAAAAAAAATAAACCGCGCTTCCTTTTCCTATTGAAATCGGAAGCTTGTCGATGAGCGTCACCCATTTTTTCTTCCAAAGGGGCGTGGTCGGATTTTTCCTCGCTTTTTCTCGTTTATTTGAGCGAATTGGGAGGACGCGCTTGGTAGGGTTGCTATACACGACAGCCGGAATATAATATCAGAAATTACCTCTGAGCTTGTACTGAGTCTTAAAGGCACATTGAAAGCTCAGAGACAAAGTCTGGGATTTTCACATAGTTGTGAAGTAGACCCACTCCATATAACACCTGCAAAGTGCGAGCTCTCGATTCCCCCGAATAAGCGAGATACAGGAGCAATTCACCTTGGGGCGTCAACATCAGGAAGCCACTTCGGCACTCCCCTTGTACGATTTTTTGAAATCAACAACGGCAAGATCAGCGATGGTTTCCAATCACTAGCCTTGTTCTTCCTTTCTTTCTCAGCCTTTCCCTTTATTCAGGTCAGCTCGCATAGATCGATTGCAAATCACGTAAGTTACAAGCGTTGGACAAATCGTCCACCATGCTTTCGCAGCTCAATTTTCGAGTGGACATAACTCCGTTCCCAAGGGTTCTTGTACGATATCAGGGGCATCATTGAAAACAACTTGGGACCGTTTTAAAGATAGGCAGAAAAACGAAAACGATTCTGAAGTTCGACTGAGCTCTCAAGTGTTGATCGTTAGTTTTCAAAGAAAAACCACGTTAACCCGTTAATGCGTTAACACGTTAACGCTATAACGCACAACCCTGCTACACAACCTTGTGTGTCAGCTATGTAGGAGACGAGTGCCAGAGCTGGGCTCACATTGGTTTAAGTGGGAACACGCTCGCTCCCGTATCCAACAATCAGCGCTGTTCAATGCTGGTTGTCTCTAAGGCGCAATTCATACTCCTTAACGCCAGCGCGACACGCGCGTGATGCGCAAATGCGCGTGACGCGCGGGCATGGCGTTAGAGTATGAATACTTTATACGAGCTTCACGCGCGTCACGTGCTCGCGGAGACTATGGATACTCCAGCGGCGACGCCATGGCGGAACGGGAAAAAAGGGCCCTAATCGTTCCAAACAAGCGAATTCTGTACTCGCGTTCACCATCACGATAGCAGAGGGTAGTGCCAATCATCATGAAACAGAATGAAATTGATGATGGATTAATAGTGAAAATGATGAAAAACTCATTATGGCCGTCGCCGCTATGGCGGAGTGGGCGTCACGCGAATGCCGCGCTGGCGTTGAGTAATATGAATAGCGCGTGAATTTCTGAACTACAGTTAAATGTTCAAAATTGAGAGTTGTTTTTGAAAAACGCACCAAGCTCGAAGTCATCAATTGTTGGAAGAGGTGAAGAAAAGATGTTGATACTATTGGGTTGGCAACTAAGGAATTGCGGATTTTTATTTGGAAAATAAAAAACTATTTTTTTATGGAGCCAGATAACTTTATTCTGTAATGTACAATACCGCTCGAAGGATTTGGTCAGGAAGTGAGCGAGGTTGGGTTTTCTTTAGCCGAAACTAGGGCGATATTCATGATCCTGGCGTTGATGGCTATCCAATGGGTTAGCCTTTGTGGTGATTACGTTGAGATTTATAGACGTTTCGCAATCAGCCAGGTTTGTATTTACGGTACCATGGCAGGTGGTGTGCTACCGTCTGTCTGCGCTTCCATGTGCTTACTGTATATAGAGAGCTGGCTGATTGCGAAACGTTAAAAGTTCTCAACGTAATCACCACAAAGGCTAACCCATTGGATAGCCCTCAAGGCCTGGATCGTGAGTATCACCCTAGCTTCGCTCTAAGTTGAGTTTGAAGCGAGTTGAACAAAAAAGACGCGAATACCCGACATCGCTCACTTTCTGACCAAATCCTACGAGCGCTATTGTATTGCCCGTTTTGAGCAATGACCTTTTGCGATCTATCAGGCAGTATACTATTCCACGTTCATGAAACTTCTGATTTTTATCAGCAAAAAACTGAAGCAGGTACGATTTTACATCATCACCATTATTGAAATGTTTACCATTCAAAGAGCTTCGCAATTAAAAGAAATCTGATGGTGCAAGATCATTAAAATTTGGTGGATGTGGCAAAACACCCCAATTAAGCTCCAGTAATTTTTGCCGAGTGACTAAAGATGTGTGTGGCCTTCCATTGTCATGATGAAGTACAAACCCTTTTCTATTTGTCAATTCGGGCCGCTTTTCTTCAATTGCGTTGTTCAATTTTGTTGGTTGTTCAATGTAGACACTAGAATCGATCGTTCGGTGTGGGTGGCAAAAGTTCAAAGGTGACAATGCCAGCTTTTGATGTGTTGAGCTGGTTCACCTGACTTGCTCGACGATCCTCTCCGATTGACATTGTTATAAACAATCCATTTTTCATCACCAGTTCTTAATCGTTTTAGAAAAGGTTCCTTTTCATTACGTTTCTTTAACAAATCGCAGGTGTTAATGCGTACGTGATACATGAAGCTTCTCCGCAATCTCACGTGTTGCACAGTGACCACCCGAATTGATTATTGCTCTGACTTGGTCGTCATCAACTTCAACTGGACGACTAGAGCGTTTTTCATCTTTGAGGGAAAAATCACCAGAACGAAATTTGGCAGACTAATTTTGACACTGCCGTTCTTTTATAGCTTCGTCACCATAAACAGCACATAACTTCTTGTGAGCTTGCGATACGTTTTTTCCTTTCCGGAAATAAAAAAGCAAAATATGACGAAAATGTTCGTTTTGATTCTTCATTTATCAACAGATGCCAAAAAAACTACAAAACCTATCAAAAAATTTTTGAACTGATTGACAGTTGAAGTAACAACTGTCAAATAACAAAATGCGTTTGACATTTCGATTACGGCAGCAAACCTAAAAATTAAGCTAAAGTAATCTATGAGTGAAATCCGCAACTACTTAGTTGCCAACCAAATAATTGCGTTTTGATGGAGGGGCGATCAGGATTGATCCTTGAGAGTCAACGGTGTACACGAAAAGTCCAACACCGTTCGGCTTTGGCAACAAGGACGATAGTTCCGTTCGTTTGGGCTGAATGACGGTCTGCCTGCCCTCAGTCCCTGATAGACATCACCCCAGGGTCGAGCTCACATTGTTGATAAGAGTGAGAGACTGTGATTTTTTAGTGAAAAATTAGTAACGAAAAGATCGATCGTACCTATTACACCCGCCCTCATAACAATTTTTCTGGTAGCGTATGAGTTTTTTACTGACGTTTGGGTACTAGTGTTCAGCGACTGCACTAATCAACATCTAAACTAAAATCAACTTTGTTTGTGTCTTCACTTCAAACACGTCGAACACTGTTCAATAAGCTCACATCTATGCTGAGAATGAAAGGCGATTTTTTTGCGGAGAATCCGCGCTGTTCTGGGTCTGTGAACCATCCGGGTGAAAACTTAATGTTGACGCATTCATCTTCGTCCCCACAAAGCACCATTAGCTCTTGCGAAAGAGCTCTCGGAATTATCGGATAACACCGGAAATGAGTGCCCATTTTTATTTCTAATAACTGAACATGCAGAGTCTACGCTGAAGATAGGCAGAGAGGCTATTTGGTTTCAGACCTCATTGGAATGATGGTGAACTTCGATGTTTTTGTGGTGTCTCAGAGGAATATAAATTTTTACCCACCACTTCGTGAAGTCTAGCGATCGAACTTGCACATTGCCATTCGAATTCGCTGCCAAATTTATTGTTTCGGAAAAACCTGGAAATGAGTGTGCACAAAAAGATGCCTTGAATAAATAACCTGGCGTTTTCTGCTGACGAGCTTCTGCGATGGGATTTTATTGTCTACTACACTCGGAATATTGCGCCACACAAATGTCATGACCCACAAAACAAAATTCATAACCAGGCAAGATAAAAAACATCGTACCCTGTAATCCATCTCATATTCAGTGCTTATCATAACAGGTTTTCTATGTGAAAAAAAAACTAATGCGAAAAACAAAGGCCTGGAAACATCACTAATTGAAGGTGATATGGATGAGCTACGGTGTTTTTTTTTTCTTGCCCATCTGCAGATTTTCTCTTTTGTTCTTAAAACCTACCTTTATCCTTATATGTTTGGGTGATTTTGACTTTGACACCTCGTTGTGCTGTCTTCAGAAGAGTGTCGTAGATAAGTGCACCCTTAAGGTAACCATTCTCATCTTCATGTAATAAGTTTTTGTGAGTGGAATTCTGTGATCCCAAAGGCGCAAGAGGGCCAATTGAGCATACTTCCTCAGAAGTTCCAGTACGGTCCACACTGTAGCCATCTCCTGTGTTCTGGACTAACAGTGACCAGTAAAAACTACCAATGTTGACTTCACTTTTTGCTTCATCTGAAAAGATAAAAATGATAACTCTGTCACCGAGGAATGTCGCTATGTGATTTCGAGTTATAGTGCGACACTTATTGAGCAACTATCAGTTGCTCTTACACTCTTCTTTCTTCTTAATTGATTTCCCAATCTTTCTTGCACTTCCGTAAGAAAGTGGATTTAGAATCTAATAGCCAATTAATACATCGTTTGGTCACGTGTGCTCTGCACCCAAGTCGGCAACGCGGCCAAATCGTATGCACCACTCGGTGCAGCATTTGGGGCAGTCGTCCTTTCATGATAATATTGATATCGCTGTTCAATGAGACTGTTCACCTAGGGTAAGCTGCGTTATGGCCGAATGGGCAGGGTCAAGGGCGGAGTCGGCTGGCATTAGCTGCCCACGTGGCCGGTAGTAAGCGGAGGCGCGAGGAACGAAATTATAGCGTTGCTCTCAATGCGACAGCGTCTACAGATTAACGAGCCATTCTATCGAATTGACTGCGAGGAAAAAGGAGAGAAATTGATCTATTGTGAAATAAGATAATATTGAATGTAAAGCAATTCTTGAACAGTAGACTAGGGACCGAATCGAATTAGTAGTTGAATGAGAATATTTGAATACTTTGAGTATTTGGGGATTCGAGTATTCAACTCATTCGGGAATTTCACACGTTTGATTTTTAGAATATTTGATTTATTTAGTGAATTGAACTTCTCTTTTTTCAAATATTCGATTCATATTTCATTCACTCGGAAGACTGGATAATGTTCTTTTTTTTATAATTGAGTCAGGAATAACACTGTTTTACACAATTTTATTTCCTGGCTTCGAAGTGTTAGATTTCAATTGCTTATGTCTTAAGTATGTGAAAAAATTCATTAAGCACAAATTTTGCTTCCAGAGACGTTATGCATCTCCTTTTGGCGTAATTTTTTTAATGAGAGTCTGCACCAACTCCACATAGTTTTCAGCTTTGTGATTACCTAGGAAGTCCTGAACAACTGCAACGAAACTGCTCCAAACCGCTCTCTCCGTCCTGTTCAACAGCTTTGCAAAATTCTCACATTTTATGATCCACTTGATCTGGCCGTAGTGAGAGCGGCGCTATAATTGCATTCCTCGCACCTTCCTTCGTACCTCCGTTTACGACAGGCCACCTGGGCAGGTGGTGACAACTGACTCCGTCCCGCTCCGCCCATTCGGCCATAACGCTCACCCCCTGCGGGCTACATATTGTGCCTTCGTAGAATTCAAGCTAGCGACTGAACGAGGATGTGGAGACGTCGCTCGCGGTCGAAACCTTCGCTGAACGGTGGTGTCTATTCGATAACGATTTGTCGTTATGAAAATCGTAAACAATTCCAAAGACGGCGAGCCTCTCGTTGAGCGAGTATATTCGGAATATCCAAAAAATGGTGCCTTTATTTTGTGTCAGGGAAATGATGCTGGAAGCCGATTTATTTCTGTGTTCGATAAAAGTACGGCTCCTGACACTGATATCAAATTTTCATACAAAGGAGTAGCAACATTTCGTTCCATGATATACACTCCACAACTGCCAGAAACACGTCGCCAACGTCCCTTCACAGAGTGAGTGCCCTTTCTGTAGAAATGGGCGGATCGCGTGCCGCATAAATTGAGCTCTCAGATACTCGTCTCATCGATGTTGTTAAAGTCTGTCCGAACGCGAATGCCCGCACACGCGGTCGGCGTACGTCTCAACCGACTCTCGCAAGGAAACGTTTTTCTCACGCTTGCAAACAGCTAGCAGGGATATTATTCACTGTTCGTCTAATAGTTCTGCCAATCGACTTACAAGTCCGAAAAATGCCTTTTCAACTGTCGCTCGACGCGCAAGGCGACCTTGTTGGCCCAAAACTCGGCACACCCGTAGCCCGCATGCTTTCTGCCTCGCAGAGAAAGTTTCCCATTGTCCAAATCTGGGTATTTCAAAGCGGCCCCTCATCGCCGAGCTCTTTCCAACGAAAGTTAACGAAACAAATAAATGTTTATCAACTTATTCATAAGCCTCATCCAGCAACTAGTGGTGGTGTTGAAGATAGGATATGACTCATTGAATGTTAGCCCAACGGGTATTGATTCACAGATCACGAACCTAGATATGAAAAGAGAGACAGAGAACTTCTCAAAGAAAACATGCAAAGAAACTGACTCGCATGTTTTCTCACACACTTCTAGTGGTGGAGGCACGCAGGTGTTGTCTGTAGCTGTCGAATTCCCAGAATCACTACAGTTTCCATAATAAATATATGTATCTCCTTTTGATGCTGGCTTGATTGCGGCGAAGTATACCTGAGAAAAATTACCTAGGATAGACTGTTGCAAATTGCGCACTCCTTACCGGAACGAAGTTTATATGGTACATTGCGGACTGGTGAGGAATCAAGGTCAGAGAAGGGGAAAGATGTAAAGAGCAGCCCAAGTCCGCAATCAGCCATGTAACCTCCTCTCCACAAAGGAATGTGAGTAACTTTGTTCTTCAGAGCCATGGTATGTTCAGATAAGGCAGGAATTCGGTTCAGCTCTTTCAATTCCGTACGGCGCTCTGCTACTAATATATCTGGCTCAGGGAAGGGGGTTAATCTGGGGTTGTACTAAGCCGAAATCGTTTTTCTCTATTTTTCAAGAAGTGACTAGAATTTCGGAAGCATACAGTGTGAGGCACTTATTCAAACCCTAGTGCTAATAAACAAGGATGGCCATCTGTGACTAAAATTGTGAATTCGGTCCTCGTTCTTAAAATTCTCGGTCACGTTCGTGGGCAATCCTGAGGCTGCAATCATAAAGAGCGGTCTCTTCACGGCGCGCAATACCTCATTTTACAAGGAGGGATGAGACAATGTTATTTATCATGATAAGATAGTTTTCCCCATGTTTCCAGGTTGACTAATCTGTTCCTCGTGAGAAAACGTGGGATACTTGCGTAAATGAATACCAGCGACCGAATGAACAACATTGGGTGAATTTATTGTGTATTATTTCGGCTTGTTGGTTATGGTCTTTTTCATGTCAGAACAAATGCAAGTTACATAATGCAAAAATGAGCAAACGTACATTTTACACCCACAGAACCGGTATCATTTTTCATTTTTTTTTTCATTGATTCCTTCGTTAATAATCACTTGCGAAGCACAGTTCGCCGGACCTAAAAGGCAGGGTTTGCGATGAAATCTTTCCCTGACTCGTATCATGAGAATGTAGATTTGGTCATCACAGAAGTAAAAATCAGTGAGAAAATTGAAATTTTCCGGGGAAAACGCAGAAAAACTAGGTAGGCCCGCTAATTACAGGTGTCCGCACGCCCCCCCCCCAATTAACGATTTTCATAGATGCTGCTCATCCGTCTTCTATTTTGCTCTTAAAAGTAGCCAGAAATCTGTAGAAGTGCTCAGAAATTACTTAAGAAGCAAATCAAAAGATGGCAAAACAGGTATTCCCGGAAAGCTCCGATAATGAGGGGGGGGCGTACGGATACTGATCAATAACTTGTTCCTAAGCGTTTTTTACCCTACTTTTTACTTATTTTCACTTTTGTGATGGCCTGATCTACTTTCTCGTAAGGATAGTACAGCAACCGTTCTCATCGCAAACAATGTCTTTGAGAGGTACAGAACCCGCGCTACGTTTTGTAAAAAAAAGGAGCATTCGCCAAACTTGGCAAAAAAACGTCCGATGCCCGTAAATTCTTTGAACGAAGACTTTTTTGAGTTCTGAAAACGCGATCATATTTAGAGCTCAAATTTCGGCCTAATATCCAAAAATCGCTTTGTTTTTGAATGAAACTCTTTTCACGGTCGTTTCTTAAAAACCTGGCGTGCGGCGATGTGGGGCGAAATTCCAAGTAGTAAATGTACAAGTAATAAAAGAGCAATCTCTATGTTTTTATGATTTCGATGCAGGCGGAACAATCTCGACATTTGTGCAAGTAGAATTTGGGAAATCCTTCAATTAACGTTTTTGGGTTTTCGTTTTCCAACACAAGTTCAACTTTTTCGGAAGCTCCAAAGCGTGTTTAATGAAGGACTTCCGAAATTTCACCTGCCCAAACCTCGAGCTTATCACACCCGCATCAAATCCCTAAAGAAATCATGGAGATTGTGTTTGCATCATTTGCACAATACTACTCAAAATTTCACCGCACTTCGCCGCCCGCGACGTTTTTGACCGTAAAATACAATTTTGTTCAAAAACGAAGTGACTTTTGGATACTTTGACCAAGAAAGCACATTATTAGGCAGAAGTTTGAGTTGCGAATATACAGCGTTTTCAGAATTTGAAAAAGTCGTTGTTCTAAAAAGTTGCAAGCATTGGACGTTTTTCTTGCCAATTTTGGCAAATGCTCCCCGCTTTCACAAAACTTAGCGCGGGTTTTCTATGTAGCATGCACACCAGGGATGTGCGGCAATTGCCGTTTGCCGGTTGCCGATTGCCGTTTGCCGGCCGTTTTCGAACGCTTTTTGTCGATTGTCATTTGCCGTTCTTCCTCTCACCTTTCGACAAATTTTCGGCAAAAAGTGCGCAGTGGATAACAAATGCCGCGATTCGGACGCTCATGGTGAGCGCGATAAGCCTTGCTGCGACCGGCTCGAAAGGAGATAGACAGGCTACACTGTGACGCAAAAGTATAGCAACATCTTTTTTTCTCCATACTCCATAATACTCCATACGAACTTTTCTTCATAACTGAAGGCAGAATGGACAATTCTTGGCCATGCCACTTGATCCACCCCGATTTTCGCCGTAGAAGAAAGCATAGAAACTCTCACAAATATTCAAAACTTCGATCCATCATATGACTATACTTATGCGTCACAGCTTATACATATTTTGAAAACGTCAAGCCAATTGATCTAACCTTACAAGGGAAGTATACAAAGCGTAGGTCTGATCTGCCAAAACGACTAGTGTCGTTAGTATCTCTTGTGGCTCAATAGTAAAACTGCGCAGTATCCCGCCGCGAGCCGCAGGTTCCAAGAAGTTACAAGCTTAGAAAGCTCAATTTTTGTGCTTTCTGTACCTTCCAAAAATCGCGTTATTCTTCGGAAAATCCGAAAACGGACGTCATGAATGTGTTCAGCACCCAAAACTACCCCCCTGAGCCAATTTTGGATGAACGAACATTTTTCGTACTTTGTCCAGACTGATAGCGTTTTGGACTTGAACGGATTTTCGGTTGGGCGCTTATTTCTACCAATTGAGGGCTCTGGAAGCGTTTTAGACCAGATTTGACTTAAAATTTTCCCAGGTGGGTTTTTTGGAGCGCTGATCACGATTTTGAGATTTATTAGTCGATTTCCAAAAGTTTTCGGCTCATTTCGTTTGAAGCTTCCCAACCGGGGAAAATTTCGAGGGAAAAACGCCACTTTCGAGATTTCCGGTTTTCTACGATAGATATGGCTCAAAATCATTTTCTGAGGGTTATTTGGAGTGGAAAACACGAATCTGGAGTCCGTTCATCGATTTTTTTGCAGATCACGGTAGATTACGGTGGGTATACGGTAGCTTGGTCAAAATCTTAGATTTTACTCAAAATTTGTATACGGGGGTTATTCGGGGTGGAGAATACCAATTTAACGTCCGTTTGTCGATTTTCAAAATACTAAGGTGGGTTTTGACCTCTAAATGACATGTTACCTACCGTAACCTACAGTAAACCTCAAAATTTCGACAAATGGACTCCAGATTCGTGTCCGCCACCCTCGATTACCCCTACATACAACTTTTGAGCTAAATCCGAGAAAATTTTTTGAAACTCCAAAAAAATGCCCTTGCCTTTTCGCCAGGCTCAAAAAATGCTCATAACTTTTTTGAGCCTGCGGCTCGCGGCGGGATACTGCGCATTTTTACTATTGGGCCAAAAGAAATACTAACCATACTAGTCTTTTTGGCAGATCCGACCTACGCTTTTTATACTTTCCTTGTTAGGCAATTGGTGTTAGGCTCTTGGGTACAAAAATTAACACCCTGGACAATTTTAGGAGAGGACATAAAGGGTTCAGACAGAAGAAAACACTGGATGGCTCGATTTGTTTCAGATGTTTGGTAACAATGCATTTTTATCAAGATCGTCTTACACCATTAGAAATGGCTAGGAATTGTCCGTTGACCGGTGACCGTTGACCACAGAACGGTACTTCACTGGGAGCCCACTGAGCGACGGAAAAGCGTGTGGGACCCAACTGGGAGTGCGCCAAGCTTCAAGAAAAGTAAGTGGGACCAAACTGGGAGGGCATCAGGCGACAAGGAAAGTGGGTAGAACCCGACTGGGAACGTGCCAAGTGTCGGTAGCTTGCTAGGAGTGTGCAGAGCGCCGAGGAATGCGTGCACGACTTTGATTGAGTCTGAAGGGTCGGAGAGGGTGTACACGACGTGAGAAACATCCATTCTGATTAGATTCGTTGCTTGGTCATAAACTGATGCACGGACTCGGGGGTGATAAGTTTTGGGAAGAAGGGGTGGCGTATAGTTTGGGAAGGAGGTGATTTTAGACGACCGCTGTTTTTAGGACTCGATATCTTCAGGAAAACTCGAGGGACTACCCAATTGCATGTATAGCATACCTCCCTTATTTTGAGCCGGTAGAAGTAAGACATATCGGGTCATGTTTATCATGTCAAAATCTCCTTATCGCTGTTATATTCCGTCATGACCGACCGCCCGTTGCTTACTCCGCCCGGACTATTCCGAGAAAGCTAGTCTTCATTTGAGTTGTCACCGCGCAGCTCAGGAGGATTTTAAAAGTCGAAGGGAAGAGGGTTGTCAAAAGATGGAGCAGTTTCTTGCAAAAGCTCTCAAGACTTTCTGAAAACTGTCGCCCTTTTCCACGTCATAACCGTTTATCCAAATTCCGGTCAAATAGTAAACAAACCGTCTGGCACGCCAACAAGGGCGCCGCGGAGCGGCCGATGTGCCACCCCTGGCGGAAAATTATGAACTAGAGTAGGGCCGCATTAAGCTCTTCATTTCCTCGAATGAATCTCGAGTGCTCGCCCTCTAAACTTGAATCGTACAATATTTGAAATTTTTTGCGATAAATTTGAAACACGAAACAAGTAAAGGTCTACTATTCCGAAAAAGGTTCACATTAGAAAACCTCTGATAATTACTATCCTTTCACACCAACATTCCTGTTACCAGTGTTCAATAGAGTTTTCATTCCGGTACTGATTTTTTATGTCCGGTGTTGTTCCAACGTAAGATGTTCAGCTTTTTGTGGTGTTATTGCAAAGACATTTCTTACCTGTCTATTGCAATACGAAATGTGCATGTAAAATTAGTAATGTTTCACCGTACCTCTCGAACATTCGTATCATTTTTTTTGTACAAAGTTTTTTTTTTATTTTGCCGTTTGTCGATTGCCGATTGCCGTTTGCCGGCCGTTTTTGAACAAATTTTGTCGATTTCCGTTTGCCGAATTTTCAGAATCGTTTGCCGCACATCCCTGATGCACACCCAGAATTACTTGTGCTGTTCGTTTATGACGCGAATACGCGTTGATCAGACGGTTAGACCACTACAGCCTGCATCAAAAGGTTCACGTTGTTGCAAGAAAACAATATCAACCCAAAATTAACGTGTTTCAGCAACAAACTCGTTGGTGCTCGAGTGGAGGCTCAGGATTGCTCAAATACGGTCCTTATGGTTAGTTTTTTATACTTCAAACAGTACAAGCGTTATGGTACAGACCGCCTGACTCCATTAGCGGAGCTGTTTTATATGATTCTAGCTTTGAAGCGACCCCATGTTTACATTCCTTAAAGCGACCTCATCAAGGGATAAACTAGTTCGAATAGGCCGGTAACACAATGCCGTGCCGAATTTGAAATTGTACATCTAGCCTTGTCCATCCATTTTCGTTTGATCACTCCAGAATTCAGTTATTTTCTTTCCTTACTGCGATCCAGATTCCTGATGTAAGTAGCAGTACTACAGAAGCTGTGCATGCATGTCCAGCCACGACACTCATCGGCATTCCTCCAACTTGTTATTCGATTTGACTTTATGAATTTGTGTGGGATGAAATTTCTACAAATGCTGAAGAAATGTTATCAGGCATTTGATTCATAAAAAGGCAAGAATCTCGTATATTTACGGAACGCATCGAACGCGAATCGTAAGAGAAGAGTACCGGGCATTTTGTCTAAAGTTAACGAAGAGCACATAATACAACACTACACAACATATGTAACTCTTCAGTACGAACAGTCGCGGTCACAACTGTACGATGTGGAAAGTCCATGATCTTTCCATGAATATTGGCATAATGATTAAGTAATTAGTAGAGTGCTAATGAAGCCATGTCCAAGATAGTAACGTTAAATCTGCTTTGCATGATATTTATTTTTGGTTTTGACAGAAAACTTCAAGGAACCTTAAAGGCAGTGTTCACGATGATTTTCGTTCCCGAGTTTATCACTTAAAACAATGCGTTGGCTACCAAGTGTTACCAAAATTACGAAGAAACGGCGCGAAACGCGCTAAAACGTCTTCTGTCAGTGACATTATTTATGACATGGACTAGTTGTCCGGTTGAATGAACTTGTTCACGGTGGTTTGTCACCGGTGGAGAATTGGGTCAATCGAAAATAGAAGAACAGTTTATGCAATGCAGTATTAGTTAGGGTCCGAAGAAAACAACCGAGCAATAGAGAGCAGAGAACTCCAATGGAAGGGTCCACAAAAGATTCCACTGCCACAACGAGCCTCTCAGATTCCAGGGGGACTTATTGTTAGAGCATAGGGCGGTGCTTGTTCCGCCCAGTGTTCCCAATTCTGGCTCATGTGGAACACTGCGTCGGAGTAAGGATATTGTGGAACAACTTCCCTTATCGATTCTCCTTCAGAGGGACTTACGGCATAGTGTTTACGATTCAGGCAGAGTCTGCGCGGAAAAGTGGAATTTTAAAATCCCATCGACGCGCCGCTGCATTTGAAGCTGCGCTTCCTCATTTTTTTTTCGTTTTTTTTTCATTATTTCGTTGTTTTCTTTCCTTTTTCTCGTCATTTTGTTTGAATTCCACCTTTTGTCGGTTTTGAAGCCTTTCATCGTGCATTTTTGAGGTGTTTGGAGGAAGTTTCGGATTTGGTTTAAAACATGTACGTGGGGGTTACTTAGGGTGTTGAAAACGAATCTGAGGTCCGTTTCCGAAATTTTGAAGTTTACTGTATGCAGCGTACCATGCCATTTAGGAGACAAAACCTGCTCGAGAATTCAAAATCGACCCAAACATTGTCAAGGGATATCATTTTTGACGCTGAATAAGATTCTGAGGTCGTTTACAGATTTTCGAAAGAACAGTGCGCGTTTTGGAAGGTGCAAGAAGCACAAAAATCTATCGTTTAAAGATTAAAACATCTTTGAACCAGCACCTTGGAGTGGAATATTGCGCAATTTCGCTATAGATGTTAGAGACAATCTAACAAAACAATCATTGGTAGAATGCTGCTATCCCTGAGCCTGCCTCATGGTGATTCAATAAATGCAACAAACAAACAGTGGAATCTGCCAAACTTTATGAAAGTTTCAAAAATCCAAAAATGTTCCCAAGATTTAAACTTTCCGGGAATCCTGAAACTTCCTCTCTTGGTGAGCTTACGGCGCGTAGCGCCTTCCTCAAACCTAAAATATATTGATTAGAATCATTGTGTAGCGGAGTATGGATAAAAAGCCTGTTATATTTGTTGATAAATGACTTGTTGATTAATCGTCGTAAGCGAGTAATAAATTTGGAAAAGCGCGATTAAGGCATCAAGTCTTAAAACGTGGCCTAGTACCGCAAGGCCGGGGCTGATAATGCAAAGTTGAGCGGTACTGAGGATAATGGCTGTATACAAAGGCCTCAGGCGAACATCTAGCCAACGTTGATCCCGCGAATCACCAGAGGATCCTCGATTTGTACACAATGATTCCATATCCGCTGCGCTGTGAAAATTTTAGCTGGTTCGACAATTCTCTCATTTCACTGTTCCATCTCTCCTCATTTTGTTTTTATAATGAGGGACACTAAACGTCGATTTCAGGGGGTCTTGGGGCGATGTTGGTCGGGGAGAAGTCCTGTAGTAGTCGACAAGTAATCTGAGCGAACGAGCAGTTCTTGTCGAGAGTTAAAGGCAGGGTTCGCGATAAAACCAACTTTTGAGCTCTTTTCATGGGACTGTAGATTTGGTCATCACAAAAGTAAAAATAAGTGAAAAAACCCGGAATTTTGCGGAAAAAACGCACAAAAACAAGGTATAACGGCTAATTACTGGTGTCGGCCGGCCTCCTAATTAACGATGTTTTCGTTAATGCTTGTTTATCCGCCTTTTATTTTGTTTTTAAAGTAGTCAGTAGTCTCCAGAAGTGCTCAGAAATTACTTTAGAAGCAAATTAAAAGTTAACAAAACAGGCTTTTATAGAAATCCCGATAATTGGGGGCGGGAGGACACCAAGCAATAACTTGTCCTTGAGCGTTTTTTATTAAATTTTTTACTTATTTCCACTTTTGTGATGCCCAGACCTACCTTTTCATGGGATTAGCACAACAACCGATTTTATCGTGAACCCTGCCTTTAAGAGGCGGGGTGAGAGTAAAGGATTTCGCGCACTTCTGGTGCGTTTTTCTCAATTTTTACGTCATTTTGGTTGTGACCGGAAGCCAATTAATCGATTTAGCGAATAATCTCAAATTTGAAGATTTTCGTGAACACTGCTTTTAATCATCATCTGTGAAACGCAAAAGGTGTATGCAATGGACAAAAATACACCAACTACTCGAATATGGATGAGTATTCTGATGGATTTACAGGTTTTTATAAATTTGTTTACTTGACGAGCATTTTCACTCCGGATTCGAAATGATCTCAACAACGAAATAAGGCGCGTCAATTCCTAACTAAAGGAGGGTTGGCTGCGAGCTCCTAAGGCCATTGTTATACCCCACTACAGGCCAGTCGCGGTCGCAGAGCACTGCTACGTCGCTGTCGCTCAGGGCCAAGAAACACCCGGCACGATGACGGATTTGGCTGGGTCGCTGTCGCTGACACCTGTCGCAGTGCACTGCACTGCGACGGACGGCCGCGACAGCGACCGATTACCGCACGGTTTCCACATTTCAGGCATGACATCCCCTTTCGAGCCAGCGACCGCGACAGGTGCTGCAAACTGTTCCTGCGACAGCATTTTTCTACTGTGTAGGCCTGGTCCCGGCACGATTCGTAACAGTTGACCGCACCTGTCGCGGTCGCAAACTTCAGGTATAACAATGGCCTAAAATCAATATGGACGCGAAATTTCTGTTGGGAAACGTAACCGAGGGCAATAATTTTTTGACTGAACCCGAATCCGATAGCTGATGATTCGGCAATCTATGAGAGAAAGTTTTTGCTACCATAATTGGTATCCGATTCCCCCAGAACGGCACCCTATCCGTCCCAGACGACTTGAGCAAAGTAACTCCTAAATCTAAAACCTTAGAATGGTAAATCAATTGAAGACTCAATCCCTGTAGTAGTCACTGATCTGCACGACTGAATTTTCGGGTAAAATCACGGGCCGTGATACCTCATTTGAAGAAATACACTCTGAGAAATTTATATTTCAAGGATAAACGGAAAAGGTTTCGTCAAATTCGAATGCGGTACCCTGAAGTTGGCCGAATATTCGAAAAAATCCCAGAATTTGAATCTCGAATGCATCGAACATTCATATAAACGAATAGTTTGAAGAATGTTCGAATAGCCCAAAAGTTGAATTCCTGGATAAATCGCATATTCTGATATCGTTCGGGTAACCAGAAAGGGGATAGCTGCGGACACCTCAGCAGACTGCTCTGCGTCGTGTGCGCCCATAAGAAATATGGTGATCGATCGGCGCACGCGATAGGCGCGCGGCCTGCTGACTCGTCCGCAGCTATCCCTTTCGCGGATACACCCACCATAGCCCCCAAAATTTTAATTTCCGAATGAATCGAATATTCGGATTAACCCCGAAATTTCGATTCCCAGATTATTCGAATAGCATTCAAATAATTATTCGAGTTGGTCCCAAGGCTAATGGCTACAATACGCTTAGTGAACATACGTAACCGCTCCACTGACTTCTTCCGCCACCGTGGACTGTGCAATTTCTGTCACAAATACTCAAACGGTTTTTATCGTGAAAACTATATACCTTTGAACAATGTCTTCCCGAGGTTGGTGTTACTCCATTAGTGTCAACCCAGCGGAATTCAGCTGGCAACAGCTACATTTATTTACTTCTTCCTGTGAAACCAACTATAAGGTGAGTTCTTCGCATCAAAAGTTGTTTGCCGAGTATTTCTGTGATTTCGGTGGCAAGAAAGGAAGAACCCGTATTAGAGAAAGGATTTCTTGTTTTCCAATGTTTTTTTTTCTAATTTATTATTGATTTATTATTAATACGTCCAAAGGAGGCGCATCATAAAACACAGAGCACAAACCGAAGACGGAAATGAAGAGATTCACCAAAGAATAAAAACCCCGGTGCCTCAGGGTAACAGATCAGATATCGGTGGCTTTTTCTCATAAACCACTCATAAGGTTTGGGCAGCACTACTATTTAGAGGGGGGAGTATATAGGCGGCAGTGTGTGGCTCAGCAGCCAAGTTGACTCATACAAAGCTGAGACTCCCGAGTATGCAAAGATACAGATGCCCGCATCAGCCGGCAATGATGCTCTTAGTCATGTCAGACATCATCGGGCTTATCGGAACTTCGAAACACGAGTATACCGACAGCCTTCGTGGGACTGGCAAGCTTGACATAAGTACAAGCCACCGCAGTAATTCAAGAGTGCTTTGGGACTTTCTTACCATTGCGGGATTAACATTGCTGGAATGATTGGTTTGGCAGCTATGTTTTCCTTGTTAGACCCTTTTTGTCTCTGAAAAGCCAATTTGTGCAGAGGTGGTTCCCGATCGCCCCGAAGAACGCGCACACTTCCCCAAGAAAAAAACCTTGATAGTCTCAAGTACGAAAGAGTAGTAGTAGTATGAGTACGGAAGTGGACAAAGTTTAGTCAGTTGTTTTTCGCAGGGTGAATACTCGCCTACAAACGCACTCAACACGCACGCCGATCCCGTGGACGACAATCGCATTCGAGCAGACTCATAGTCAGAGACAGGAAAAATATCATCTTCCCGAAATGAAAACCTGACACTAGTATCACCATTTTCATTGACATTTCAGACTATGTTTGAAATATCGCCAGCTGCAAAATATCAACAGTTCACACAAAGCATAAATCATTCGTAAAGGATATATGTTGTTTCAAAAGTGAAAAGCAATTTAAACAATAGCTAGTGCAGCACAAAATCAGGGAAACCACATGACAGTTGAACAAATAAACCTATTAAATGTAGAAGGCGCCATAGATAGGGCACGGAAAAAGTGTAAAAGTCGACACTAATCCGAATTCTTCGGAAACCCACGTTCCTCTGAGCGGCTACGTACTATTTCGTCGACGTATTTTTTGTGGTGTTAAGTAACGATAGAAGTTAGCGCTTTGTTCAAAAATGAATCTGAATATGTGGATGTTCAACATATAACTGAAATCGAAAATATAGGGGAGCGCAGTAATGTTGGTTTTACAATGCTTTCCTTGGGGAAGAAGTTTATCACTCTTCTCTCAGCAAAATTAATTACTGGTGGAGTGAAAAATATTCTCTTGTCCGGTCGTGCCATTTGGCCAATCGGAATGATAATGCATTTGAAAGGAGAAATTTGTATCAGCCTCAGTATCTCAAACTTCATAGAGGATTCAATATGTGATTAGTAAGCGCTCATCGAAATTACCGAAGACATTCAAGAGATATCATCGCTGCCATCAGCTTACGTGGCAGGGACCAATACAGCTATCTCCTCGGATATTTGAAGATCTAGAGCTGTATGGGATGTCGCTATCCGAAGGGTCAAAAACTCTGATAAAATTGTTAAAGTTCGGATTAAATCGGATAAAATTCGGGTAAAATTTCGGATAATTTAGATAATTTTTGGATGAAATCCAATAAAATTGCACTATGCCACGCCCATTTTCCGTACCGCCTTCTATTTAGTACATCAACCCAGGATTTTCCTCCTTTCAAAATCGAAAGAGTAGTTGCGGCGCCGAAAATTGGGCGTGGTCAAGTGAGATGACCAAGTGGCTAGTTATTAAGTGTAGAAGTTTTTTGTATAGTCGCTTTGCATACTTTTTACTTACTAGTTGTCCTGAAAAACCTGTGTATGGATAGTACTGTGCCTCCCAACGTCGATAGAGTAATTCAAGATTTCTTTTCATATCTCTGTTAATATGCATATATGAAGTTTGAAGTTTGTATGTGAACATGCTGCGAATGCAATGAAGGACTACTGTTTGCTCAATTATGGATGTTCTGAGAGGCTTTCCTTGAGTGCCTGGTTTATTTTTCTCCGTTTTGCCTCAACTTTATTCCGAAAATATCCGAAGTTATCCGAAATTATCCGACCGGATATCCGTATCCGAATCATTGGAAAACTGGCATTATCTGAATCGATTCATTATCCAAAAATTTGGAAAAACGCGTTATCTGGTTAGAACCAATATCCGGAAAATTCGAAATCGGCATTATCCGAGTCGATCCATTATCCGAAAAATCATCTTCGGATAATAAGTATAGTGTCCACACCGCGCACCCACGGCTGTTTTGCCCCTGGGACCCCGTGTCTGCGCACCCACGCCATGAACTCGATTTTTTCGTTTTAATTACATAATTCAAGAAAAACGGACTCCTAATTATTGGTGGAATGTTCGTACCTAAAGGCAGTGTTCACGAAGAAAAAGTTGGACGTTTTTTTTTTGGCTAAAACGCAAGCTTTGGGTCTCTCTAAGAAGATTAAGAACGAAAGTGCCACGAAAAACGGCCGGTAAGTGGGTGAAACTCTCGTGGGCCAGCCAACCCATTGGGCCACTCCGCCCACATCCTATAACAGTTCCCTAAATTCGTGGATTAAACGAGCGATGGTTTCCGGGATTAAACCCTTCATTCTCAACGTCTCCTTTTTGCTCAGCTCAGCTTGCGCACCATCGGCTGCGAAGAAAGGGGAGTTACTAAAGTCTCCGGACAACTAGTCCACAATGCTTCCCTAGCTGAATTTTGAGGGGGCCATAACTCCGATTTCCAGGAGGTGCCTTGTACGAGATTTTCAGTGGACATGCATTCAAGTCAGCACATGGGGCCGTTTTCAAGATAGGGCGGAAAACAGAAGAAACGACTTTTATCTCGTGAACACTGTCTTTAAAAACAACTTGCAGTAACTGGTATGCAGATATTGCAGGCTCCATAGATATCTTCTTTTGACGCATAGTCATTTATAAGAAAAAAATCCATACCAATATTTTCGTTTGGATTTACTAACTTCCTCTCGATCATAAAACATTTCAAGTGGAAGTTTGTTTCGTTTTTTTCTTGCATTAGGGTATTGAAAAAGCGGCGTACACATCAAGAGTGAATATTATCTCCAGTGCTATTCAACAATTGTGCAGCTTATCATTAGATATTTTGCCTACAATTCTTACGAAACTGTTGTTAAAACGTTACATAAGTATGTAGACTGACTTAAAAAAGCAAAAGTGTCCACGATAAAAACCATGTCTGATTTTTTTGGTGGAGATCGGCAGCTGCGGGGCCTAGCGCAACACTAACGTTGAAAAAACTACGAAAAATGAGGCTAGAGAACGGGTCCCTACGGCCCCAAAAGCGTTAGACACCCGTCAGCTCGTTACAGCCATACCAGATGCACTTCTTCCACGCTCCACCGACGTGAACGAATGAATGCTCGAGATTGTGAGATGAGCTATGGTTTCCGATCAATACGCCCTCCTGTTCTGCCCTTCACTCTCAACTTCTCTCTCTACTCAGGTGTAAAAGCTCCGCATACATCGGCTGTGCAATAGACGGAAGTTACAAGCCTCCAGACAACTCTGTCCACCATAAGCTTCCCTAATGCTCAATTTTTTTTGATGGACATAACTCCGTTCTTAGAAGGTCTTGTACGATTCCAAAACATTATTAAAATCAGCATGGGACCGTCTTCCAAGATAGGCGGAAAAAACAGAAAAGCTATTCTTATCGGGAACACTGCCTTTAAAACTATACGGAGAGATCAGTGAATCATGGCAAAGGGAGGCGATACAATTACCGTGATAAAGTAATAGACAAGGTTGCAATAGACAAGGTTGCGAAATGCTCGAATCGATGGGGTTTACCTTTTGCCCTTTAGAAAATAGTGTGTGTAGGGATTGGGGGTGTGAGTGTGTCAAGTGCTTTCAAAAGCCTAAACTATTAGGTATACTTGAAATTCCCACAGTCTCGCTAAGGTGAAAGACCTTGGTTTTTGTCATTACGATGACAAACTAAGATCTCACAGACCTTCTTAAAAACTTGCAGTGGAAGGCTCAAGCTTAGAGATGTATCGGATTTACAAAGAGACTATCCACGAAAAATAAGAAGCTTGTGCTAATGAAGGCATTACAAAGCATACATATATGTCAAACCTATAGCTGAAGAGCATATTGTCACGGTCTTGAACCCATATAAAAAGTGGGTTACGATGTTTTGTAGAAGGAGGTGGAGAACAACTACATTAGAAAACTCTCGATTCAGACAGAAGGATTTGATTATTTATTGATACCGTGGGCTAAGATTAGGGGCCGTATACGAGAACGCGACGGTTGAGGGCAGGGGGCAGTGCAGTTATGGCGCATTTGATGATCGCCGAAGTTTTGCAAAACAGGTCATGCTCTATCGTAGTTGGTTAAGAAAGTCAAGATACGTATGTCGTACCCAAGTAGTCTTCTTGCTGTGCCTGTTCCCAAGTCCTAGCTGGGGCGGCTAGGACATCAAGAAAGAACTACTGGTGCACGACATACGTAAAAGTCTTGACTTGTGATCGACTACGATAGAGCGTGTCCAACCTGTCTTGTAAACATCGGCGATCTTCAAAAAAGGCGCCGACTGCACCGCTACTGAACTCAACCGTCGCGTTCTGGCATGCAGTCCCAGAAACTTTATTCTTAATCTAAACTCGTTGGGAATCTTCGCTCGAAAGCTAAAGAGGCAGCTTGTGTGGTGTTCCAAACTACTATCTGGCCAGCTTAGTATTGAAAGTGTCTCAATTCTACAGTTCGATCCATTATAAAACCAACGGAGGACAAGTAAGGATCCACTCTTTCCAATCCCCAGAACCAATTCGAAGGCACGCGCTCACATGCAGAGCAGCTTTGATCGATTTGAACATAAACTACAGCACCTCAAACAACTTACATACTGACGCTAAGGCTCTGCTTCTATAGCTTCCCTTACAAGACTCCCATTGTGTTTTACCTGGTTCTCAAGGCTGTGAATTGAGATCAGGTCCTTATTCAAACCCAGTTGACTTTTCTCGTGGTGCTTGATTTAAAGCTTCTGATTACTTTTCTCTGTGTCTTCCAGGCGGCTTCTCGGCTCGTGCTATCCATCCGATATGTTTCACGATTTGACGATGGTGCTGACCTAAGACGTCATGGAGAGCTTGGGTCTGGGTTGTTTCTTTTAGAAGCAGTGTTCACGATGAATATCACACTCGAGTTCGACCCAAAAATGGGATTGTTTGGTCGTGAGGTATTTTGTAGTGAAAAACAGCGAAGAAAAACTTTCAGAATAAGCTGAAATGACGGTTTCTTATATTCAGGGTGTGAACGAGAATCATGGGCTCTGCTGATTTCTGCGAGCGAAATCTGCGTGAATCGATCAGGCTGGACGCAGCAGAGTTGCTTGGCAATCTTCCATCGAAAAAGTCCGCGGCGCAACAAGCTCGTCCGAATGGGGGAAGGCGGACCGGGATAAGCAGGAGAACTGTGATAACTTTCAAAGCCGTCTTAATCTTTTTTTGATCCGTTTTCGCTGCTTTCTCCGACCCTATCCTCTCCAGCATCTGCTATCGTAGTGTTTCTAACTGAAACTCCGAGAGCGAGATTTATCGTGGACACTGCCTTTAAATGGCAGCAGAAAAGCAGAATCGACTTGGAAGCATAATACAACTGCTGATTTTGGTCCTTATAGAGTCACTAAAAATGAAGGGTTCCGAGGCTCATAGCCTCGGAATCCTTCATTTATAGTGACTCTCCTAAGGTGAATGCATACTGGTGAGGCGGTGCGAATTTTCAGTCGAAGCTACCATCGATACTGCCGCGATCTGAAAACGCTCCGGGCCGCGACTTCACCTCGCTTCGTCCAACGATTTCGAATCGCTCGGACGGACGTAATTATGCGTGAAATAGACGGACAATGGCGGACCAAGGCACGGGAATGAAAAAAGTTTTTTCTCGGAATCCTAATTTTTTTGTGGCCTTGTTGCCCCTAGGCCATGTCAGAGTTGGTTGCGGAAATCGCCGTGGCCAGCCCGGCCGAAACGTATAAAAAATGGACGATGGATGTTGCAAAAAATACCCGGTGTGTCTGACGCGGTCGATATCTATGAATTATGTGGAGCGTTACTCACCGACGTCATTCGTTTTACGCTTATATCATGGGAATATCGGTCCCGGGTCAGCCACATCGGGTTGCTTTCCATCCCACCTCGTTCATGTCTTTCATGATCATCGACCGGGCTGAATTACACCGCAAATCAGCCAACTATGATAGAGGCCTTACTCTCTAAATAAAGAGTGTTGCATAGTTTACACACAAAAATGGTTCCAAAAAAGACGATGGGGCAGGAATTTGCTTGAACATCAACATAAAACTAAAGCTAAAGGTATAGTCGACAGCAGTGTATAAGTAGCGGACCTGGTGAGGTTGCTGGACTCGTCCCTAACATACGGTAGTTTGTTAAAAAGGTGGTATCACTCATTTTTCCGGAACAGCTTCGATGGATCGGTGAGCCTGTCAATGTTCACCGAATACACGACTACGTCTGTGGAAGCTAATAGAAAACAGGGTGAAAATGTGAGAGTGGAAGCCGAAACTCACCAACCAATTTCAGTTATTTTGAGAAAATGAGTGATAACACTATCAACACTATCAGAGTACAGTACGTTAAGAAGAATCACGCAGCCTCATCAGGTCCCCTACTTCCATTGCTGTAAGAGCTATACTAGTTCCTCGTAGCCGACATGAAATGCGAGTTTTCGGTAACCTCATTGCATTTTCTCACCTCTCTCATCGTAAATGTATAATAAATACTTGTTTTTACCTTTCCATACCGTATTTTATGGCCATCGTGTATCGACTGCCCTGAGGAGGCGGGAGTAATGTGGGAAGAGGCGAGGTTCCTGATTGGAGGCAACACGGGGCTGGCGACAGTCTACTGGCTGCGTCTCTTCCGTTTATCTCGCCTCCTCAGGGGTGTTGATACACGATGGCCACCACCCATGCGAGTGAATTGTGACGTTTGCAATTTCGCGCCACATACGCAAGGTTGTGACGAAAGATTGCGGACTGGTCGATTCGACTAGACGAATCGCTTTCATCATGGAAGAGACGCGACTAACAAAATCCAAGCAGGTCGCTTCGACCAGCTATGAAATACCTCAGTCGATCGTGACTGAGATTGCAAACTGTTTTAACCCGTCACGCTACCGTTGGCGAAATTCCAGAGAACTCTGCGTCTCCCCTACTTACACCATAGAGGCGAGAGCACACCTATGGAGATAACTATGAGCTCCCGGCTCCACCGACCTGCCTGGATTATGGGAACGCAAGCAAAGTTAGGAACCCGATATGTCATTCGACGCAGAATTTTACGTAGATTTCAAAGCAACCTTCATCAAAACCCTATCCCAACGTTTGAAGAAGAGTTTATAGGCGGAAAACCGGTGTTTCGTGAAATAAATTGAGGCTGAAGGATCGAAAAAATATTTTCCCCCGACTGGAAACTTCAGTCGACCGCAGAATTTCATCTAGATTTTGAAAAGCAATAGCGCTTCACCTAAGGTCTATCTCCAAGCAAAATTTATGAACGAAAAAACCGATAATTTTAGGCGAAAAGCATTCACTTTTAAACTGAAATCGGCTGGTAGAAGGGAAGTTTAATTTTCAAAAGTAGAAGAGCGCTATTCGATGCAGAATTTTATGAAGATTCTGGTAACAACCTTTACAAAGGACTGTCTCTTAGTGTAAAAAAGTTATCGAGGAAAAAACAGCAGTCGCACCACCGAATATTGAAAAAGACGCATGAGTGTTTAAGGTCACTTTCATTCTTTTCGGGAGGTTTCACCCGGTTGTCACCGGTTTTCCCAATAGTGTAAGTTTCCCACTTTACCTGCTCAGGGGTGAAGGTTGGTGGAGTACATGACTCCACCCAACGAAGCTATGGTCACGACTCAGGGCAAGGTCTGTCGCCGCGACGGGTTTTGTAACTGCTGGCAGTGAAGCGACTAGTCGAAGCGACCTGCTATGAAGGAGCCTTGAGCTCAACGGATTTTCAGGCGAAAATGAGGAGATATTTCTATTTTAATGCTTTTGTTTTAGCAGATGTTCCGCATCACAATAATTTGATACAAATATCACTTTCGTTTCGGCATTGGTTTGTGCATTTTTGAGAACCAATATTTTCAGTTGATTTGAGTTCTCCAAAAGCCTACATGTCCTCCTCTTTTCCACATGAATAGTTAATGTGGCGTTCGCCAGCTTGACCATACCGGGCAGAGCTTCTCTGTTTGTATTCATCGCTCAATGAGAGTCTGTCTTCGGCACATCATTGTTTGCAAGTCCCAGTTTTTCACCTACATAATTTGAATTTCCGCTATGTGGGATCTAGGCGCCTATGAAACAAAACGGTTGAGACCTACTCCATTTTTTTCTTTCTTTGAGGCCACGGAATGGGAAGTAATTGAACCCCAACGATTATTGAATTCAGCTTTCTACAAACTTTTTTAGGATTTCTGGCTCATTATGTCCTCGCTGTTGAAGAAACCAGCTTGTTATCTAGGATATTCTCCGACTATAATTCTGAAATTCGCCCAAAGTCAAGCTCCATCTACATCACTAATGTCACAGCATACCTCTCCTTGTTTTCTCTTCTGTCGGTGGTGAGCACTGTTTGCCTTTGGTTTTCTTTGGCTCTATATTTATCCTTCCCCTTTCATTTCCAATACTCAAAGGGGGGAAGGAGCAGGAAATGAGCTCAGCGTCCTCTCCACTTCTCCGGTTTCCCTAGCAGGTTATTCAAGCAATGGCACCGCAAACGCCACTGAACTACTCGAGGATGCACGGATATGTTGAAATCAGATTTTCACTCGAAAGGAAAACGGACACGAAAAAAAGCGGAAAGCGAAAAATAGCAAAGAAAACAAACGGATTATTTTTTGTTAAACTGTAGAAGGGTGACTATCACATTTTCCCCTTCATTCATTAATTAACTTGCGTTTTACATTTCTTTGCATCCCAACTAACGCATTTTGTTTAAGGCAGGGTTCTAGAAGAAGCACGGTTGTTGCGCTGTCCCTTTATGAAAAGAGTAAATCTGGCCGTCACAAAGTGAAAATAGGTGAACTTCTGGAGAAAAAAAAAGGCTCAAGAACAAGTTGTTGCTTGGTGTCCGCTGCCCATAATTATCGAGATTTGAATAAATACCTGTTTTGTTTCTTTCCTGAGTTTCTTTCCCTGAGCTTCATTTTATATCGATGTTTTTCTTCTATCAACTATGAAAGCTCTTGCTTGTGAATTTATTGGCAACGTTTCGGGCATTAAGCCCTTCTTCAGGCCAACTTATCCCTTTGGCAGGGGTCACAACCCAAAGGGGGTACGCGCTGCGTCGAGTAGCAGGAAGGTAGAGGAAAAAGTGCTCTGTGATAAAGGTTTGCGACAGCCTCAAGTCAAAGATTTATCGTTCGGTTGTGAGGCCCGTCGCACTGTGTGGCATACAGAGTGTTATCCAATGACCAAGGAAGCAGAACGACGGCTAGGCGTGATGGAAACGAAGATGCTCAGGTGGAGTGGTGGATTGACCCGATTGGACCGAGTTCGGAATGAAGATGTGCGTGAAAGACTCGGTGTCGCGCCCATTTCGGACAAACTTCGCGAAAATCGCCTAAGATGGTATGGGCACGTTCTGCGATCTGGAGAACACTCGATAGCGAAAGCGGCTATGCAGCTCCAAGTGACGGGCCAGCGACCAAGAGGACGACCTAAGGCCTAGTGCATACTTCTGTCGCGGCGATGGGGTCGCGGTGTAGGAACTGGTACAACCCGCCGCGCCCAGCGCAGTGATCGATCGCGTCTAGCACTGACAATCGTCGCGCGCGGCCAATCTAGTGGGAGCTGCTATGCGCGACTGTGTCGTGCCTGTGTCGCGGCCAATCTACACTTTTCCACAATGTGCGCGCTGTTTAGCGCCGTCTGGATGGTGTGTGTCGTGTCGTCGTGCACTGCACTACGACACCGCGACGTAAACGCCAGACATCCGACCTGGAAGGCAATAATACGTTTGTTTCAAAGTTTTTGGTTGGTAAATAGCCTCGTATTCGTTTGGTATGTGTTCTAATCGACAGTTCTTTTTTGTTAGATTATATAACGACGATCGGCCACTCGAAGGTATTCATATTCCGAATACTACCATGGATTTCTTCATGATTTCGATCACTCCACTTTTTCTTCTTTTATGCTTTTTTAAATGCAATGCGCTACTCCTTGTCCGAATTATGTTCGCATTGAAAATCATAAAGAGAGACACCCTATTTTGAGAGCAAATTATAATTGTACAATTTCGAAAAAAATGTCGAATGAACGAAAATTGAAAAAAATTTCGTTCGACGAATTTTCGAACGAACGAAAAAAATTCGAAAAATCTTTCGAAAATTTCCTTCTTGTACTACTATAGAGCGAATACGAAAATGGAAAAGTGGTATCGAATTTCGCAGAAACTGGCGCGAATCCACATTTTCCAAAAATTCACTTGAAATTTTTCAACCTTGCCTAGAATGGGTCTTTTTGGGTGCTGATCACTACGGAAATCACCATCGGTTGAGATTTTTATGATTCGCGATCTTTACGGTGTATAAAACGTCAATCAGCCACCTTACATGATGTTGAAATATCGAAAGAAGTATCTTATCAATGATCACTGCCTTAAAAGTCTCAGAGGTGAAGTTTTAGTCAAATCTGAAATTGAACAAGATCACCTCACGAATAGAATATTCAGGTAAAGAGGGAGAGGACGAAATGAATTCCAGCTTCGTGTTGAGCACCCACACACGAGCCTGTGTTGGATGATAGAAGATTAGACCCTATTTTCGAGAGGAGATGAATAAACACTCTGTCAAAGAAAATAGTGTGTATTTTGTCGTGGACGCAGTATTGCGTGATATCCATTCGCAGGCGACCGGCCTACCACCGATCACGTCGATGAGCACTCTCTGTCCGGGCGGCGCCGGCGCACCCGCGACGGAGGATGCACCAGGCCTAAGCAGAGATGGCTGGATGTTTTGCACAACGACATGAAAATTGCAGGCCTCCATCCTGACTACGCGAATGGCAAGGTCAAATGGCGGCAACGTTCGAGAAAAAGCGGACCCTGCTACAATGCGGGACAAACGCTGAAGAAAAAGGAGAAGAATAAATACCTGTTTTGCCATGTTTTATTTAGCTTCTAAAGTATCTTTTGGGCACTTCCAGAGAATACTGACAACTTTAAGAGGAAAATGAAAAAGCATAGCATTCATAACAAATTTCGTTAAATGTGGCGGGCGGTCACCTGTATGTAATTAGCCGTTCTACCTTCTTTTTATGCATTTTTTTCACCTTTTCATATACTTTTGCTTTTTTGATGACCAAATATACATTCCTTTGAAGAGAGCTCAAAGTGGTTTTCTTACGGGAACCCGGCCTTTAAGCGTTAGGTCGAGATCATATTCTCCGCGGCTAGCGACAGCAACAGTGCATACTTGGTTTATCGGTTTTCGTCGACATGGATGGTAAACGTCGCGTCGCTCGTCGCTGGAAGTATTAAACCCGCCTTAGACCAGCATTTAAAAGCATCCTCCAATAGCGTCGAGAGGAACCACAATAATTATCGACGGGAATCCATGTGTATAACAAACGCACTGCATTGTATATTTACACACCGGTAGTGCAAATGTATAATCAAGCTGCTGTTGAGAAAAGAATGTGTTATTGATTGTTACTGCGAACTTCACGCGACGTTGCCAAACCGCTTTGTCGAAATGGAAGAACCCAACAAAATCTTCATAACAACGATTCTTTTTGATTTTCGGGATTGAGGCATGGTTTCCGTCAAATATTGTAATGAGAAGGGAATAATATGTTTTTTCGAAACTATCATTGTGGTGCAACACAACAATTTTGACTTTGCGTGAAGCAATAAGCGGCATTCGCTATTCAGTTTTTGATATACGAGGAATACTTTGAAGGAAAAAAAGGCAGTCCAGTAAGAAAAATGGTTGCACAGGACACGAGGAAGTGCCAGTATTGGTTTTACAATGTAGAATCGTCTAAGATATCCTATCCTGGCGTTTTACAGAGCAGAAAATGGCGGGTTGTGGCAAAACGGGGGGGGGGGGGCCCAGTGGTGGTCGGCAACTTCGGTCCAAGAGCAGTAGGACTGCAAGTATCCGCGACCTCGCCTGAATAACAACTTCTTCACAAGGTCTACCTACGAAATTACTGAGCGCAGAATACCTCTACATCTCCCACCTATCCCACCTTCCTGTATCTCCCAGCGAACGTATTTTAAATGGGGAAAAGTAAAACTTGCCCTCTGCACTTTTGACTTGCGTCTACACCCATATCTGGCGACGTCGAACACACTTTCTTATATGAATATGGTGTTAAGAAATGTCGGACCTAATAAGGCACGGCACTTCTCTGGACGCTATTGCTCTCTTAATTTTCTCATTTTTCCGTTTTTAGCCCAAATTATACCAGAAAGCAGACACGTATGTAGTAAATGGTCTGAAGACGAAAACCGGAAAGCCGAAATTTTCGCACATTCCTACTCAACAGCATTGTGGATACATTTTGTCTCCAATCACCTTATGAACACAAAAATACTATTACAAAAAGAAAAACATTGGAGCCAATCAGCTACCACTTTGCATCATCCAACTGCCAAGCTTTGTCATTGCAGAATGAGCAGCAGCAAACAATCAGTTTCACCATGGATTTGGCTCTCCAGTGGATTGATCCATTACTGACTTGGAACCCTTCAGTTGAAAGCCTCAGTACACTCAAAATTCCTGAGCAAAACGTTTGGACCCCTGACGTTGTACTCTACGATGCGTACGTACCCATTTTCTCTGCCAAGCTTTCGAAGCTTCCGTACTCTCTGTGGAAGCAATTTTCTTCCAACTTTCAGCACCTCCAAAAAAGATCTCATCGACTATGATAGAAGGATGGTTGTGCTGAGGAGCAATGGCTTCATTGTGAAATCTGGGCCACAGGTTAGTTTTTATCGGAACGATAGGACCTTGACATCATCAGTGGGAGATACTCTCCTGCTCACCAATGCGTGCATAACGAGATTCGTACATTTGTTGCAAGCCTCACAACGTTGATTAAAGATGTTCTATTCAATGGCCTGCATAAAAGATGGATCTTCCCAAAATCCAATCCTATACGTATAGGTTAACAGATATATTCAATTTTACATGTCAATGTACGATTGTGTGAAAGGCATTATTCCCAACTCGTCATAGACAGCATTGTAGCCTATTACAACCATAACGAGAAAAAAACTAGAAAACTCGCCTGAAAGGCCCTATGGGGCTCCCAAGGTGGAATACAATGCAATGGTAATTGGATCCTTAGGAGGACGCAACTTTGAGGCCTTATGTGGCCATTTCAGGTCCGTTTTCCCATATTCCAGCGCTATGGTCCTTATACGCCCCCGAACGGCCTACATATCTATGCCAAGATGTCAAACACGATTTTTGTCGTGGACGCTACCATTCAAAGGCACAGTCCAACCTCAGGGACAAAATGTGAGATTTCCGCATGATTGTGAAGTATGCCCCATAGGACCTGTCAAGTTCGAGCTCTGATTTCCTACGAATGAGCGAGGTATAAAAAGAACTCCCTTTGGCGTGCTCGCTGCAAGAATCTCTCTGACGACCTCTGGAGCAGTGGGTAAATGCGCGACGGAATTGCATCAAAGTCCGTGTTCCTCTCTTACTTCTGGGCCTCCTTCTTCACTCAGGTTCGCCCCCATGAATCTGTTGCGTAGAACGGAAAATGCAACCTCGGACAACTGGTCCACCATAAACACAATGAAGTTGCGAGTTTCCACCAGCAGTGCCGTACACAATTTAAAGGCAGTATTCACGATGGAAATCGTTTTTCTGTTTTTCCGCTTATCCTGAGAAGGGCCCCATGCTGATTCCAATGATTTCTCTGAAGTCGTACAAGACCATCTGCGAACGGAGTTATGGTCCCTCAAAGATTGAGCTAAGAAAACATGGTGGACGAGTTGTCCGAGGCTTGTAACTTCCGTCTTTTGCAGCCGATGTATGCGAGCTGACCTGAGTGAAGAGAGAAGTTGAGAATGAAGGGAAGAACGGGGCTAATGATTGGAAATCATCGCTCATCTCCCTATCTCGAGCATTCATTTGTTCACGTCGGTGGGCGTGTGTTGCGCTTTTGAGGTTTGCCTTGCGCTCGAAGTGGCAACTTCGAGCTCTTTTGGAGCTCTTCCTGGCTCGTTTTCATGCGTGCTTTCGATGTTAAGATTACAGTTAGCCCCTCCACTACCCTTTTCTAGTGGAAATTGAAACACAATTTTTATCGTGAACACTGCCTTTATGCACAGTTTAATGACTGCTTCCGAGAACTTCCGCTTCTCCCTGAAACACGGACTCACGCTTGGATCAAATATATACCTCTGCAATCGCACGAAACCTAACAAGAACTAGCTATGATCCCTGGAAAACTCTAAAACTGGGTAGCGAGAGTACGGCGAACGAGTAGTCCGAGGCCTGTATTTTTACAACCGATGAATAGGAGCCAATTTGGACGAAGGTGGAGAATTGGGAGGAAGGGATCAAGGTTGTTGGCTGAAACCCAGTGCACATCTAAGGTCTGTTCGAGTGAGACTGTCCTTCCACGCGGTCGGCGTGCGTGTCGAACGGAAGCATTTTTCGGACGATCCTCACCACGACTGCTGATGGCTGAGTGGGATATTCTTCAGTATACGTCTTAAAATCATGCTAATCGGTTTGCAGGCCAGAAAAGTGTCACAGTGAGAGCCGCTCGACACGCGCGACAACCGCGTGGGTGGACAGTCTCACTCGGATGAACTTTACGTAGCGTCTACTGACCTCGGAAAATCGGAAAAGGGGCGCACAACGGAGGCTTCCTGCTCTGGGCGTGCCAGAGTGGCTTCTTCCCGTATCCCGCAAATTTAAAGTAATTGAGGTCTCGCACTTGAAGGCGCAGTACAACCACCTGAAAACCTCTTATCAGATTTCATGCTCATTTTAAAGACGGTCCTGATTCCAATGATGTCTCTGAAATCGCACAAGACCCCCTAGTAACGCAGTTATGGCTCTCAAAAATTGCATAAAATTAAGACACGTGATGGACGAGTTGTCCGAAGTTTTTCGCAACCGATTTCTGCCAACGTAATCGAGTGAGAAGAGAGACTGAATATGAAGGAAGGCACAGGATTATTGAACGAAAACCATTCCTAATCTCGATACTGTTCTTAGGGGCGTGCTAAAAGTGGCTTAGATTTTCACACCGTTGGACTCTGCCTTCAACAGATGCGATATGTACAAAGTGAGGTAGTGAGGTCTACATTATATTTACATTTCAATCACGAAATTCGTCCCTTTGAGTTTACTGCTCTTTTGTGCAGCTTCCATCGCGTTCCGCTATACCTGACTCCTGTCATTCACGCGTTTTTAGGTTACTCAGCCATCCCTGTCAGATCGATGTTGTGTTCCCTTACGATGTCCAGACCTGCCAGTTATCTCTCTTCCAGCTCGTGGAGCTATACCGTAGACAACCGCGAATTTCTACACCATTTGAATCGTTCTGAACCTTCCGAGGATTTTCCACAGATTCATCTTCTAATTATTGCAGAAGTACTTTTATTGAAATCTGAGAACTTCTTTCAGGGTAACAATGAGTGGCAGCTGATCTCGTTTTCGTCCGAAGTCACCGTCGATACTTCCTTACGAAGAAGGAGACTTTGATGTAGTGAGTGAGAATGATCTGTGGCATTTAGTACAAATTAATGAATCGATTAATGACAAACATTCTCATTAACTTTTCCACACAGTGAGGTTCCTCACCTGCAAAGACACCCAGGATTTGCAATTTCTGAGAAAACGAGGATCATATTTGAATCGCCGCTATGCTTCTCAGATTCTAACTCCAAGAAAAAAAGCGGAATACAGGAATTCGTTCTTGCATACGAACTCGAACGTATACAAGTTCTCTAAAGCGTGGACACTGACTTCACCTCGCTGGGAGACATGGTAATCTCGACTAAGGGCGTCTTGAGGAGTAGTTTATTGGAGAACCCCTGACAGGTACCTGAAACCATCTTGATACGAACGTCAATCTCAGTGTGAAGTTGGTTGAAAAGGTGCCCCTCCTCATTTCACTACCCCATCAGCATTAAGGCTGCTGAAGATGAACCGGTCCTTCGATGATTCACGCCAGTAACAATTGTAGTCATCTGCAAACTTCTCATAATCTTCGTCCTGTCAGAGATTCTGTCCAGAAGACTCCAAGTATCACTAATGAAGTCTACAGCAGGACCCTTCAGCACGAGCCTAATCTTGGTGAAATTGATGCAATGCTGTGGGGCGCCTTTTGGGGCAACTCTACGGTCGGCACGGATCACACTTATTGTGTGTTGGCGCAAGCGCGGAGCACGTATGGTATAGAACATGCGCACCGGCTTTGCGCCAATGCACAATAAAGAACTCAACGTATCAAAGCGATCCGTACCGACTGTATGTATTCTCAAGTTGGCGTTTGTATCTACAAAAAATGTTTCAGTCTCACAATTAAGTTTGTCTCTCAGCAGAACAAAGCCAGTGTCGACGTGTGGCCGGCAGAGTGGCTCAAGTCATTTAACATCGACATTCCGCCACAGCTACCTTGCAGTACAGACACAAGTCATCTGGAAAACATGTGGAGTTATATTGTGATAACGGAATTCGCTAATAATCAGGTTACTTCAACATTCTAGCTGGAAACGGCAGTCGGGCATCTATGGTGCGTCATCAGGTTATGAACACTGAGCCACCTTAAAGGCACAGGACACCCAAAAAATATTTTTTAGTTTTTATCCTTGTTTTGCAAAGGGTCACACTCTGATTGAAATGGTATTTTTGGAATCGTCCAAACCCCCCTATGAATGGAGATATGGCTTCTCGAAAATGCCTGCATTTTGAAAGAAAAAATTTGGTGGACGAGTTGTCTCAGGCCTGTATTTCTCTTGATTCGTAGTCCCGGCACGAGAGCAAAACAGGATGAGTAGATAGATCAGTAAGGGAATGAAGAACGATAAATCAGTGGAAAACCATCCGTCCATCTAGCCGCTATTGAGATCCGAAATCAGGAAGGGGGCCGGGCCTGTGGTGGTGGCTGGAGGGGGTCGGGCCTGTGGTGGTCGCGTATATCTCGCTTATTTGGAGGAAATGAGATCTCGCGTTTGGCAAGTGTTGTACAGGAAGGGACTTCTACACAATTACATGAAAATCTCAAAATTCATATCTGAAGGTGTACTGTGCCTTTAAAGGCAGTGTTCACGATAAAAATTGTTTTTCTGTTTTCCCGCCTATCTTAAAAACGGTCCCACGCTGATTTCAATGATGTCTCTGAAATCGTACAAGACCTTCTGGGAATGGAGTTATGGCCCCTCGAAAATTGAGCTAGGGAAAATGGTGGACGAGTTGTCCGAGGCTTGTAACTTGCGTCTTTCGCAGCCGATCTATGCGAGCTGACCTGAGTAAAGAGAGAAGTTGAGAATGAAGGGAAGAACGGGGCTAATGATTGGGAATCATCGCTCATCTCACGATCTTGAGCATTCATTTGTTTACGTTGATGGGCGTGTGATGCGCTTTTGTGGGTTGCCTTGCGATCGAAATGACAACTTCAGGCTCTTTTGGAGGTTTTCCTGGCTCGTTTTCATGCGTTCTTTCGACGTCAACGCTACATTGTGCCCCTCCACTACCCATTCCTAGTGGTAACTGAAACACATTTTTTATCGTGAACACTGCCTTTAAATACCTCGCTGAGTAAGAGACGTGGAGAACCGATTCAGTTTTAAACTTCAATCTTCATAACTTTTTTTTCTAGATTTGAATTGTAGTTTTCGCAAATGTTCGTATGATTTCGAGACGACATCATATCAGGAAAATTATATTAAATAAGGCTGAGTTCGTAGGTGAGAAGGAGATCTTGTGCAGCGCTTTTGTTCTGGACGCAGGATCCGGAAAACCTAGCGGTGCTTCAACTCCAATGAAATCATAGTTTTCCCCGGGGAAACCAATTTCTGGGGTAAGGGAATGGTTATGGAACCCACAGAATATGTCGCTTAAGCATCCAGATGTAACACTTTCTAGTTAGTGTTCTTCGTTCGTTTGCGCCGAAATTCACAGTTTTATTCGACGTCGATCGTCGTTCCAACCTTCGTTTGCACATTCCTCTGCTTCAATGGACTCTTCCTACCGAGTGAGATCAGCGACTTGAACATAGAGAAGGTTTGTGACCTAAAATCATATATGTCTCGAGGAAAAATGCTAAGAATCTTCTTCTTCTTCAACGTTTGTCCCGCTCCAATGCGAGGTCCGCTTTTCTTATGCGCTGGCGCCATTTTCCCCTGTCCTGAGCCTGATCAGGGTGCACGCCGGCTATTCTCAGATTGGTGGGCAGCGTGTCAAGCCACCGCTGCCTTGGCCGTCCTTTGGGTATTTTCCCAGGCACGTCAAGGTTAAGCCCACTCTTGCATATGGTATCACTTCCAGCGCGAAGAACGTGCCCATACCATCGCAATCGAGATTCGCGCAGTTTCTCGGCAATCGGAGCGACACCAAAACGCTTCCTGATATCGTCGTTCGTGACGTGGTCCATGGGGGTGACACCCGCTGTCCAACGTAGCATTTTCGTCTCCATTACACTGAGCCTTCGCTCTACTTCCTTGGTAGCAGGCCAGCACTCTGCTGCATACAGCGCAACAGGGCGGACCACAGTTCGGTAAATCTTCGACTTTAGGCGATCGGGCATCTTCCTGTCGCATAGCACTCCTGTCGCTGACCGCCAGTTCAACCACGCAGCGCTGACCCTAGTGTTGACCTCACTATCTAGACTGCAGCCAGATGTAATCATCGAACCAAGGTACTAGAAGACGCCAGCGCGAGGGAGCTAGATACCATCAATCTTGATGGAGGCTCGCTGACTTCTATCCGTAGGCAGATACTCAGTCTTCTTAACGTTGAGGCAAAGCCCGAACAGAGCCAACCGGTCACTCCAGTTGTGCACCTGTCGCTCGAGATCCAATTTATCTTCAGCTGCTAGCATCACATCATCCGCATACAAAAGCGTCCATGGCGCTGGTCTCTGCAGGTCTCTTGTGATAGTATTCATCACGATGATAAATAGAATTGGAGACAAAGCAGACCCTTGGTGCACGCCAACGGAGATGGGAAATTCGGCCGAAGCTCCAGCAGCAGCTTGGACCCGACTTCTTGGATCAGTGTAGAGAACCTTGACCCAGTCTATGAGCTCCTCTGGGACACCGTGCCTCCGTAATGCATACCAGATTACTTCATGCGTAAAATGGTCGAACGCCTTCTCTAAATCGGGAAAAGCAAGATGTAGCGGCTTCTGTTTCTCGCGGTGTTTCTCAATCAGTAGTCATGCAGCGTGGATGGCGTCCGTCGTGCCACAGTTGGTAACAAAGCCACACTCATTGCTCGCGATCTCGACGATTTCTCGGATTCCACTATCGATAATGTGCTCAAATACTTTCATGGTGAGAGACAGTAAACGTATTGGACGTTACTTAGCACAACCCACTGGATTGCCCTTCTTCTTCCAAATTGGAGTGGTTGTGCTTCGTTGCCAGTCCTTGGGCACTTTTTTCCTGCAACGACCCGGTTGAAGAACTGTGCAAGCCATTCAGTGGAATCCCAGCATCGTGTTTTCCACATCTCTGCCGCCAAATCGTCTGGCCCCGTCACCTTTCCCGGCATCATACGTCCCAACGCCATCTTCAGCTCTTCGGTGGTGATAGGCTGGACAGGACCGCTTGTAGGTGGGTGTTCAGGGATGGGAGGATGGGTAAATTCTTCCGTCGAGATTTTCTCAAAATAGTCGCGCCACCTCCTCATCACCTTACCACGGTCCATAAGCAGCTGACCATGATCGTCATTAACACCGTGGAACTTCTCGATGTCTTCGGTACCACGCTGACGGGATTTCGCAAGTCTGTAGACAGGACGTTCGCCGTCACGCGTATTCAACTTCTCATACAGATCTCCGTAATGTGCCGCCATGGCTTTTGCAATGGCCCTTTCGGCAGACTTCTTCGCATCACGGTATTTCTGCCAGTTAGCAGCCATCTTGTTTGCCAAGAAAGTGTGGTACAATTTCTTCTTCTCTTGGACCGTCATTCACACGTCATATGTCTAGAGCCACGTTTCCCTATCAATCTTCCGCCGTCCGGTTTTCGTTACTCCGAGTTCGGACCACGCCGAATCAATCATTGATTTGTCTGCCCAGATTCGCACACAGTCGTAACTGGCGGTAGCTGAACATGTGAAATAACGGCAGCTTCTCTTTCCTTCAGACGCCACCACTTGATTCGAGGTGGTCCGCACCGTTCACCAATCTTACGTCTGGGCAGCATAATGCCTATCGTGCAGATCAGCGGTCGATGTTGTGTAGCGACTGTCTCGTACGGCACGACCTTCGCATCTGTGACCATCTTCTCGTCGCGACGCCGAACAGGCACAAAGTCGATTTGTTTCGTGCTGCTGCGACTGTAATAAGTGACAAGGTGAGACTGGCGCTTTCAAAACTTCGTGTTCACAATGACTAAGTCATGTGAGTCGGCATAGTCGAGAATGCGTGCGCCATCAGTGTTCCTTGGGCCGAAACCGAACCCTTTGTGGCAACTATAGCCTTGACACGTTTCTCCGAAGTGGCCGTTCATGTCACCCGCAACAACAACGATATCTTCTGGTGGCACCTCGGCCGTCTTCTAATCGAGCATCATCCAGAAATCATTTCTCACTTGCTCAGAACAACCCGTCTGCGGGGCATACACCGAGAAGAAATGGACTTGTTGATCCTCACTGACAATGACTATCTTCATCAAACGATCGTCAAAACGATGCACTTCGGCAATAGCATCACGGAAGCATTCAGACACGACAACGCCAACGCCGTTCGTGGTCCTAGGGCTGCCATGATACAGGACCTTGAAGCTTCTGCCAATGTCCTTGGACTTACTATCCGACCATCCCGTCTCTTGCACCGCACAGAGATCAATACGTCTACGCTCCAAAGCGACAGCCAGTTCGCTCGAGCGGCCTAACAACGTGCCGACATTCAGCGTTGCAACGCGAGTCTTGGCAACGTCAAAGGACTTACGGACTAGCCTGGTTACCCTCCGATGCCGTCCTTGCTAAGCATACTTTCACCACTCACCGGGCTTCGTGAGCGGGCGTCGGTTACCGCGGACGCCGTAGGCTTTACAGAAACTTTTAATGCCATTGCATGTGGTGTGACAAAGATAACCATCGGCCGACATGTCACACAGCCGAAAAGCTCTGGTCTGTCACCGGAACACGGGAGTCCGAGTTCTGCTCCACTCGACAGAAACGAGCAGTTTCCAGTGGCACCAACGTGGAGGAGCGGACTGCGCCACCGGAAGAATGCTAAGAATGATCTTAAAATAGCAGTGCCTGAAGGCGCGACGGCTCCAGTGAATGTTTTCCATGTTTAGGTATCGCTGGGTGTTTGCACACTTCTAGCTATGGCTCTCATTCTGCAGTCAGTCACCGCAAACATGCCTAAGTCTCAAAGGCTTCCACTTCTTGGTAAGTACATATTAGCCTCGTCAGGAACTTGAGTTATTTTGTATGTTTCCATCCCAATAAATGAGCGCTACCCAAACAAACGTTGCTGTCGACCATGCACGATATAGATGTCACCTCATAGGAAGTTCACAAGCGGCCCTCTACATGACCCAGTGACAGCTCCAAATTCGGCATATTCAACATCTGCCACACTTCTTACTAGGGAACCCCTCATGGTATTCCTCGGAATAGAAATGTGACTAATCTAATCTGGACGATTCTGACACGCTCTCTGCGAATCTAAAATCAAGTTCAGCCGAACACGTCTGTGAAACAAGTGACGGCTTCTCAAACTTTGTATAGCTACGTCCGTGGTATGCCTCCTCAAGAAAAGACGTTCAAATCTCACCGGCTGCTGGCGGTATGGTAAGCTGACCAGCTGCGCTCTTGTATCGGTCGATTAGCGGGCCGGTGCACGCCACCGCCGCGCCGGGCGTGGGTGAGATTTAAATTATTTTTCTTGAGGAGGAAGGCCGCGGATCTATCTTTTAAGATTGACCTAACGCTTCCCTATATTCCATCAATTTGGCTTGAAATTGCCTGCAAAGGTAATTTGACATGCCGATCTCGGATATGAGGTCAGTTTGTTGGTTTCAAGAGAATTACACACCAAGGCACAATGAATGCTCGCAGAGTCCAGGAACCTTCACTGGTTGGTGGAGTATCTATCTTATGCAAATCGGGTGGCTGTGGGAGCGCCGCATAAAAAACTTCAGATTTGATCCAATCTCTCTACTATGGTTTTCCGGAGTGGTAATCGCGAATCTGGGATTAATTTGTCCAATTTTGGAAGATTTGGATTTGGAGAAAATTTCGGAGGGTAAATGAGACTTTTTACGATTTTTCTACGATATGTAGATTCGACTCGAAATTGCTCCGTGAAGGTTATTGGCAGTGTCGATTATAGACTTTTGATAGATTACGGTGGGTTGCGGTAAGTATACGGTAGTTTTAACGAATTCTCAAATTCGGCTACTAAAACCTCGTTGTGGGGCGATTTCGTGAGTTGAGCCTAAATTGAAATTCGTTTGCGATTTTCTGAAGATTTTGGATTTATTACTCCACTTAAAGGCACAGGACACCAAAAAAATTAATTTTCAGATTTCATGCTTATCTTGGAGAGAGTCACAAGCTGATCACAGCGGTATCTCTGTAATCGTCCATGACCCGTTTGAACAGAGTTACGGCTGAGTTACGGCTCTTCAAAGATGCCTAGATTTTGAGGGTGAAAATTGGTGGACGAGTTGTCTCAGTCCTGTATTTCTCTTCATTCGCAATCGTTGCGTGAGAGTAAGCCAGGACAAGGAGACAGTCCGACAGTGGACTGAAGAACGAAGACTTGTTGGGAATTCATACATCCATCTAGCCGCTATCGAGTTCGAAAATCTGTGGGGGGGGGGGGGTCGGGCCTGTGGTGGTCACTTATATCTCGCTTATTTGGAGGAAATGAGATCTGGCATTTGGCACGTGTTATACAGGAGGGGTCTTCTAAACAATTACATGAAAATCTCAAAATTCATAACTGAGGGTGTACTGTGCCTTTAAAGGCAGTGTTCACGATAAGAATCGTTTTTCTTCTTTTTCACCTATCTTAAAGACGGTCCCATGCTGATTCCAATGATGTTTTTAAAATCGTACAAAACCTTCTAGGAACGGAGTTATCGTCCCTCAAAAATTGAGCTAAGGAAGCATGGTGGACGAGTTGTCCGAGGCTTGTAACTTCCCTCTTTTGCAGCCGATGTATGCGAGCTGACCTGAGTAAAGAGAGAAGCTGAGAATAAAAGGAAGAACGAGGCTATTGATCGGAAACCATCGCTCATCTCACAATCTCGAGCATTCATTTGTTCACGTCGGTGGGCGTGGAAATTGCAGCTGGGGTGTGACGAGCTGACGGGTGTCCAACTTTGGGGCCTTAGGGAGCCGTTTCGAGCTCATTTTTCTTAGTTTTTTCAAAGTTAGGGTTGCGCTAGGCCCCGCAGCTGCCAATCTCCATCAGAAAATCAGACATGGTTTTTATCGTGGACACACGTGTTCACGATAAATTTCACTTCCCATATCTCCACGGTTTACGAAAGGTCTGGTGCCCTATATAGCAAGGCATGCTTAAAAAGGACACGAAAAACGCGTTTTTGAGCAAAAATAGGCCCTCTCTTGTTTACGTTTATTTTTGAGGAATTGACCGCTAGAAGGATGATACCTATAAGTGCAATAAAGCGATCAGCCTACTTATCAGGTTTTCCTTGACTTGATCATTCCTGTAATCAGAGTCTTCATTTGTTCACTCCGAGAGGGCGGATCTGGGGCAACAGGCGTGTCCGGAGCACCAAAACGCTTGTTTGCAGCCATTATTTTGCCGCTACTGGCTCGTTTTCTACCGTTCTTTCGACACTGGGAACCTAGGATCCTTCTCGCCTATCATTTCACTGTGGAAAGTCAACGAGGATGATCATCGCGAACGCTGCCTTCAAATGGCATTACTCCTAATATGACCTAGATTAGTCGTCATAATACCGACAGAAGAGCAACAGGTTCGTGATAAGATACCCAAACAACCCTCACTGACAAGTTCTGAGTCAAATCCGAAGCAATTTTTTCGAGCACCCAGAAAATTACCTGACGTATATGTACTCAGTTCTCAGCGAAACTCAAAAAAAGCGTATAAGTTTGTGCAGAAGTTTCCTCAGCACTTTGTACAAGAGTTTCCTCTTCTTCACATTTGGAGAGGGCGTGCCAGAATTTCCAGAGAACCTTCATAACCTTTCGAGTCTCGGTGAACACCATGCGAGCTTCACGACGAGCTTCACTAGTCAACAGACCTCTATGTGAGGTTTCAGAAGGAAGAACTACTACGCTAGCCTAACATTGAAACAACCAACTTTAATTGCGAGTAAGTTATGGACTTTTTCAGAGAGCTCTTCATTTTGACCGGCGATCAGTTATGGGCGTCGATCATGGCCAAACATGACTGTTGATTGAAACCTGCTGAAATGGCTGTTATGGCGGGAAAAAATTATATCTGAAAAGTTGGTCAGACTTCGATGAAATTCAGAGAAGAACAATGGCAAAAGGAAAATGATAATTAGCGCAAAATTGCCGCTTGGAACAGACTTGGAAAACAAGGCGAATGACACAGTTTCTCCACTCCGACCGCTGTTGCTGTCTGGGCGATTTTTTTTATTTTTTCCATTTCCACCGCTGATTTTTTTCGTCTGCCTTTTCTGAGTGGGATGAAGTCACGTACGTACGCCTGTGAGCACGGAGTTTACTCCTGTCACAGAGTTCCATAGAAAATTGAAAATCTCGGGAGAGGGGACTCTAAAATTCGGGTAAAAAATGGAAAGCACATGCCAAGGCTCGTCAAGGGGCAAACTAGATTAGTGGTATCGATCATAGGAACGTGAAAAACTAGAGCGGAACGTACGAAATTTTTTTGAAGTTTCAGTCCCTGAAATGTCGGGAAAAAAAGCATCTAGGGGTCGCAAATTTTTAAAACATTTGAATTTCTCTTTGCCATCAGAAGGGGACGAAGCTTTCTCAAGATGTGGGACAACGCTCTGCTTGACTCTGCAGAAAGCAAAGAGTAGGCCATCTTTGGCATGGTTCACAGTGAAGTGGCCTTCCTCAAAGTGGGCTTTGGGGGACCACCTTGGCGGCCGAAAATTGCCCTCCAGGGAGTGAACTAAAGTTACAACTCAAGAGTGGCTTTGAAAGGCCATCTGCTGATTTGTACGAGTTCGTTTAAATCGGTTGGTTTTGTGACCCGCGCGTTATCACTCAAAGGACCTGCGCCTCTCAATCTCAACTGGTAGCACCGCTGTCGCCCCGAGAAAAAAGCCCCCTTCACAATTAGCCGGATGGCGTGGCGCCTTCCGGCACGTTATAAGATAGGGCTGCGATATCGTTGAGTGCCGGAGTGCAGCGACAGGTGATCAACGTCGCCGCGAAATTTCTCCGTTGATGGTGGCATGATCGATATTATCGGTTACTCTATCATAGGCCTGGTGGGCGTCGCGCGCGACGTCGGACGGCAAAATAACTGTGAAAGTGGCCGAATAGACTTCCGCCGCTGAAATGCGCGGCAGCATACATTGAAGGGGAATCGATCGTGCGGCGCCGCATGATCGATACTCCTCCGTTGCATGCTGCAGCGCCTTTTCGCGGCGGGACTCTACTCGGCCCCAAAGGGTTTACCCGCAGGGTCGAGTCGCGGTAGCGTGTCGACCCTTGGCTGCTGTCCGAGCGGTGACGTCTCTGGAAAGAGCTGGTTCCGCTCCGACCAATGATTTGTGTGAGGTACTTCGCACAACAACGAAAGTCTGAATATCCTGCGTACTAATATTACACAGAACAAGTTTCGTTGTTCCAGTCTACTGGAGTTGCTTTCCTCCGGTAAATTGTATCAACCTGGAGAAGTCTATCTCTAGGCATTTACGTTCTGGCGGAAACGATTCTTTGCGCAGTCGCAGTGTTGGTCACCTCCATATATCTGACCGTTCACGAACGAGTCTCCACAAGGGGATGGATTCCAACACGATGGCTAGTCTCAACGTTTCTCACAAGACGCTACGACAAAAAGATCACGCACCACGATGGTTCTCAGCAGGATCGTCCGCGATTCGAGTTGGTTTAGCATGTAACCCTTTCATTTGTTATGTGAAAGGGAAATAGCAGGAGTTTGCAATGCTGTATGCCATTAGTAGTTTTCAGATCTGCCCAACTGACTCCGCACTTGGAAAATATTTCAACATTTCTGCGCGAGTCCGCATCTGATTCTCGCCTTCAGCGGATGTGGGATCGAATCTTTGACCGCATCAACGTGCTCACCTTAATTTTCTTTCAAGTAGTCAACATAATAATGACACTTGTTATACTGTTGTGATTGCTGCATGCAGTTGGGGATATCGTTGTAGATAAAGCCAATAATTAATTTATTTCAATCTTTATACGTATACATTTATACAACGGAATGAATGTCATGACTTCGTAGTGTTTGTCCATCTTCCATTATTATCGAAGTATGACAAAGGAATCACATAATCTGAGTTCCAGTCTCTGTCAAATATCTGAACAAGATGAGAATTAGTTAGGGTTTCAAACTCAAGAAATCGTCGCATATACCGCGATCAATGATCGATTGGAAAGAGGTGTGTCCATAGTTACTTGGGTGTGAGAACTCAGTATAGTCCGTGTATTTCGAATAGGAAGCCGCGCCCAGCAATCGGTCGCGAAATCATGCAATCGATGGCCATCTTAACTTCGTTTTCCCGCGCGCAAATTTACCCTTAAAGGTAGTGTCCACGATAAATCTCGATCTAGAGGTTCCAGTGTGAAACACTGAGTTGGCAGATGCTGGAGAGGGTAGGGTCAAAGAAAGCAGCAAAAACGGGCCAGAAATCAATAACAACGGCGCTGAAAGTTATCCCAGTGAGCCCATCCATCTTGGTCCGCCCCCCCCCCCATTCGGACGAGCTTGTGGCGCCGCACACGTTTCGACGGCGAATTGTCAAGCAACTCTGCCGCGTCCAGCCTGATCGATTCGCGCAGATATAGCGATTAGTGCGCGCTTGCAGGAATCAACAGAGCCCATGATTCTCGTCTACGCCCTGAACGTTGGCAACCGTAATCTTAGCTTATTCTGAACGTTTTTCACTACCAGTAGCCACGAACAAACAATCCCATTTTTCGGTCGAACTCGATTGCGATATTCATCGAGAACACTGCCTTTAAAAAGCGCCGCGGCTTTCTGCTTAAAATACACATACTACAACTGTAGAGCGATAATATAGGAGAAAAGCTATTCTGTGTGTTATATAGCAATCAAATGTGCATTTATTCAGGTTTCTGTTGCCCATTATGACCTGCCAGGAGAGTCATCTACTTTCGCAGTACACATTTTAATGTAGTATGTGACCAGAGTAGTGAATAATTAATATTGTTTATATTTACCTACTATACCAACACGAAATTAGCCATGGTTGATTAAACATTTGAAATCTTTGAGAACTAAATGATACCACCAAAATAAGTTTGCGGAAATCCTACAATGGGGCAAACCTCGCATTTTGTTAGATCTTGCAACTTCTGCGTTTCTCCTCTATGCGAAGTTTTCGAGGCACCAAACTTCATAGTTGAGTACTACAATACCCGCACTATTTTTTCAAATAAGCCGCAAAAGTCGCGAAATCGCGACTTTTGCAACTTCCCGTCATTCCACGTCTCAAAGTAACCAGTTCGTGGAGCGAGGGACATACTTGGAATCAGCATCGAGAGCTCTTCATTTTGAGCACAGACATCTCTTAAAGGCAGTGGTCACGATGAAAAACGTTATCGAAAAAACTACAAAAATCAACTTAGATCAGAAACAGCTGAAAAACTATGAAGGTAGCGCGGTGAAAAACGGTCTACAAATAGAGTTTCTAGGGCCCAAAGAAGCTAGTTCGTGCACACGTGCACAGCGATGACGAAACAGATCGCAGTCTCATGCCGAGCAGTCAAAAATCATCGACATTCAGAGGACGAAATAAATGCAAATTTAACGAATAAAAACGGTTGAATAATGAAAGCATCACCTCAGTCAATGTTTTTGACTAGATACACACATAAATTCGAAGGTTCATTGATTGACATTCAATTTCAAGCTAGCTGATGTTCTTGATATAAGAGGTCATCGATGCCGATGAAGTGGAGAGGGCTCGTCCACCATCAAAAGACAAGAAAGTTCAGGTTTCAAATTCGGCCCAAACAGTGATTTTTTCGCGATTTTTTCTTATAGGTCCCACTACTCGAGACCCAGGAAAGGATTTGGAGAGAAAAAGACGACAAGCATATTTGATCGCGACCACTGCCTTTAACCTGGTCCCGTTTGAAGCGAGAATAAACTTGTCACATGTGAAGGGGATGAAGAATCGACTTTTCCGGATTGGGCTGCAGCAGTGCTTAGTTGAAAGAGGATCAGAAAGTGAAGTTGTAGACCAAGTCCCAGGTCGATTGGTACTGTATGGTCTGAGAACGGGACGTCGGTGGTATTTTCGTTCACTCGATTTTTCTGTTAACCCTATATGCCTTGTTTGCAGGTCAAGAAATGTGTGTGCTCAAAATGAAGATTTTTCGAAGCTGATCCAAATATGCCCCTAGCTCCCCGAACGGGTCACTTTGAACCGAGTTATGACGAGAAGTCGCGAACTCGCAACTTTTTTGAGTAAATTAGTGCGGGTATTGTACGAGGCATTCCCCATTCGATGATATTTGTTTTGTGAATTACCGACAATTTTTCGGATTTCTGAGAAAAAATCTTCCCTAAGTCACAAAAGAAATACCGTTGATTTGAGTACACCCTCGCAGAGATTGTAATTTCTGAAGAATTAAAAACTTACCCCCTTGCAGGATTTCCGAAAATCTATTTTGGTGCTATCATCTGGCTTTCGGAAAGATCAAATGTTAAATCAGTCACGGCCGCTTTAGTGTTTCTAAAGTAGGCGAAAATGAATGATTTTGAATATTGTATACTTTTGACTGCATAGTATATTTAAATGTGTACTACGATAGCGTATGACTTTCCCGGCAAGTCACAAAGGGCATTATAGATAGGGTAAGCAATGCGTTCTCGAATGCTACATCACACTCTGCCAATAGAGCATAGCCAAACGATGAAAAACTATTTTCTAGAAAACGACAAAAACGTATGCACCAGACTGATATGTACCTGAGAAAAGTGATTGGCTAGGTAAGATTTCTGAGTGGAATCATCTGATCTCATAATCATTCCAATGCCAGCTGTGTATTTCCAATAATCCGGTGTCCAGTTGGACGTGCCTGGAAAGAATCTTATCTCAAAAAATGAACATAGAATTTTTCGGGAAACATAATTGCCTGAGAGCAAGACTTTCTCATCAATATTTCCAACTCATGCAAGTAACAATATAGGAACATACCAACGTAAACCGCTTTTTCGGTCACAAAATACTTGTTGTGATACACTCGGGAGTAGGGTACGTTGCCATACTCCATGCCAGGCACCTGTATGATGCGCACATCAATTGATCCTCTCCGATAGCATTTATTATCTGAATGGAGGACGTGCACACAACATAGTCAAATATAATACGAACTCACAAGGTGGCAGGGTGGAAACCTTTGTATTCACACTGAAGTTGACTGCTTAGATCTGCCAGCGAATGTAGATAGGAGTAGTACTTCGCAGCCGTATGAGACCACCTTGAGAACAAGAAGCGCACCTAAGAGGGTATGATAATGAAGAAACGGCTCCAAAATCGAAAGACTTTTTCACGACGCCACGGGCGTGCTAAATATATGTAGGAGATGACTACTGAAAACCATTAACGTCGTCGAGACCCTCACCTTCACTTGCCTCTCGAATGCTGCCCTACGAATGGCTTCGTCGAGTCTTCCGTACCATCTGAAAGTGGCACGAAGATTAGTTGATGAGCAACTTCAATCAAAATAACAAACAATTCAGGTATGCCCTTAGCTGCAGGAGTATTTTCAGTTTCTACTTTCAAAAATGAGCACTGATAGTAAGGAGTGGAATCAAGACACAATAAGTGCTGTTGATGGAAGCTTGTAGAGAATCCTTGTACTCGCTCCGATTTATGCCGCCGCTAATCATATTGTCATCTCGTGACGTCAATACAGCGTATGCATCAAAGTTGCATCTATATAGACTGGTTGGCTCTCTATACCGAAAGCCAAAATTGCTTACGAAATTTCTGTGGTCACTCGATCGCAGACTATCTTGTGCTCAAGCGAAGCAATACGGCCTATTTTCCTGGATTGGAGTTGGTAGAGGCCCAGAACGGCCCAGGCGGCACCCCACCCCCCCCCCCCCGCCACGCCGATCCATGCCGTCTGCATGTGCATTGTCATTTTTTTCAGAAATATTGTGCTCTCACGTGTTTAACGGCTTCAGGTACAGTGTACAGGGTGCGTAATCCATGACGGCCATATCCAAGCTTTCCTAAGAAATTGAATATTGCATGTAATGGGGTGTTGACAGTAGAAGTTTGTAGCATTTTCAATGTTCTACGAAGTGATTATTCAATTCATTCGTGCCTGTGCTTCGTCGATCAGCTTAACCATGGCATCAATATCCGACTCTCGCCCGCATGATTGGAATCCTGGTGGAGACGCCTCAAGAAAAATCATTTTACCAAGAAAAGAACTGGGGTTTGTTGCAAGAAATTCACCGAAAAGTACACTGCTTGATTTCCAGCCGACTGAGGCACTGTGGTTGGGCGTTCGTGATAGGCTGGCGTAGCATAGGAATCTGGCCAACTATGAAGGCACAGCATTGAATGCAAAATGATTCTTTCTGGTGAAAAATCTACCTTTTTGGGATCTTCGCTCCAGAAGCTCCCATATCCCAGTAGATGTTAAGCAATTTAGTTATGTCTTTTGCCAAACAGGGGCAGTTAAAGACCGCCACTCCGAGTTCTTTAACCTGAAAATGTTTAAAGTGTAGCAATTTGTTCTTGGGCTCCCGAAATCCATCGCCTTTCCAATACTCACGAGTATACTAAATTTAAGTCTGGCAAAATCCTCCTGACCTGAGTGAGAGAACGCCAGTCAAAATTTGCCGATCCTACGTAGAGGTGCTTGCCGTCCACTGCCCAGGTTTTTGTATGGAGAATGCCTCCTGGATACCTAAAATCTTACATATGCTTGAACAGTTAATTTCACATTCTTCACAATGTGTGCTTGGCCGTAATAAGGAGATCCTATGGCCAAATCGCGCAACCGTGGGCATGTCGCGATAGGGCAACCACGCATGCATATTCTCCCTGAACATTTTTAATTTCCTTCTCAATTTCGAAGGAAATAGCACCGGAAACGTTTAGAACGGTAAGTTTTCTCCCCAGCCATACTACCAGTACGCCTAGAGTCTTCCACATGGATTCACACAGAAATAACACAAAAAAATTGAAAGAAACAGAAACCACAACTTAGAAAAAATATCAGCTGTTTCCCTACCGATTAATATGGAAAGATGGCAAACTCGGAACCAAGCCAGCCACAGCTACAGTATGCTTAGTGAAAATACGCAATCGGACCACCGCCTTTTTACGTTGCTATAGACTGTAATCCCTTCCGATGAGTGTCAAATATGTCCAGCGCACTTTCACTTATGGAAGAAGCCGCACTCCTACTTTTCAGGCCTTTTTTATGTGTACTTGTATTAGAGGTGTACCTCGAACAGAGTCTTTGTTCTCTTTTTCAACGCTGTTCTTTTGATTTCCTACATTAAGTTGTTTTCATTCTCAAACGATAAAAACCTAAGTAACTAATACAGGACTAGAGGTGGATAAGTTGGTATTCGTGACATCGACGTTGAAAAGAAAACTGAAAGTGGACAGAACTACAACAAAGACATATTCAATTTCAGAAGTGGTCTCCCAACCTTTATATGCGCGTACGGCTTATTCAGGCTTGTCATCCGCTCAATTCAAAAGTGCATTTTTAACATTCAGGCATCCGTCTTTGAAGGGAAGATGCTGCCGAGATGTCGTACGTTCGTGCCGTGGCAGTGTGGAGGAAAGAAGACCACGTCCGTGCAAACCGACGTCAATCCCTCCGCGGAGAGGGTTTTGTCATGGGAGAGAGGTGCTGGCTGGCCGCAGCTCTCCTGAAGATCCTACTGCAAAGAGCCGGCGTCGAGGAACCCAGGACCCGCGAAGAAGAAGAACTACCCATGTGCCACATGCGACAGAGATGTCAATTGGTATGGAACCAGCGTCCAATGTTTTGGATGCCAAAGGTGGGTGCACTTCTCTTGTTCGGGTCTCAGTTCTGTGAGGCACCACGATTCTTCCTTTCGTTGTATTGTGTGCTCCGCCTCCAGTAACTCCAATTCCTAATCTACCAACCGCCCCCTCTTTATTGTACATATCAATCTCAACGGCCTTCGCGCCAAGCTTTCTGAATTATCTCTCTTCGCCCGTACTCATCACCCGGATGTTATCATGGTTCAGGAAACCAAACTCTCTCCCTCTGCTACCTCTCGACATCCAAATATCCCGGGCTATACTGCATATCATAATCCTAGGTCATCTCAGGGAGGTGGAGTCTCTACTTTTGTTCTGTCCTCTCTTCCCTCTCACATCATTCCACACACTCCAGTGGATGGCACTCTCGAGTACATCCCCATCCATCTACCTCTAAAAACTCCACTTTCTCTTTTCAATATATACATTCCTCCTCCTACATCCTGTCCACCAACCTACAACCCTATCCCTCTAGTCAAGCAGCTGTATGAATGCTCTCTATCTCCCTCAATTGTCTTTGCGGGTGACTTCAATGCTCACACGTTCTGCTCGTTGCTTGACTCTGATGCTAGAGGAAATGACGTCGAAGACTGGGCGGATGAGTGCGACATCGTTATCCTTAACGATGGCCAGCCCACTCGTCTCCCTGCCTACGGTCGATCCTCCAGCCCAGACATCTCCCTTGTCTCTTCTAATCTCTCTAACGCCTGCTCTTGGTCTACATCCACAACTCTTTCCAGTGATCACATTCCGGTCTTTGTCAATATCGATCTCTCTTACTCTCTTGCTCCCTAAACAGGTGTTCGTCATCGTTCTTATCTCAATTTAGGCCTTGCAGACTGGAGCCTGTTCAGGAGGTTGCACTCCATAAGCGGCCGAATATCCGTGGAATGGCAATGTACACCAGAAGGAGCGCCACCTCTCTAATGCCATCAGGAAGGCGATGAAAGCTGCGATCCCTGAAGGTCGTGTCAAGGTTCTTTCCCAATGTCACCAGGGAGACACTGCAGAAGATAAGGACAAGGGACGCAAAGAGAGCTGCTAATCATCTTGACCCAGACATTGCCGAGCTGGATAATGAGATCAGGATGGACCTTGATAGGCACAAGAAAGAATCTTGGGAAAAGTTCACTGAGAAGATGAATTTCAGAAATGATGCAGCAGCAACGTGGAAGGCCTTGAAAAGGATCTCCGGAAAGTTCACCTCCGCCGACAATTCCACGATTGAATTCGACGGCGGAGTCTTCAGGAAATCGGGGAAAGAGGCCGCAAATGCTCTTGGGAAGCATTTTTCATAACTAAATCAAAGAGAGAAGCAGAATAGAATAACTGTTCGGGAACTCTGTAAATTGCCACTCATGGCTGAAGATGATGCAGTCACGCCCTGCTCAGGTCGAGAAGGTTATCAAGGAAATGAGTAACTCCGGAAGGCAGTAGGGCCAGATGGTTTGAGCCCAGCAGTTCTAAAGAGACTGCCAAATGAACTACTACCCCTGCTCGCTGACATCATTAATACATCGTTTCGCACCTGTACATTACCTCAAGATTGGAAAGTAGCACGCGTCATTCCATTGCCGAAGCCGGGTAAATCACCATCCACGGCAAGGTTACAGGCCAATCAGTCTTCTCTCACCTATTGCCAAAGTTGCAGAAAAATTGGCTGTGGGGGAGCTTGCCGAACATCATAGCAAACAACAGCATCAACATGGTTTCCGTAAGCTACATTCCACCACTACGGCCCTGCTGGAAATTGCGAGCTATGTTTTGGACGGCTTCAATGCCATGAAACCTCAGCGTACCGTAGGTGTAGCCCTCGACCTAACGAAGGCTTTTGACACTGTAAATTTGGGCATTTTGTCGGAGAGCCTATTAAGGTCTACCATTCCGCCCTGGCAGAAGCGGTGGATAACCGCATTCACCAAAGGACGTCGGGCAAATGTGCTATTTCAAGGGCACGTCTCCAATAGCATCCCAATCGCCACCGGTGTACCTCAAGGAGGAGTTCTATCGCCTGCTCTTTTCAGTCTGTATATTAAAGATCTACCCGTTCCATCCCAAGACATCAAGGTCGTTGCATATGCGGATGATATTACTATACTATGCCGGGATCGCGACATAAATGTAGCTGCTAGTAAGGTCAATGACTACTTGATCGAGTTGAAATGTTTTCTCGATAGCAAGATGCTTACGGTCTCTGCCGCTAAATCATCCGTCACCGTCTTTTCCACTGATCCTGCGGAGCACAGTGCTCATCCCAAGGTGAAATGGGACGAAACTCGCCCGATTCCCTAAGCTGCTCGGACTCGTGTTGGACCCTTCGCTGAGGTTTCATAAGAACACTGAGCAGAAGCAAGCTGCAGTGAAAACAAGACTTAACGTCCTACGTGCTCTCGGCGGAACGTCCTGGGGGTGCAGTAAAGAAACGATCCTGACCACGTACAAGGCCATCGTACAGCCCGCCCTGGAGTATGCTGCACCAGTCTGGCAGCATATCGTGTCAGACACATCCTGGTCCAAGCTGCAGCGCATCCAAAATGGAGCATTGCGAATCGCAACAGGCTGTTCTAAAAGCTCTCCAGTAGAGCACCTACATGCCGAGGCTCGCATCCTGCCAGTTAAGGACCATTGCCAACTCCATGCACAACAGCTGTACATAAACATCCTGAAGCAGCCGAATCATCCGTCGCGAAGAGTATTAGACCCCGTCAGAGAGAAGTATAAGAATGCCGTTTGCCGATGCTCCCACGAAAATCAATATACAGAGATGGACCAACGCACAACAAGAACGCCTCCGTCTCTTACGTGCTGAGCATACCCAATTCGTCAAGGATCACTTATGCAAGACCGCCGTAAACTCCAACCTTGGAGTCGGGCCGCCTGAGGTCAGCGAAACCGAGATGGAACTCGGTAGGCGTGCCAGGTGCACCCACTGCCTCGTTGCGCTGCGGGCACTCCCCCATGCTTATGTCTTATTTACATAAGATCGATAGCAGCAGACCTGACGAGTGCCCGGATTGTGGTAATAAAGGGCATACTACTGCGCACCTTTTCAACTGCCCGATGAGACCGACATCGTTAACACCAGTAGATCTGTGGGAGAATCCGACGCTTGTGGCTCAGTTCCTCAATCTATGACAGGACCCTCTCTGTGGCTGCAGAAGAAGAAGAAGAAAGGAAAGATGCGGCAAAGTCAACACAGATAACGCGTGTTGACCTTTCATCGGAAAACGTTTCACCGAAGTTTTACTATTTTCTCTCCCCTAATAGTAAGAGCGAGATTATAATGAAAATAAAGGTCAGCGACTGTTTTATAGTCAATCCTGCCTTTGATTTCATCTCCGTTTTTGAATACGCTCTTCAAGTCCTTTAGATGGCCAATTTCTTTTACTGTCGTTCTCGGAGCCTAATTCCCGTCCGCATTTGCGGACAACAGCTGTTGTGTAACGCAACAGGACAATATTCGTGCTGGTATCACTCGGCCCTGTCATGGTTCTCCCAGCACGATTATCACGCGTGGCGTGATGCAGCAGCCGTAGTCCGCTATTGTGGACTGGAAATTGGCTCCGAGAACGACAGTATAATTGCGTAAGTGTGGCATCACTTCTCTTGCCTTTTTGGCGATTGAGAGAGCTTTTGACAGTGGTTACGTGTGGCTTGCAGTTGAAAATCTGATAGTCTCCAGAGTCGTCCAGAATGTATGTTAAAGGCAGTGTTCACGATAAAAAACTTATTTTAGTTTTCGGTGTTTTTGAGTAGGTAAGTCTGCCAAGTATGGGTTAAGAAGGAGAAGTCCCCACAGAACACTCAAATACCGGGAAAACCCCGTTTAATGAAATCCCTGAAAATCTTGCCTGTGCCTGTTCGCGTGTTTCGGAGAATCCAGACCGCGCATCGAACCTGACGTCAGTGAAATGGTTTCGCGCTTCAAAATAATTAGGTAAGTCGCTTTCCTTTCTGTTTCTTGAACTAAAATTCTTTGCAAATAAGAGGGGCTATTGTACATGCTGAGATGTTAGAACCCTTCGCGATAAAAAATATTCAAAGAAACGGTGCCTGTTCTTACGATAAAACGGACACCGACAACTGTTATAGGACGTGGGCGGGATAGCCCAATGGGTTGGCTGGCCAACGAGATTTTAACCCACTTCCCGACCATTTTTCATCTCACCTCCCCCTTTTTCTTATAGGGACCCAAAGCTTGCGTTTTCGCCAAAAAACAGGCAACTTTTTTATCATGAACACTGCCTTTAAAGGCAGTGTCCACGATAAATCTCGTTTTCGAGGTTTCAGTGTGAAGCACTAAGTTGGCAGATGATGGAAAGGATTCGGTCGAAGAAAGCAGCAAAAACGGGCCACACATCGATAAAAACGGCTTTGAATGTTATCCCGGTGCGCCTACCTATCCCGGACCGCCCCCTGTTCGGACGAGCTTGTGGCACCGCACACATCTCGATGGCAAATCGCCAAGCAACCCTTCCGTGTCCATACTGATCAATTCGCGCACATTTCGCGATTAGCGCGCGATTGCGGGAGACTAGCAGGGCATATAATCTCGTTCGTTCCCTAAAGGTTAGAAATGGTTATTTTAGCTTACTCTGAACGTTTTTCTTCGCTGTTGGTTCTGTATTAGTTACCTCACGACCAAACAACCTCATTTTTGTGTCTAACTCAAGTGTGATATTCATCGTGAACACTGCCTTTAAAGGCCACTTTTCGCAAGAGAACCATACTTCGTGCTTTCTGTTGCATCCGCGCAGTTCTTATCCCGGTACCAGAGGTTATCCTAAAATGGAGGTGTACTTGAAATAGAGTTGTACTTCAAATAGAAAAAGTTCTTCTAGTTAACAGGTCTTTATTAAAGCTGTACTTGGAAAAAGTCGTATTTCAAATAGAGGAAATACAGTATGCCAAAGAATGCTTATGACGGCATTGTGAAAAAGATTTCTAGAAGGGTCCCCGTGTTGACTGTTGTGGTTTTAACAGAAAAAACACATCTTTAAAGAGAGAAAAAGTTAAATCGGAACTTCGACGGTGCCCGATTATAATGAAACATATGTATGATCGCGTCATAAATTCTAGTCAGAGAAATCAACCTCGCGAACTGTCAACGGTCGCTGCGACCGACGCATTCTGTTCGCAGTGAGTTCTGAACGATTCTGGATACAACATTGCAATCAACTTGAATTTCTCTTCGAGTTAGACAGAAAAACTGAAAAGCGATTCTGAGGTTCGATTGCAAATTAAGGGGGGGCTCTGTCAGTTCCCAGTTCTAGAGAGGTTAGACGCTATACAAGTTGAAATCAATATTATGTATATCTGGATGTGCGGAATGGTACCTACCACTGCGTAAAGTCTAGCGAACGAACTTCGACATTTCCATTCGAGTTGGCGGCCAGATTTGTTGTTTCAGGGTAGCCTAAAAACTTTGAGTGATGAGGAAGATGACCGCAACTAACTAGTATCCACTAAAAAAAATGCTTCCTTCGCACCTAGATCTTTCTGATAATTTTTTCAATGTTTGAATCCCTACAAATACAGTTACAGTTGTTGGAACGATCCGTGAATTCGCCCACCTCCATCCTGATATGTTTGAGTTATTTTGACTTTGACGCCCCGCTGTGCTGTCTTCAGAAGGGTGTTGTAGACTTGCTCACCCTAAAATGGGCAAAGCACTGTAGTCGCCTGCAAACTTACGATTTGATACATTTTCCTATTAAAACGAATTTTCCAATTTTTTTTTGTGATTTCTTTAATAACTCCGAATCTCAACAGAAAAAAAAACTGTTCGAACTAATTTCTGAAAAAAAAATTAATTATTCTTGTTCGTGTGTTTCGGGAGACTGCAGACAACGCATCGAACCTAACGTTGTGGAATGGTTTTTTTTCTTAGGTAGTTGGCTTTGCTTTCTGTTTCCAGTGCCGAAAATTCTTTCAAAATAAAAGAGGTCAATGTACATGCTGAGATGTTAGAACCTTTCGCTATGAAGAATTTCCAAAACTCCGGTGCCCAGTCCTGCAGTAAAACGAACGCAGGACAACTGTTATAGGACGTGGGCGGAGTGACCCGATGAACAGCCTGAATTTCGGGATTTTGGCCCACTTCCTGCCCGTCTTGCGCCATTCTTAGTTCAAAGACTTGCTTAAATGAATCCATTGCTCACGTTTCTGCCAAGAAATGGGAAGTTTTTTCTTCGTGAACACTGCCGTGTTCACGATAAATGTCGTTTTTTGTTTTTCCGCCTATCTTGAGAACGGTCCCATGCTGAGTTGAGTGATGTCCCTGGAATCGTACAAGACCCCTGGAAACGGAGTTATGGCCTCTCAAAATTCAGCAAGGGAAGCATTGTGGACGAGTTGTCCGAGGCTCATAACTCCCGTTTTTCGCAGCCGATGTGGGCGAGCTGACGTGAGTAAAGAGAGAAGTTGAAAATGAAGGGGAGAACGGGGTTTTTGATCGGAAACCAGCGGGCATCTAAGCACGAATTCAGGGCAACTTTTATAGGACGTGGGCGGAGTGGCCCAATGGGTCGACTGGCCCACGAGATTTTCACCCACTTACCGGCCGTTTTGCGCCGCACTTCCGCTCTTAATCTTCTTTGAGAGAACCAAAGATTACGTTTTAGCCAAGAAAAAACGTGTAACTTTTTCATCGTGAACACTGCCTTTAAGGCTGAGAATACATTTAGACGCTTCATTAATTTTGATCGCCTGGGAGAACGTGACCACGGCAGCCACTAGTAAATATATTTGAGGTCCGAAACATGTAGCCCGCGCACTCGCGAGCACTCCGTCACTCGACTAGAATGAGTGAAGCGATTATACCTCTCCAGCGGTTCCTGTCGTATCCACAGTGTAATTGTCTCCGGTGTCCTGAACTAGCAAAGACCAGTAGTAGCTGCCGATGGTGACGTTGTTTTGTGCCTCATCTGAAATTATTTGAATGTTTGCCAATTCATATCCAAAATCTTTTTTTAACACTTTATATTCCAGTCTTAAAAGCTTCAAGACATAGTAAATGTTAGATTTGACTTTCAAGCTCTCTATGGTGTGTGGAAGGTCTCCTGTTCTAAGTACATATCTATATGAGGCCACCCTTGCTTCAGCAGACTATTGACCATGTAGGAACCGACCACTATGATGGAGTGATGCTCATGAATACAGCCGAGCGATATAGCTCACTTACTACTACAGTACTAATTTAATCGATTGTTTGTGATTATCACCATCGCTTTCATTTGTCATCGAGGAGATGGAGTGGGGGCATGAAGCGTTCAGGAGACCTCTGCAATACGCTCGCGCACGCGATCGACGGAAATAAATTCCACTCCAAAGTAAGGAAGCTGAAACTTCACGCTGGAGATCGTTTCCTTTTTTTCCGATAAAAGTTCGAACATAAGAAATTATTTGAAGCCCAGATCACTCATACCAGCAACCGATGAAAGCAGTTTTCCAGTTTTTGCGTTTAATCGGACTAGTGGGTCTTCACAAGGTCATTCATAAGCTTTGGAGTTCTGAAATTGCCTCCGAATGAAGTTTTCGCCACCTCAAAACGACTTCCTGAGTTCGGAGGCCGGCCTTTGGGTCGATCCTTTGTTACAAGGAAGAAAGGAAAAGAACCGGTTATCAAAAGAATTTATCACGTTTAACACGTTTATAAAATTGAACAGTTGACTCCTCCGAACCGGTCAATTCTTCTTCTTCAGAAATGAAACGTCACAAAAGCGATCCTGTTTTGGTAGAGAAAAGCGGTTTCCGTGCATTTTTCGCTGCTTTTTCTGGCACGATTGTCTCAAGAGGCCTCTGACCTCCCATATTCAACGGAAAACTCGACAACCATATTTCATCGTGGACGATGCCTTTGAAAAAAGCAATGTTTGCTGCCTTTACAGTTGCGTCTTGAGCAAAAAAGTCACAGCTTGCCACTTTAGTGCACGGAGTGCTTCTCTACATAATCTTTTTGAACATTGATAACTGTGTTTTTGAGAATTCGGTCCGCTGACCGGGCCATGACTACGATGGCAAATTTGTCGCAAATCATAACTTTCGGGCGCACTCCTTATCGTTTGCACGCCCGCCTTATCAGATTCCAGTGTAGTCAGATAATGCCACTTAATACTCGTGCAGAGCGGATTATCCATCTCGTGGAGTGGCTTTGTCTTCAATGCAGCTATAGAAGGGAAAATTTTGGCACAGGATCGAACCTAGAGATCTGCATGAATGCTCTCAAATCCAGGCCTGAGCAGACCTTTTGCAAGGGTGGCATTTTGTGGCATTTTTCAATAGCACAAAGCGCCTTATCGCCATAACTTGCCTCAAAGTGGTCCGACTTCAATTTTTTATCCGTCTAATTTTTTATATTTTTTCTTTCTCTATGTGACCGCAGAAAACACCGCAAAACGCCTTTTTGCGAAGAATTTACCCTGGACTGTAGGGGAACATCCATGGACAATGTGACCATTTAAAATTAAATATACGCTTCTAGGATTCTTTTCTGACGGAGAATTCGAACTTTCTCTTCGTAGATGTAAAATGACTCTCTGACAATAAGTGCAGTTATATGCGTTTTTCCCTAATTCGATTTGTTAGTTGAGCCTTTACCTTGTAATAATCAGGTTGTTTTCACAGGGTATGGGGACGGGAACCGTTTCAGGTCTGACTTGAAATTGCCCCATGAGATTCATTGAGAGTGCTCACCTAGTCCATTTTCTAAAGTTCTCAACATACTTTCTCAGAAGCTTCCTGTTGAAAGGAATTTTCAAGTGCCCAACACGACTTCTGATTACTTTATGAATGGTAGAATGCATATGGCTTCAAATTTTTTCCTGGGGGTGATTTAGGGTGATAAACATAAACTTGAGGTTCCTCTTTTCTCGACTTCCGAAATATCAGGATAAACTCTTGGCAGTGTCTAGTGAGCTCTTGATTTCAATTATCACCAGCGGCGGAAGAACATAATTAATGTTCAGAATTCCGAATGAGTCCTAATGGAAGAAATAAGAACATCAAAGAAATTCAGATTTTCAATTATACTCTATAACACAAGGTTTCTCTGTATTCTTGTCGGTGTTATACTTTAGCTGGCCAAGGACGGCCACTACCTTGAAGACTATCAATTTTGAAGAAAAAAACAAAAAAGCACATTTTTTCACTCAATACATGCATTCTGTGCTCAAAGCAAATGTTCAAACATGACGCTGCGTCTAGTAAAATCGCTGCTGGAAAGATGACAAGCAATCAGGAACACTAAAAGTAAGCACGAAGGTTGAGGTGGATATGCGCTTTTTTGGAATCCCCGAAGCATTTATGAAATTTTGACCGTGGATTGTTCGTGCACTGTCACACACCTACATTCAACTGTCAAACCATGCAGGTAAAGTCTGTCCAAATAATGCTGTCCACCAACGCGGTCCGCGCGCGTGTCGAGCGGCTGTCTCAGAGGCACTTTTCGAACCAGCTTTCTCAGGGTTGCAAACAACAGTCTACTTTATTATTCACTATTCGTCTCATAATCCTGTCAGTTAAATTACAAGTTCAACAAATACCTTCGTAGATTTCTTTTTTTTCTCTCTTTTTTTACAGGCTATAGTCCTTGTCGTTATGCGTGCGTGAGAGTTATCGATCAGTAGACGACATTCTGCTCAGCGGTGATCGCGAGCTCTGGACATGAGGTCTCTTTTTCATACATCAAAAGAGCGTAACAGGTTAGCGTAGACGTACCGCGTTGTTCTACATACTTTTCCATAACCTGCCATGATTCCTTCAAAAATCAAAATGGTTAATATCATGTTTGGGTTTTGCACTCCAACTAACCCCTGCTCCAAGCAGCAGAATAAAATTGGCAGTTACATCACTGCTTTCCGGAGCGGGTCGCAGTGCGCTCCATAGCGACAGCGACAGTGGCAGCGACAGGCTTCGGCTCATTTGCAGTATGTCAGCCCTCCGCGACACGTCACTGTGACAGACGCGCGATATCTGTTCCTGCGACGACGGATGCCATGGCTCCGATGCTGGCTACGCCGCGATTTTGTGCTAAACTGCATGCCTGTCGCTCATGACAGCGGCAAAGTATACTATACCCCTTAGAGGCCGTGCTCTGCTCTCTCCTATCGTCCCCGACCTCTATATCTGCCCCTAACCTCGAGTCCAACCCAATCTGCAATGCATGGTAAGAAGGTCGCTCCGAAAAATAGTGTAAATGATGTACAGACCATGAAACGGTCAGATTCACATCGTCGACTGCAGACCACGCGCTGCGCGGCCGCACGCGCTCCGAACTGGACGACTTTTAGCAGCCGCGGCCCCGATCAGCTGTTCAGGTAGGTTTTTTTTTATTTTCGTTTATATAGCGCTTTTGTTTATGTTTTTGATGTTTTGATACATGCTAGGATTAGGAGAAGCATTTTTTTTCGTTTCAGGAATGGCCGGCGGAGCTGCGGAATGGGAAAGTTGCCCGGAAATTTGAACAGATCTTTTTAAAGTTTTTTCCCCAACTAAACTTGTGTGTTCATATCTACAGAATGCTATTTACTGATTGCTCTAGGATAAAGGTTGCTGTATAATGTTTATTTTTTATTTTCGGTGATGGCAGCCTTTTTTGCCCCCAGCCTCCATGCACAGTTAACCACGGGTTGGTTTTTTTTTGTTCCTCTTTCAAATGCAATCATTACTGTATTAATTTGTTATAAACTTGTTATTAAATAGTTGTAGTATGACTAGCTCTAGTTTGTTTTTCTTTCAATTTTTTTTTCTAGGGAAAAGTCGATCTCGAGGTGGACCGTTTGGCACTCTTCACTCGCCACGTTGTTTTTTATTTCTCTTTCGAATGCTTTCCTTAGTGTTTTACTTTGTTAAAAACTTGTTAATAAGTAGTTGTAGTATGATTTAGTCTTGTTTAGCTGAAAATAAAAATTTTGAAGGGCTAGAGCATACTACAATTACTTATTAATACGTTTAAACAAAATAGAACACTAATGGTAACCTTTGAAAGAGGAATAAAAAACCAACTTCGTGCGTGAAAAGTCGGTGACGGTCCACCTCGAGGGCAATATCATTGAAAAAAAATTGAAAGAAAAAAACTAGAGCAAATCACACTACTACTGATAACAAGTTTATAACAAGTTAAAACAGTAATGGTTACATTTGAAAGAGGAACAAAAAAACCAACCTCGTGCGTGACTGTTTCGGGAGGCTGGGGGAGCAAATAAGGCTGTCATCACCTAAAATAAAATTTTTCACATTATACAGCAACCTATACCCTTGAGCAATCAGTGAATAACATCCTATAGATATAAAACACAAGTTTAGTTCGGAAAAGAAATTTCAGAAACAACCTTCTGCCCGAATATCCGGGCCATGTTCGCATTCCACAGCTCCACCGGCCATTCCTGAAAACAAAAAGTTAGTTCTCCTAATCCTAGCATGCATTAAAACATCAATGAACATAAGCGAAATCACTATGTAAGCGGAAAACAAAAAATAAATTTGAAAACACACCAGAACAGCTGATCGGGACCGCGGCGGCCAAAACTCGTCCAGTTCGGAGCGCGTGCGGTCGCGCAGTGTGTGGTCCGCAGTCAACGATGTGAATTTGGCCGTTTTAGGGCCATATCAAAAGATCATTGTAAAAAATCAAGGATCAACTCAATCATGAGCCTCATCCAGCAGCTAGTGGTGCTGTTGAAAATAGGGTAAGAGTCATTAAATGTCAGTCCAGCTGGTATTGATTCGCAGATCAGAAATCTGAATAGTGGCATTAAAAAATAAGGAGACCTTTTTTACAATAATTATGCGTGCCACTCACTCGCATGTTTTCTCACACTCCTCTTCTGGTGGAGGCATACATGTGGCATCTGCAACTGTCGAGTTCCCACTAATACTGCAGTTCCCATAATAATTATATGTATCTCCTTTCGCAGCTGGCTTTATGGCGGCGAAGTATATCTGAACTAAAATCAGCTAGACATGAAAATCGTAAACTATAAATAGCGGTATTTAATTATACAGTCATTGAGAGACCGCGTACACGCCTCTGGTGCCTTTCGATGCGTTCACGACTGATGCGTATGAAAGCGCCGTCGGGTTTGAGAGCGACGGAGGCCGCGCACCCTGAACAGTCTGAGTGACTCGACCAATTGAATGGTGCTACTACTTTTGCGCAGTCTTCATTCTAACACCCCGGCGAGCGGTCTACGCTTCAGTCCCCTTCCACTTCTCTTCGCCCAGAAAAGGGGTGCATGTCGAGCTGCCGTTGCGAAGACTTCCTTTGGTACCTTTGAATCGATGAGCAGGAATACTAGATGAATATCCAAGTCATCTGTTTGCAGTCGTGAGTGTGATATCCATAAAATTGCATTCGCGATCGACACGCACGCAGACTGCGTGTGCAGACAGTCTCATTCGGGCAGACTTTATGTTCGCACATACTTCTAACACCATTTTTGCCGGGACTTCAGAAGACATTGGTCCAGAGAACGCCCCATCGAGTTCCAAGAAGCTCTCACGAAGGTTTTTATCGACGGTGTGGCGCTCACTACGTTGGAGAGGAACAGGATGCCTGGATCTTTTCGACTCCCTTTATCAATTCTACTCTGTAGGCGCAGGAAATACCGAAGGACCTTTGCGAACGCATTTTTTGGGAAGCAACCGTTTGAATTCTTTGTTGAGACGTTCTCCAAGGAAGGTGACAGAATATCTCGTTTGTAGTTGAGCTTTGGTCAACATATGCTACGATTCCTGTTCGTTTATGCACCACCTTTTTGAACTCTAGAAGCGATAATGACGGTAAGTTATGCGATCTGATTGAGGGTAGTGACAGGAGCCAAAACCGACCGTAATGCATGCCCGATACTGAGACAGAATATCTGATCTGATGTGTCACATCTAAGCCTGTGTGGCGACTTCAACCACAAGAAAAAATGGGAAAGAAAGATAGCAATGCAGAAAAGTCAGTTAGAAGCTCCGGCTACGGGGGTTAGAAATGTTAAAAAAGGCCTTCTTTTTGACTTAAGTAAAAAAACTACAGCTACGAAAGGCTACCACTTGCAAGGCACGTGGAGAGAAAAAGTAGACCTGGTTCGGGTATGACCTTTGTCACGGCACGCAGCAAGGAGGCCAACGTCGCCACGGTCCACAACGAAGAAGCTCTCCTCCCGATAGGCCATGGGTACGTTCCCCTCGACGTCCAAAACTGACGTCCATAAAGTGACACAAGTTCACCTTTTCGGACATGAAGTCCGCCCGAATAAGGCTGTCCGCGCACGCGGTCGTGGAAAGTGTTGACCTGCCATCGCGAAGGCATTTCTCGGACCTGTGAATCGATTAGCATAGGTATCAGACGAATGGTGAACTATACCCCCAGTGAGCTGTATCTCAGTCACTGGTAGACTCGTCCAAAAACTACAATTGTGACGACCGCCTGGCACGCACCCCGACCGCTTGGCCGGGCACTTTCATTCGGACAGACCTTAGCTTTATTGAGTGGAACCGGGTACTCCACCAACCTTCATCTCTGAACAGGTGAAGGCAAGAACCTCTAACAATTGGAAACCGGTAACGTCCGGGGTAAAGCCCATCTTCCAATTCCACTCCCTAAGCTGTGATTTATGGGTGCGACATAAATCTTAATCCTTACCGCAATCCATATTCCTGAGGTCAGCAGCAGTACTACAGAAGCCGTGATTGCATGTCCAACTACAACACCAAGCGACATTCCTGTACCCTCCTTATGTGCTTACTCCGTGACTTCGTACCAGGCCAAGAATCTGCGTATATAAGTAGTAAAGAAACGTAATTGTAATCTTCTGAAAGCACATACCCAACTCAGATTCTCAATATTCTGAGAGTACCGCAGTAAAGGCATTGTTCGATGATTTTCGTTCCCGAGTTTTCCACTCGAAACAATGCGTTGGCAACCAAGTGTTACCAAAATTTCGAAGCAACGGCGAGAAACGCACCAAAACATTTTAATTCAGTAACATTCCCTGGCCTGAACTAGTTGTCCGATTGGATGAACATCTTAACGGTGGTTGTCACCGGCAAAAATGGGGTAATCAACAATGGAAAAAAATTTTGGCATAACAGTATTAGTTAGGGTCCGAAAGAAAGAGCGGAGCAACATAAAGAAGAGAATTGCAAAAAACGGATCCACAAAAGATTTCGTTGCCACAACGAACAGTTCCAGTGAGAGTAAAAAGGTGAGGTGAGAGTAAGGGATTTGGTGCGCTTCTTGGGCATTTTTCCCGATTTCTTCGCCATTTCAGTTCTACTCGGAAGCCAAACAATCGGTTTAACGATAAATCTCGAAATCGAAGATTATCGTGAACACTGCCTTTAAGCAACGCGCAGAATTTTTTTTAAACTGCGTTCCGCGGCGTTTCACGAGTTTACAAACCGTCCCATCGTCATAGTAACTTGCTTCAAAGTTGTCCGATTACAATTTTCATATCATCTCTGAAACACTCCGGGTACAAGTAAATTTTTTGGTTCTTATCTCCCTGAAGTCTCTGAAAACTCTATTCCCATTAAATGCGAAGTGCGAGACCACCTCGAGACTGGACAATTTGCATGAACGTATGCGTTGCGGTTTTATTCTTGCGTTCATCATGTTCTAGGGTGGGGGGGTGGTCAGGCCAAAAGAAGAAAAGTGATGGGAACCTCCTTCAGCCTCCTCCTCCCCCCTTCTCCCCAGTCAACAGTTTCAAACGCTCTTCTCAATGAGTTTCGTTACTCACACACTGGTTGGGGCGTTTCCGAAGAGAATAGACCTGAATTGATCGTTACCACCAGGTTAAGGAAAGAAGAGTAAAAATCCGTCCATTCGGAAAAGACTTCTCAATCTTCTCCCCTGAATCGAGAGATAACGTTCGAATCAAGTCTATTCTCCTCACGAACTTTCACCGATGTGTGAGATAGGACACACCCATAAATACGCCGCACAGCGGCGTGGCTGTCATCGCCGATTTTCACAAGGCGCTATTCATACTACTCAACGCCAGCGCAGCACGCGCGCGACGCTCGGGCGTGACGTTGGTGTATGCATGTCCTGACGCCTCGCAAGCGCGGCCCGCTCCGCCATGGAGGCTATACTTGTTATCCGACAACAATTTTTCGGATAATGGATCGATCCGGATAATGCCGTTTCTAAATTTTCCGGCTATTGGTTCGATTCAGATAATGCCATTTTTCCAATGATTCGGATACGGATATCCGGTCGGATAATTTCGGATCACTCCGGGTATTTTCGGAACAAAGTTGAGGCAAAACGGTGAAAAATAAACGAGGCACTCAAGGCAAGCCTTCGAAAACATTCGTAATTGAGAAAACAGTAGTCCTTCATTGCATTCGCAGCATGTTCACATACAAACTTCAATCTTCATATATGCATATTGATAAAAATATAAAAATAAATCTTGAATTACTCTATCGTCGTTGGGAGGCACCGTATAATCTATACACAGGTTTTTCAGGGCAACTAGCAAGTAAAGAGTGTGCAAAGCGACTATACAAAAAAACTTCTGCACTGAATAACTAGCCACTTGGTCATCTCACTTGACCACGCCCATTTTTCGGCGCCGCTACGACTCTTCCTACTTCGGAAGGAGAAGGAAAATCCTGGGTTGATGTTCTAAATAGAAGGATGTTCTAAATAGCGTGGCCTAGTGCAATTTTATTCGATTTTATCCAGAAATTATCCGATTTTATCCGAAAAATAAACGGTTTTAACCGAATTTTATCCTATTTTATCCGAATTTTATCCGGTTTTATCCGAATTTTTGACCCTTCGGATAATGGTTCGATTCAGATAATGGCGACTTTGAATTTCCCGGATATTGGTTCGATTCAGATAATGCGTTCTTTCGAATTTTCGGATTATCCGAATGTCGGATATCCGGTCGGATATCCGAAAAGGAGTGATACGGATACTAAGTATGATGGCGGCGACGGCAGTCGCAACTTCTCACAAATTTCATTATGGATCCATCTTCGATTTCTTTCCTATCCATAATAGTTCCAGTACTGTCTTCTGCTACCATGATAGTGAACACGTGTGCGGATTTTTCGTTGCTCGGCAAATATATGACCCATTTTATTTCTCCATCCCATAGCGTCGCCGCTGGAGCATTCATAATCTCTGCAAGCGCGTAACGCGCGTGACGCGCTGGCATTGAGTAGTATGAATGGCGCTTAAGTAAGCCGTTGTATAATGAGGAGGTGAGGAGAGTTGCCGTTTTTGAAAACCTCTAGAAAAAAATGCGAGATTCTGATAACGGAATCCAGCATTCTGATTCAAAGATCATTTTCAGATAACGGAAAATTATGCTGACCTACGTTTGTTGCAGGGCTTTACAGTCCAACCCAATTAGCTTCGTGACACAGTTGGAGGTTTGTTGACAAATTCGCTGTGTTAAACTTCAAATGAGTTCCTAAGCAGGGGTCCGCCCTTGTGTTTCCTGGCTTCACTATGCTTCTAGGTTTATCTGATGGTTCACCCAGTATACGGGTGCATTCAAAATATTGTACTTGTTTGTGTAGGACGTCTACTTATCTAGCGAACATAACAGCGCAGCGATGATACACAAGACTGCAAGACTTCTTTAGATATGTAAGCGTATTATAAGGGTTTGTGCATCGGGACAATGAAAATAGCGTTCCTCACCTAGTAATTATTGCTTAGAATACCGTCATAAAAGTCAATGAAGCAGTGCGTGATAAAAGTGCCAATGTGTGAAATGTGTCGGGAGGCAAATGATGTCGCAGTTTATCAGTGATAAGAAACGATTTTCTGCTACACAACTAGGCGACTTTCGCGCCCTAGACTTTGATCAACGTTCAATCCAGAGAGCACTTCTTGAGCAAACTCTCCATATAAACGGCTGGGGGATGCTGATAATTTGCTCCTCGGACTCTGGAAATTCTTCGGGGCACTTTGGTTATATCGATGACAGCGGAAGAGCGAGAAAAGAGTCATGCCGTAGACAGAAAAAGTATCGTAGATTCGCTCCAAACCCAAACATCGGCATTGTCGTTTGACCGGGAAGCTGCGAAAAAAGCTGCAGCTCCACTCGCATTCATAATAGATCTCATTATTATACGTCACTGCCACCATCCTTACTTGTTCCGAATCGAATAATCGGATGAAAATTCAAAAGCTCAGAGAGGATGATAAAGTCAAGTTTACAAGTGCGAAATCCGGTTACAGTCCCAAATTCGCATATTTGGAGAAGTGTGATATCGGCGGGCGGCAGCGCTGAGCATTTGAAGGCAGCAGACACGCTCGAAAAAGTTGTTGAGATAAAATCGGCGTGGATCGTGAAGAGACTTCGCGCTCACTGTTGAAGATTGGCGCAAACTCGGTGCACCTATGTTATAGCATATGACACCGAGTTTGCGCCAACCTTCCACACTGAACGCGAAGTCTCTTCACGATCCATGTCGACGTTAGCTACGTTTGTGAAGTCGCATGGCTCCTAGTAGACTGCTCACACAGTTGGCAGCGTCAAAAACGAGTCAGAACTACTAAATTTCAGCAATGCAATTGGAAAAATTTTTGCAACCCCACTCCAGAATACAAACTCGTCCAGATTGATAGTACTAATACGGTCCCTTTGGCTGGTTCTTGATGCTTCCAACGAGGCTAACGTTCGAGTACAGACTGTAAGAATATATCGGCTTCTTTATCTCAACCGTTTCGTTGTTAACATTCGCTGTTTCAACCGCGCGCCGTGAAACTCGTCCACTTTCACCTGATAACAAAATAACCGTTATTCCTCTATTTGCGCACAGTTTTCGTTGATTTTTTCGTCAGTTCCGAATACAACCAGCTCCAAACCATTGATTTATGTCATAAAATCGATACTATTTTTGAGCGTGTCTGCTGACTTTGAGGCAGACCACAAGTCAGTTTTCCCATCCTCACCGAGGATTTCTTTCTCTACGTGTGAATTTTACGTTTTGCACGAACTCCAGTAAGTGAACAGGGTTCCGAAGAAATCCAAGAATCAGTCGGAGAGAATAGGGAAATTGACTTTTGACCTGCTTTAAACGCGCAGCGCCGCCGTCCTCCTTCACCTGCACCTGGCGCAGCCTGGACTCGTTTCTGCAGGACATGCTGTGCTTTTCTCTGAAGTCGCGTCAAAATACAGCATTTTATAGGAGAGATTTTTATTATCGTTTCAGTAGTGAGAATTCGAGAACGTTTGAGGCCTCAGAGTGATGAATTTCAAAATTTATTAGTTCTATGGCTAAAAATGCAAGTTTTCGAATGAGGCTCGCAAGCAATGAATGACGACGCGAAATGAAATTTCTAGTTCTCTTCCGTTTCCAAAATTTCCGTCACTGGCTTCATTGGCCACTTTTCTTCCGCTTCCATTCAGTTTCTCAAAATTGGAAGAAAATTCGCGCAGTCCTGGCCGGCAATGGTCGGCCTGATTGCCTTGGTTCCCTCCTGTCTGTATACTCTGTGTTGGCTGTCATATCATATGTACATGCACCGAGTTTGCGCCAACGCAGAGCAGACCGTCAATAAGGAACCAATCTGATGGGTGCAATCCGTGCCGACTTTATGTACTTTTTCAGACCGCGCTAACCGCAGAACTCTTCCTCTTGGTTGCAGGAAATGTGTAGTTTCCAATTTTACTTTCCAAGTTGTGGGAGAGCGTACAATTGGATATTTAAAGGCTTTGTTGACCTCACATCGTCAGCTCAGGTTGTCTACACCTGCACCTTCCGAGTCGATGGCCAACTCTTTCGATCCCCCCCCGCTCTGTATAAGATCGATAACCTGCGCCCTGTGTCTTCCGCGCAGAAAACCACATTTGTTTTTTTTTCAACCCAATATTTGAAGCAGGTGGATATAGTTGGCAAAGCTTCAGACCTCAATGTTACGAATTTATAATAAAATAACCGCGTGAAAACTGGCCTGTCGTCCAAAAATGCCTTTTCCCGGTTTATCGCCTAACACGAGGAACGGAAGAGCCACGAAAATTTCACGCAATCCAAAAAGATGACTGCTTATTTTGAGAGAAGCGTGTGCATTAGAAACTTCTTATTTCTAGACAGTTACAACAAAAGAATTCATAAGTCTTTGCAGTTCAAGGTGCTAAACCATCTCTGACTTACAGATTCTAGGTATTTGTGAAAAAACGAAGTTGTATGCTCCGGTATTCTAGAACGAGCGCCATCAGCAGTGATAGCCGAGAGGATAACGAAGTGGATTACAAGACAGCGAGAAGGGAACGGTACCACGGGCTCGAATCCCACAATGGAGTTTATGTACTTTTCAATGTTCCTCTGTTTGTTCGTTAGTCTAACATGCCTTTTTCACATTCCGTTTTATTTTTCTAAATTTTTTAAGCATTTTTTGAGCGACATATACTTAGACAATAGGTTCGGACTGACCGCTGGCAATCAAGGCCCCCGATGGCGCTACGCCAGCAAGTTGCGGGCGGATCGCTTCCCATCGTGGCCTCGCAGGGCGGATCGCTGCCTCTCGTTGTCTGCGCGGGCGGATCGCTGCGTTTTGGCGGGCGGATAGGGGCACCTGGGAAAGTTGGTCAAGCTAGCGTGCGGATCGCCGGCAAGCTCTAAAGCGGCGATCCGCCCGCAACCTGCTAGCGATCCGTCCGCATTGGCTTTGATAGCCAGCGATCCGCTCGCTGAGCTATGAGATGCAGCAATACGCCCGCCAGGGCTTTGATAGCCAGCGATTCGCCCGCCACTGATTTTATAGCCAGCGAACCCCCCGCTCAAATTTTAAATTTTCTGGTATCAAAGTCATGCTCAGAGTAAACAAACTGAAGAGTATAAAAGGCGCTCCGTCTCACTGAATGCTCACTCGGCAATTCGAGGCCGATCCTATAAGGTGACTTCAAGCCACTTCTGAAGAATCATTCAGAAGCCGGAGAATAATTTTTGGCAGCTGAGGGGATGGTCCCCACGGCTAGGGGGAGGGGGGTCCCGCACACGAAGACCGTTGTGGGAACCATCGGAATAACCCACATGTAACCATTGAGGGCGGATCGCTACCTAAGAAGAAAAAGGGAAGAAAAACTTCCAGAATAAGTCAAAATAACGGTTTCCAAGTTTCCAAATTCAGGGCGTGGACGAGAATTTTGGGCCCAGCTGATTTTGGCAAGCGCGCGCTAGTCGCGAAATCACTCGCGCCGCACTGGTAACCTGTATACGCCCGACGCACTGCACGTGTGATGGAAGCGGCGTGTCCGGTGCGTGCTGTGCGTGAGTGGTCCGGATGTGGTGCGCATGTGGCATTTGTGCGCGGCTTGCTACGTTTGTGCGATACACTGCGTGCCAAACCCCACTTGCACCACATACACGCCCCTCATACGTGGCCCGCATATGCGCTACGTTCACGCCCCCCCCGCACTTCTCGTGTAATGTATGTGGCGTGTTTTGTGTGTGCCGCGCTAGTATGGTCCTGGTGTGGCGTTTAGCATAGCTTTTGATTTGTATGCGACATGTCACACTCCACTCGCACCACATACGTAGCCTGCATACGCAACACGCTCACGCCCCACGCACTGCACGTGTGATGCAAGTGGTGTGCCGCCCGTGTGGTCCGGATAAGGGGTGTGCGAATTTTTCTGATTTGTTTTCTGACCATTTTGACCTTTATGTTTACTGAAAATTTGGCCGAACCCAAAAAAAAATCAGATAATGAAATATTCGATGTTTTTCAGATGGTAAGTCGCTGTGACCTTCGAGGGTTATCACGTTTGTGAAGAAAAGTCTGTGAAGGACTCGCTAAGGACTTTGTGAAGGACTCGCTAAAAGTCGCACTTTCTTAGCCGCAAGCCACGGAGGATGAGACCTGTTTGACGATCAAGATGTAGAATCGTTTTAAGATTCTTCTCACCGATATGTCAGAACGAACTCGTAGCGAATGGCATTTCTAGCGAGTTGAGGCTCATTCATAGCTGGTCGCTTCGAGGTGAAGTCGAAGCGACCAAAAATACTGTCGCGATCTGAAATCGCTCCGTGCCGCGACTTGAAATCGTTTGGTCCAGCGAATTCAAAGCGCTCTGGCGGGCGTGATTTCGCGTGAAATAGAGGGACAATGAAATGAAATTTTTTGGTAGTCTCATTACATTTTCTTATCTCTCTCATCGTAAATGTATGATGAGTACTCGTTTTTCCCTTTCACATGTGGTATTTTATGCGAGTGAACTGTGACGTCTGCATTTTTGCGCCACATACGCAAGGCTGCGACGAAAGATTGCGGACTAGTCGCTTCGAGTAGACGAATCGCTTCCATCATGGAAACGGCGCGATTAGTCGAATCGACCTAACAAAATCAAGCAGGTCCCTTCGACCAGCTATGAAATACCCCAGTCGCTGGGCTATCGCGACTGAAACAGCAAACTGTTCCCAACCGCGAAATGGGTTTTGTAACTGTTGGCAGTGCCGCGACTAGTCGAAGCGACCTGCTATGAATGAGCCTTCAGGCCATTGTTATACTCTGTCACAGCCCTGTCGCGGTCGCAGACCGGAACGACGTCGCAGTCGCTGTAGGCCAGTTGTGCTATGCCATACATCACGCCAACTTACGTGTGACAGGCGCTACCGCCCGCGCGATCGCATACAGGTCAATAACTCGGGATCAACAGCAAATCAGTTCAGTTTCATTTCTATAAAAAGGCAGACTTTAGGATCTACACATTAAAAATAAGATGAAGACCCCAGGAGAGAAAAGAAAGAGAGAACTACAAAAAAGATGAAAAACAGGAAATCCCCACTAAACCAATTACACCGTCGCTGTCGCGGACACCGGTCGCAGTGCGCCGCACTGCGACCGATGCCCGCAACAGTGACCGATTGCCGCACGGTTTTAATATTTGAATATATAACACCCATCTGCAAACCTGTGAAGCGACCGGCGCATGCAAACTATTTCCGCGACAGCTCTTTTCATGGTGAGAGTGTGTCTCCCGACACGATTCGTAACAGGTGAGCGAACCTGTCGCGGTCGCAGACTGGAGGTATAACAATGGCCTTAGATTATCAGCGATGGCAGCGTTTCTCGCAGCGATGGAAAGCGCTGTCTGATGCAACATCGATTACATTCGGCGAAGAGGGCGACCGACGCGGCGTAAAGCGCGACGAGGGGGGCACCACAGGGTGTTCGAACTCGGCGATGGCCCTGCTTCACTGCCAGCGAGCGGCAACTGAACTCTGCGGACCCCTTAAAGAGGTATTTGGGACCAGCATCGTGTGCTCTTACTACTGAAATGCCGCGTGGCTTACTCTCCAACAAGATACATATATAGGCAAAATTAGGCATAACACAACACGGTACACGCGTGGAACGCAATTTTTCAATCAAAACAGGGATGAGCGAACGTGTCCATGTTGCAGTAACAGCTAGTTTTAGTACGTACAGCTATGGCTTTTTACACGAGCGAATTATCTCGTTTGAATGCACCGCATTCCGAAGTATGCCACACTGTTGATAAAACCCTGGCGATAGGATGTCTACAGCGAATTTAATAGATCCGGCGGTAGCAGGCCGACAGCTGAACCTTTCGAGACTTCAGTTAAGCCATGCCACTGTCTCCAAATCCGGCGCTATGTAGGAGGTCTACAGCTGTACCTTTCGGCTAACACCAGGTTCTAACGCGGCAAAATCACCCTTTTTTCATGTCCTCAGCTGATGTGCTCTGTGACGACACTTAAGTTTGCATGAGGAAGTCCACGCGAAATGGATCGATTTCCATTAGAAGAGTTTCATCCGGGGGACGCATAGGTTTAAACAGTGTGAGCGAGAGCAGAAAGAACAGGAGAAAAACATGACAGGTAGGTAATCGATCGGGTGGTATCCGAGTTAGTGAGTAGTTATAATATATGTACCTGCTTCTTTTGTTGTTTGTTCGGATAAATTGTTACTCCTGTAGTCGTCCGCGAATAGAGTAAGCGTGAGGGTTGCATAAAGTCGACCTCACCGACTTGCACTGCAGTGCGGCGGTTTGACTTAGCAGTAAATTGAGGTCTGAAGGCGGAAAAAATCTTTATTTTGAACAAATAATTCGAGCACCTCCGCGCGAGAAGATAAGCGGCGTATGTTCCAATCTTGATGTTGACATATGCGTGACAGATTCGAATTACGTGGCCTAGCAATACTAAAGCACTGAGGATTGGAGAGAAAGAAGAAAAATGACTTGGACGCAGAAGCAAAATTACATCACAGCATTACGCGCTGCAAAATTTGAGCGCAGATTTCAAGAACTATTCATTCTGCGCAGCGAGGAACAGTATGGGCCCCCTTGGATGGGCTGCATACGCTGGTCATTGTATGCAGCCCTTCAGAGGCCGCTGCGAACCACTTTTCGCGGCCTAAGGTTTCTCCTAGTTTTCCACTATGGAGGGATTCAGACACAGTTGGCAAAACTGATTTCTACTGTGTGTAAACCTAGGAAAGAGGAGGCTTGTGGCTCTGGAAAAGGCAAAAATATTCGGGTTTGAAAATGCGAAATGTCGCAGAACAGGTCGGTCAGTAGCCGACAGTTCACTTACCTGTTGTCTAAGCCGCTAACACTGTTGAGATAAACGTGACAATACGTCGAGTAACAACATTTTACATGAGTTTTCTTTCGCCAACTCGATTGGTTGTGTAACCCCTATATACCTTTTTTGGCAGTAAGACATGCGTGAGCTCAGAAGAAATTGCTCCCGATGGTGATTCGAAAAATGTCCCTCCGGACTCGAATGGAGCTCATTGAACCGAGTTATGACCCTTTATCTCTCGAACTGCACAAAGTTTCGGTTTTTGAAACAAATGGTGAAAGAAATCCTGAAGCGTCCCTGGTTTTTTCACAGTGGAACTCGTCCTTGAGTTGGATTCGGTACGTGTTGCTCGTTCTCCCATGTGACTTGAAGAGCTGCCCCGAAGGGGTAATTTCGAAGCAGAGAGTGTCTGTTTAAAAACGTGTCATACATAGTTCAAGCCCTTGGACCCTCTTGAAAGAGGAAAGAGAACTAAGGCAAATTGACGAAATTCGTTTTTCGGCCAGGTCAGAGTTTAAGATAGCTAAATTCGTGCCACTTGTTTCGTTTACCTGACGACGTGCAGGCGTCAAACTTGGAAGGTTTTCTATCGATCTGTACACATATTACCAACTTTTCTCAAAAATCGAAAGGGTCGACCGATTATTGATTTTCTAAAAAATCATTGAGAAGCACAAAATTTGATAAGGAATATTCTTTCGCAATTGACGACGAAGTTAATCTCCTGTATGTCTTCAGGGAATGAATAAAAAAACTTAATTGTGGACGCACTGACATTGACGAAGCCCACGCATGGATTTCAGCAACTTGTCCTCACCTTCTTTTGATAGTGAAGTCTCAAGACTTCAGTTATGACACATTTTCAAGCAGACACCTACTGCTTCAGAATGTCCTCTTTGGAGCAGTTCTCTAGGTCCGCATACGGGAAGTAGGGAAGATCATCGAAGATGACTACGAGTCAATTTATTTCGTAGAAACTGAGGACCCCTCATGCGTCTGCCCACCATTGATTTCCAAAACGACTTCACGCTACAAAATTTCATACGTTTTGAGAGTGAGGTTCACAGTATAGAAAAAACAGAGAAGCCGATTAGGCACACACATATGGTTGCAGTAAGAGTGGTCGCGTGATGAATTCTTGAACAGAACGAAAGCCGAAGAAGAAGAAGGGACAACGCGCGCACACCTGTTCTGCTTACTTTGCGCAGCTAAGCGACGCTAGCACTATGACATAGAAAACTGAGTGAGGACTATGTCTTCCAGTCAGGGTCCTTGCAAGCTCTGGCCTAAAGAACAGCCGGTTCTGTCCTTATCTAAACTAAATTCTCCTCTGCGATTAGGGAAGACCGCTGTTGCAGCACGCAGTAGTATGGTAATGGCGTTGGGAGAAAGAGTAATCGTGTCGAGATTTTCATCGTGCTGCTTGCTGCAGCAGCGGTCGTTCGCAACTGCGGGACAGTATTTCGCTCCGATAAGGACAGTAGACTTCTTTCTTAGCTACGAGGAGCGCTTTGCCGCCAGCGTGGCAAAAAGAAATACCCTCACAGACGCATCAAATTTCAACAATATTTCAGCAATCCACATGCCCCGGGTTTGTATAGGCGTTTACTGTACCTCAGTCAGGCTCGTGTATTACTCGGATATACATGTTTCGTCAAAGCAGTCGATGATGTGAGAAGTATGAATTCTTTTTGGAATTTGAAGAAAATATTGATTTTTCTTTGCTAGCAAGGAAGACACTGCGTCGCATCGCCTATCGCAAAAGGTGTTGTCCGGCCCAAAGAAGCAAGCGTTGGTGGACAGGTTGTCTCACCATACGGAATGATTTCATTCCTTCCTGGCCATCATCATAACGGATTTAAACTGAAGGAAAGTTTGAGGGAGTAAGCAAAAAGCGACTATGTTAATTGGAGGAATCGCGCAAACTCGAAATCTCGTCTTATGAGAGTTCGAAATACTCATTCTGCGGATTCTGTGTAGTCTGTCCGAGTGAGAGTGTCTGCCCAAGCGGTCTGCGCGCGCAGCCCGCGGTCGTCGCTACACATTTTTGGACAAGAGTCCGCGCGGGTGCAGATAGCTGAATGGGAAATTACTCAGGCATACCTAATATTCGCGCCAGCCGCTTTACATATGAGAGAAATGCCTATGTCACGGTCGATTAACACGCACGCAACCCGCGGGGGCGGATACTTTTATTTGGACGGTTTCTACATGATGCGTCTGATTCTTTCTTGTCTAAATATTAAGTAGGTTGATGCAAAAGTTTCCGGAGTTTTTCGAGAATTTCGAGAGTTTTCAAGCTATCTTCAAAATTAGAGAAATTTCAGGTTTCATTATTTTTATATATGTAGAACATATCAGTGGTTGTATTTCAAACCGACAAGCTTGTCCATTCCTTTTTTAGTGTTTTTTCCATTGCTGTCACGCGACCAAATTTGCGCCTGCCTTTTTTACGACTACCAATCCGGGATGAAAACTACGGATTCCTATCGCCGCATAGCGCAGTCGTTCGGCAAAGGTGTTGTTCTCAAAACTACAGTACACGATTGTTTCAGCAAGTTCAGAGTTGGGTAGTTCGAGGACAACGACGAGCTGCGCGAGCAGGTGGAAGGCGATCCGAGTCAAACTACACGGGAGATGAGCAGCAGACTTGGCTGCGCTCAATCAACTGTCGCTCGTCACTTGGGAGCAATTGGAAAGGTTTCCAAGCCCAACGATTGGGTCCCCCACTCTGTGCGTGAGCGACAAACTTCGCCGTGTGGTGACATTAACTAAACTGCTCTCTTAAAAGCGCACTTTTTCTTGGCTCGACGACATTGTCACAGGAGACGAAAAGTGGTGACTATACGTCAACATATCGCGCAAAAGGACGTGAACAGACGCTGGGCAAGTAGCGCGGACCACGCCGAAGCTGGAAAAATACCAGCAGAAGCTGATGCTCTGCGTTTGGTGGGACAGTCGTGGACAGATTCACTGGGAGCTGCTTCCACAGAACACCACAATGACGCCGAGGTCGACCGCTCATAGCTGGTACGTTTGGCCAAGGCGATACGCATTTACCGCCCTGGGATGAATACTGTTCGCCTTCTTCACGACAATTCTTGGCCACACGTATCTGGGATAACCCGACAGAAACTGCTGGACCTGGGCTGGGAAGTTCTTCCTCGCCCTCAATCGAGCCCAGATCTTGCCCCTTCCGAAGACCATATGTTCCGCTTGAAGCAACACTTCCTAGATGGAAAACAGTTCACTAACGACGACGAGGTCAAAATGGCCTAACAAGGGAAGTATACAAAGCGCAGGTCGAATCTGCCAAAACGACTAGTATGGTTAGTATCTTTTCTGGCTCAATAGTAAAAATGCGCAGTATCCCGCCGCGAGCAGCAGGTTCAAAAAAGTTATGAGCATTTTTTGAGCTTCGCGAAAAGACAAGGGTACCACCAGGCATTATTTTTGGAGTTCCAAAAAATTTTCTCGGATTCAGTTTAGAAGTTGTACATATAGGGGTAATCTAGGGTAGTGAACACGAATCTGAAGTCCATTTGTCGAAATTTTGAGGTCTGCTGTAGGTTAGGGTAGGTAACATGTCACTGAGGGGCAAAACCCACCTTAGTATTTTGAAAATCGGCAAGCGGACGTTAAATTCGTATTCTCCACCCCGAATAATCCCCGCATACAAATTTTGAGTAAAGTCTGAGATTTTGACCGAACTACCGTATACCCACCGTAATCTGCCGTAGTCTGCAGAAAATCGATAAACGGACTCCAGATTCGTGTTTAGCACCCTCAGCAAATAATTTTGAGACATATCTGTCGTAGAAAACCGGAAATCTCGAAAGTGGCGTTTTTCCTTCGAAATTTTCCCCGGTTGGGAAGCTTTGAACGAAATTAGCCGAAAACTTTGGAAAATCGACTAATAAATCACAGAATCGTGCTCAGCGCCCCAAAAAACCGCCCTGAGAGAATTTAAAGTCAATTCTGGAACATTTCTCTAAAACGCTCCCAGAGCCCTCAATTGGTAGAAATAAACCCCCAACCGAAAATCGGTACAAGTCCGAAACGCTGTCAGTCTGGACAAAGTATGGAAAATGTGCCTTCACCCAAACTTTGCTCAGGGAGGTAGTTTTGGGCGCTGAACACATTTATGAGGCCCATTTCCGGATTTTACGAAGACTAACGGGCTTTTTGGAAAGTACAAAAACCACGACAAATGAGCTTTTTAAGCTTGTAACTTCTTGAAACCTGCAGCTCGGGGCGGGATACTGGGCAGTTTTACTATTGAGCCACACGAGATACTAACGACACTAGTCGTTTTGGCAGATCCGACCTACGCTTTGTAGACTCCCCTTGTAAGGAGAATACTTCGACTCTAAACAGACAGAGCTCTACTCGTCGGGAATTCCTGATCTGCCCAATCGGTGGCGAAGGATCCTTGAATGTTATGGAAATTATTTTGTTGGGTGAGCCTTGTTTGTTTTTGAAATAAATGGTTCTTCTTCAAAGTCGTGAAAAGTCCGAAAACTTTTGTATCAAACTAATAAAACTTCGAAGCTAATGTCTCGGGTGTACATAATAAACATGTGGTCAGATCGAGTCCGCTTTTTTTGCCTACTGCTCTCATTAACAAATATTAGAAAAACATCTCTCTTAAAGGCAGCAGACACGCTCGAAAAAGTTGTTGAGATAACTGCGTTACTGGGGTCGTATGGCCCCTAATAGAAGCTTTGCGAAATTAAAAGCGTCAAAGACGAGTCAACACTACTAAAATTGATCAATGCATGTCGCAAAATTTCTGCAACCCGCCCTGAGTTTCGTCAGCTCCGCCCAAAAATACCAACTCGTCCAGATTGATCGTTCGAATATGGTCGCTTTGGCTGGATTTTTAGGCTTCCAACGAGGTGAGCGTCCTAGTATAGGCTGTGAGAGTCTATTGGCTTAGCTATCTCAACCATTTTGGGGCTTATACTGACTGTTTCAACTGGTAAAACTCGTCCAATTTCGCCCGATAATAGAAACAACCCGTTTTTCTCTATTCGCATACAGTTTTCGTTGGTTTTTTTTTTGTTAGTTTTCCATAGTACCCGCTCAAAACCTTCGACTTATGTCATAAAATCGATATAATTTTTGAGCGTGTCTGCTGCTTTTAAAGGCACAGTCCAACCTCAGAATCGTTTTTCTGTTGTCTTGCCTATCTTGGAAACGGTCCCACGCCTATTCCAGGGATCTCTTTAGAATCGTACAAGACCCCATGGGAACAGAGTTATGGCACCTCAAAAAATGAGCAGCGGAAGCATGGTGGACGAGTTGTCCGAGTCTTGAAACTTCCGCCTTTTGCAACCGATGTATGCGAACTGAGCTGAATGAAGAGAGAGAGGCTAAGAATCAAGGGATCGCTCATCTTGCCACTGTTGCTCTCGAAAGATCATAAAAGGGGCGGGCCAAAGTGGCTTCCTGATGTGGGTGCCCCAAGGTGGCTTCCTCGTATATCTCGCTTATTCGGAGGAATTGAGAGCTCGCTTTTGGCAGGTGTTATATGAGGTGGGTCTCCTTCACAAATTTGTGGAAATTTCAGATTTCATCCCTGAGCTTGGACTGTGCCTTTAAAGGCAGTGGTCACGATTAAAAATATGTTTGTCTTCTATTCCTCTTTAAACCCTTCTCTGGGTTTGGAGTAGTAGAACCTATAAGAAAAAATCGCAAATAAACCGCTGTTTCGGGCCGCACTTTCTTTTCTTTTGATGGTGGACGAGCCCACTCCACATCATCGGCATCGATGATTTTTAACATCAAAAACATCAGCTGGCTCGAAATTGAGTTTTAATCAATTAGCAATAACCTCCGGACTGACCTTCTTGAATAATTATGTACTCATCTAGTCAAAAACATTGACTGAAGTGTTGCTTTCGTTGTTCAACTGTTTTTATTTGGTAAATTTGCATTTATTTCTTCTTCTGAATTTCGATGATTTTTGACTGTTCGGCATGAGACTGTGATCTTTTTGGGCGGCGCTGGCACGTGTGCACGAACTGATATCGTTAGGCTCTAGAAACTCTAACTCTAGCCCGTTTTTCACCGCGAAACCTTCATAATTTTTCAGCTATTTTCGATCTAAGCCGATTTTTGTAGTTTTTTTTTCAATAACGTTTTCCATCGTGACCACTGCCTTTAAGTGTGGCTATCATGCGACGGGGGCAGAAGCCAGTCCAAGACAGAAATACACTTTCAATTCACATCCCATACAGGGATGAGCGCAAGTCCGATTTAGGCAGGTCGGAAAGGCCACGAATCTCCGCTTTCCGATTTCCGAAAATGGGCGCGGAAATCGGAACAAAATGTGGAAATAATCATAATCTGCATCAGTAGGGTCAAAAAAGCGTAGTTAAAATTTTGTGTTTTTTTAGTCGTTAGACGGTATCCATACGCCTCAACGCCACCGTGTGACGCGCGGACGCGGTTTTGAAGTACAAATGGGTTGGGGCCTCACCTGCGCGGCATGCGCTAGACGCCCGCTCCCCCATGGCGGCGACGACCAAAACGAATTTTTCATCATTTTCATTATTGATCGATCACCAATTTCATTCCGTTCCATTATACGTAAATCCAGACCTTTTCTTAATTCCAGTGCTAATACTATGATGGTGAACGCGTGCGCAGAATCTGCTTGCTTGGAAAAGTTGATGTCAACTTTGATCCGCTCCACCATAGCGTCGCCGCTGAACTGTACATACTGTGCTTCTCTGGGCTAAATTCCGGTCCGCAATTGTGTCTCTACACGCTTTGCGGCCGCACGCTCCCGAGTCGGAGAAGTTTCCAGCGCCGCAGCCGCCGATACGTTAACTCTACAATGCTCGCCCTAATTTACTCAAAGAAGTCGCGGAAGTCGCGAAATCGCGACTTTTCGCCATAACTCGTTTCTTTCTAAATTTTTCCCCATAGTGTGTGGTACCAATCGAATGTACACGTCGCCCTCTGTCCAAATCGATAAAAAAGTTCTGAGAAAGTCTCTTTTCGTACTGCTCGCCTACTCGAAGTACCTGAGGTGAGCCATAAACGGGAGCGCCCGAAATAATTACTCTCCTCTCGGCAAACGCATGCATGCTCACGAGAAGTCGCCAGAGTCAGTCACTAACGTTCTTTCGTAGAAACATTGTAAATAGAGATTGGCAGAGTAGTTGTTTCACGGAATGAACATCAACTCGCTCGCATTGGTATTTAAAATTTGAAATGTAATGGCTTTTTCTAAATTCAATTGAGGGGCTGCAGACTTGTCACCGCGCAGTAATTCGGAGAATTTTCGCAAACTTCCCATTTCAGGCTCAATGCGAACTTCGTGACCTTTTAAATAGCTATTTAAACTTATGTATGCACAATAATTAACCGAATTTATTTCTATTTTTTTCGTTTTTTTTTTAATTTTTCAATTTCTTTCAGATTTTGACAATTCGAGTTCAATTCAAAAAATTTCCATCCGATTCAATTTTTAACATTGGAAATTTATTCAGAGTTCGTAAATTCTGAATTTAATTCAAAATTAACAGTGATTTTGAACTTCCCTTTTTTTCAAATTTTCGAATTGATTTTGTTTTTGTTTTGGGAAACTCTTGCTTATTTAAAGTTTTGGGAGTTCGGTAATATGTTCAACTTTTTATTACTACAAATTCAATCATATTCAATAATTCAGAATGTGATTCAATTTTATTTCTGATTTTCGAATTCGATTCTTTTCTTGTTCATTTCAGGTTTCGAAACCCACTCCATGCAGGCAACAATAGTTTGTATCCACTTCACTAGACTCTGCGTAATAATCAACTGAATTTAATAACAAGTTTTTTTGGTTTTTTTTTTTTAATTTGCGACTTGTCTCAGATTTTGCTTATTTGAATTTAGTACGAAAACCGCAATCAATTCGATTTTTTAACATTGGAAAACTATTCGAATTTTGAGAATTCTGAATTCAGTCCTGATTTTTGAAATCCGATTTGATTTTGAATTTTTCCATTTTTTTCAAGTTAATTTTAAATTTATTTTTAACTTCGAAATCCAAATTTATTTATGATTTGAAAATACTCTTTATTTTTTGGAATTTTCAAATTTATTTCAGGGTTTTTACAGATCTCTTGACCGCTTCAAGTTTTGTGAAGTCGGCAGTTCATTCAAATTTTTAACACCGCAAATTTATTCAAACCTTAAAATTCTAAATTTAATTCAAATTTAATTCTGATTTTTGAATTCTGATTTTTTATTAGCTAAATTTTGAATTTATTTCAGACTTCTAAAATCTATATATTGTAAGTTTTCATAAACTGAGTTCGATTAAAACTTTGAAACTTAAAATTTAAAGCGAATTTCACAATTCCGAACTGTCCAAGTTTTTGAATTAAATCAAAGTTTCGGATGTAGTTCATATTCTGAGAATGAGACCAGCTTTTCAGCATTTGTAAACATTGTTGAAAAATAAAAAAGCGAATCCTGTCAAGTTAATTTTTTTTCATGGCGATATAAATTCATGCTAGATGTATTCAATATTTTGTTTATTTTATTGCTTTATAATTTCAAAATTTTCTATTTTACCTATTTATTGATTTTATCATTTTTATGTATTGAATACAATTTTTTCGAATACCTATTTATTACTTTATTGAAGCCACTGATCGATCCAAAATACATCTAGAATCGCAGAAGTTCTAAGATTTTAGAAGTTCTAGGGCTTTTATGAGTGTTGGTGTACAGATTTGGAGCCTAGCCAACGCTAGCCCTGTGCGTGACCCTTCACCCCTCGCATGCCGGCCGATTTACCAACGCAGGCTGGCCTTCTCCGCTGCCACTGACCAACACATATCGACTGGACGGCCCACAAGAGACTGAAATATGGAAGAATCTTCAATAAATATGCGTTCCCATACACTCGGTGGTCAAAATATAGACTTAGGAAATTCTGAAGCTTTTTTTAATTTAGGAATAATAATTTTTACACTATTTATAAATACAAGATCTATTTTAATTTTCAAATCATACATTTTGAATTTTAGCACATTAGGATAAAAAAATAGTGAAGATTAGACCCACCTTGCATTTAGATTATCCTTAGTGAAAATGGAAAGATATAGCACCATACTGCTGATCAGAAAAAAGGTTTCATATGTTCATGGAAACATTAAAACTTTAATGGATCAGCAAATCAGTGCATCTGGGAGAAGCATTGATCAGAAGATGTGTGGGGAGAAGACGAAGCTTTTGTGATAGTATTAAACACTTCGGGGGTGTAGCGCTGAATAACGTGCAGTGAGGACCATGTTCCTCCCACACTGATCTGCGCTTAAGTTAACACTCGATGTGGTGGTGTTTGAGGTGCATATTAGGCTAAGAGAACCTCTAATTGACTCTCGCCGAAAGTCAGTTTCATTGTAGTTGCCAAGGTATCAGGTTTGAGAAAAAACTCACGATACCACTCTGCTCGGCTCATGCTTTGGTATTCATCCTTCTTTTTCATCGACAGTTCTGTTCCTCAATGAGGAGCCCCGGCAGAGCTGTTTCATAAAGTTCGTCTGAGGCCAGGGGCGAAACGAACTTTGTCAAGTTCTCTTTCTTACCTTTCCTCTTTTGATTAACCTACCATGAGTTATCTGAAGATGGGGTCTAATTTAGTTATAAAGTTGGCGATCATGTATCTGTCCATACTTGATGTATATTCCTATACATATGAACTTTATATACGTATTAGTATAATTTATTGATTGATTTTCAAAATCAAAATTACGAATATTGTTGAAATGTTTGATTTAAAAAATTGTTAAGACTCACTCACAGCCCTTCCCTATTTTTAAACTTTGGATAAAATCAAAATTCTATAAGAATTTGAAATTTGAAGCAAATGCAGAGTTTAAGAATTCAGATGGAGTTCTTGATTTCTGACACTTGTATAATATCTAGAATTTGGATTAATTTCACAATTATTGAATGCTTGCACAAAATTCGAAAAATAAAGTAAATAATGCTTTAAAATATTTAATATAATAGATATGATGAATGAAAGAATTAGAAATTATCACAGAAAAACATACATTAAAAACATTTTGAATGGAATAAATTTTGATAAAATTTTCATGAATTCTAAAAAAATTCGAAATTTCGGATTAAGAAAAAGGTTTGAAAATTCTCTCAAGTCGTCTATATTTTACCCGCTGAGTGTATGGGAAGGCATATTTATTGAAGATTCTTCCATGTATCAGTCTCGTGTTGGCCGTCCAGTCGATATGTGTTGGTCAGTGGCAGCGGAGAAGGCCAGCCTGCGTTGGTAAATGGGCCGGCATGCGAGGGTGAAGGGTCTCGCACAGGGCTAGCGTTGGCAAGGCTCCAAATCTGTACACCAACACTCATAAAAGCCCTAGAACTTCTAAACTCTTGGAACTTCTGCGATTCTAGATGCATTTAAGATCGGTCAGTGGCTTCAATAAAGTTATAAATAGGTATTCAAGAAAATTGTATTCAACACACAAAAATGATAAAATCAATAAATAGGTAAAATCGAAAATTTTGAAATTATAAAGAAACAAAAGAAATAAAGTATTGAATACATCTATTATGAAAGAATATCGCGACGAAAAATAATGAATTTGACAGGATTCGCTTTCTTATTTTTCAACAATATTTAAAAATGCTGAAAAGTTTGTCTCGCTCTCAAAATTTGAACTACATCCGAAATTTTGATTAAATTCAAAAACTTGGACAGTTCGGAAATGTTAAACTCCCTTTAAATTTTAGGTTTAAAAATTTTAATCGAACTCAGTTTATGAAAACTTACAATATATAGATTTTAGAAATCTAATATAAATTCAAAATTTAGCAAACAAAAATCAGAAATAAATTTGAACTAAATTCAGAATTTCAAGATTTAAATAAATCTGCGGTGTTAAAAACTTGAATCAACTGCCAACTTCTCAAAACTCGAAGCAGTAAAGAGATCTATAAAAAACCTGAAATAAATTTGAAAATCCGAAAAAAATAAAGAGAATTTTGAAATCATAAATAAATTTGGATTTCGAGGTTAAAAATAAATTTGAAATGAACTTGAAAAAAATGGAAAAATTCGAAATCAAAACGGAATTCAAAAATCAGGACTAAATTCAGAATTTTCAAAATTCGAATAGCTTTCCAATGTTAAAAAATCGAATTAACTGCGGTTTTCGTACTAAATTCAAATTAGCAAAATCTGAGACAAGTCGCAAGTTAAAAAAAAAAACAGAAAAAAACTTGTTATTAAATTTAGTTGATTATTACGTAGATTCTAGTGAAGTGGATACAAACTGTTGTTGCCTGCGTGGAGTGGGTTTCGAAACCTGAATTGAACAAGAAAAGAATCGAATTCGAAAATCAGAAATAAAATTGAATCACACTCTGAATTATTGAATATGATTGAATTTGCAGTATTAAAAAGTTGAACATATTACCGAGCTCCCAAAACTTTAAATAAGCAAGAGTTTCCAAAACAAAAACAAAATCAATTCGAAAATTTGAAAAAAATGAAGTTCAAACTCACAGTTAATTTTGAATTAAATTCAGAATTTTCGAACTCTGAATAATTTTCCAATGTTAAAAATTGAATCGGATGCAAATTTTTTGGATTGAACTCGTATTGTCAAAATCTGAAAGAAATTGAAAATTTTCAAAAAAAAAACGGAAAAATAGAATTAAATTCGGTTAATTATTGTGCACACATAGGTGTAAATAGCTATTCAATAGGTCACAAAGTTCGCATTGAGCCTGAAATGGGAAGTTTGCGAAAATTCTCCGAATTAGCGGAAACTGCGCGGTGACAAGTTGGCAGCCCCTCAATTGAATTTAGAAAAAGCCATTACATTTCAAATTTTAAATATCAATGCGAGTGAGTTGATGTTCATTTCGTGAAACAACTACTCTTTGTAGGTGGGTTTTAGAAACTGGAAGCAGAACAAAATTGGAGAAAACTGTATGAAAGAGACATATGGGGTCGGCTTTGGCGCTGTAAACTCGACTGACTCGAGCGCGTGCGGCCGCAAAGCGAGTCGAGACGCAATTGTGGACCGGAATTTCGCCCAGAGAAGCAGAGTACCTGACCACAGCAAAAATCGATAAATCATCAGAGGTCCCAGAAAAAATAGAATTGACCCTAAAATGACCCCAGCAGGACGTCGTGGAGAGTGGGTGGGGCTTTAGATGAATTGGCCAGGACTTCGTGGAAAAGGAGTAGGCCTTCAGATGAAGACGTCGTGGAAAGTGGGTGGGTGCTCAGATGAATTCAGCAGGACGTTGTGAAAAATGGTTAGCGCTTCATGAGGGCGTTCGCCGCATGGTAGAAAGGCAGTAGCGCTTTATGTAGAGCTTGCGACGCGTGGTAGAAATTGAGTAGCGCTTCATGTGCAGAGCGTGCCGTGTAAAGAGTGATAAACGCATGTGGAGGATGCACTGCAACCTGGAAAATTGTGAACATGATGCCGTGGAAAGTGGATATGGCTCCAGAAGGGTTGTCTGGAACGTGTTGGCAAGTGATGTGCTACACTGGGTGACATATAGCTTAGGTTGCTAGGATGAGTCCGCGCGGAGTAAGCAGCGGAGCATTCAGTGATGGCAAAATTTAACAGTGATAAGGAGATTTTGACGTGATAAGTTCGATAAGCCTTGTTTGCTCAGAGTGAGCGGCCTAGGCCATAAGTATGTACAAGCCATTAAACGGTCAAATTCTCACCGTCGACTGCGTACCAAGCGCGGCGGCCGAAACTCGTTGCGCGGCGGCCGAAACTCGTCCGCTTCCGACGCGCGTGCGGTCGAGCAGCGCGTGGTACGCAGTCGACGGTGAGAATTTAGCCGTTTTATGGCCTGTATGTAGAATGATATTCTTGAAACCTTGCTCAAAAGCTGTATAATCTACGGCATTCAACGTACTTAAAATTGGTTTTGTATATATGCACACGTGACGCAGATTTTGTTCCGTTTCTCGGCTTAGTCTGTAGTGCGGTCCACCAGATTTGGAACCCGGTCCTCAATCCCCGTTCCCAATCCTCGTTTGGTGCCTTACTCGACCGCAAAGAGGTAGATTAAACCTCACATTTTCTTTCCAGAGCACGAAAAGGAATTCTTCGATATTGAGAAGAATTAACTGAAATAGATAAACAATGGAATGGGAAACATTGAGGTCTGAAATGCATTTCACAACAAGCAAAAATGTTTCGACGTGCACGGCCCCAGTTTCGAAATTTTCCAATTGAAGCATATCAATCAGTGCCGTAATTCCACCGCAATTAGCGAACCCAAATTAACGTGGTTTTAGTACTTTTCCGTTAAGCGGTAATCTTTCAAAAAAAAACCGCGGTAACCCCTTATTGCGTTAACACGTTAACGTTATAACCCGCAGCCCTGCTGGTTACGTCCGCGATGAGGTTCTCCCGCCTACCATCTCAGAACTTTTTGGATTACTTGATTTCCAGCAATCACCAGCAAAATCAACTTTATTTCGACTAATTTAGCTTGAAACCACTTCATTTCAACTAAGGATCGACTTCTGCCAGAGACTATCAACTATGAATTGGCTTCAAAACAACGGTGTCCCCACATAGCGCTCATCCACAGGGGAAAGACTTGAAATTCACTTTGCCGGCCGATTAGAGATGATATAACGGTAGAAACAAGCTTTAATTCACTTAAAGTACAATTCGAATGACGGCGAGCGCCGGTTTCGAAACATGGAAGATTCTCGATTGCCATTTTTTTACACTCTCACATTGCTCTCTATCTTCTGTTTCCTATTTTTTTCATATTGCCTTGTTTGGCTTCTTCTACTGATTCTTCTATTACAGTTTGGCAGTGCGAATCCTTCTCTATTCGACCTTTTTTTTAGAAGTCTCAGCCAAAAATCATAGACAAACTATTTAAAAGTAGTAGTTTGGCGGTCAACCATAGACAAACCATTTAGATGTTGCAACAGAGGAGGGATCGGATTTTACAAGCGCGATATGGATTGGAGCTTGCGTTTACCTACCTTGACCTACGCTGATTCCTTATTACAGCTTAAAAAACGGCTTAATGTTTTTGTTGCCCGCTTGATTTTGCTTCGATAAGTTTAACGGAGAAGCTTGTAAAATCCGATCCCTCGTCTGTCCTACTTCTCGATAGCTGGTCTATAATTGACCGCCTGATCGTATTTTTAGTTATTTCACTTCATTTCCTAGCCTTTTTAATACTCAAAGCTATTTTGCGCCACAACATTTTTGAAGATATTTCAAGATATTTTTAAACTTTTTTCTTCTGTATGGTGTCGCCAAATCGCTAGTCTTGCTAGAGCCAAATTTTCAGGGATTTCACATTTCCCAAAGGTTTCCTTTCTGGCGTGAAATTTGCTGCGCGATATCCGCTTTTGAAAGGTAAATTCTCTAACGGGATTACGTGAGATTTTGCCCGAGCCGCACGCGTATATTTCAGCAGAAGATTTCGCCCGCGAGAGAGGAGAAAATGCCCGCCTGGAGGGGAGAATTTACCCGCAAGCTGGGGAGAAAATACCCGCAAGGAGGGCAGAAAATTTCCGTCGCGAGGGCGAGATTTCGCTTGCGCTAGAAAACACCATGCTAGCAATGAGTGCCCTCGCGGGCATATTCTCCACGCGCTACGCATCGGGCAAATTGTCCGTAAACCAAAAATTTCATAGGAGTACCATTACCTTGCCGCCAGGCTTTGAAAAATGGGTACGACTTTTCTCAGGGTGGTTCTAGGCAGCTGCGAAGATCTTGCCCAAGCAGTTTTCGTGCTCCACGGCTAATTTAGTGTGTAAACCCACGATTCTGAGGTACGCTTCAAGGTTAAGGTATTAATTTCAAATCGGAATAGGAGCGACCGCGCAGTCATTTTAGTGCCCCTCGCGGCCAGCCGCCTGCACCATGCGTCGGACTATAGGGCTACGCATAGTCCGGCGGGAAAGGTCGCGCCCCAATAATGGGGATTATTAAAGAGCAGACTTCTGTAGCTGTGAAGGCTGTGAAGGTGTGCACTTTCATACAAGAGTTCCGCACACCCGGAGGTTTCAATTCCTGTTCATAATCCACGGATAACACGTGCGTGCGTTTGGACGAGTTACACCCCGCCGCCGCCGTGAGGGTTACCTGCGAGTCAACAGAACGATGTTTTCTAGGAGTTGCGATCCGTATCTTACTAGGGACTGCTTCAAACTTCCCGTGGAGATTTGGAAAACCATGTTGTCGTTGCTGTAGGTCTGTGACAGTACAAAGACGATCCGTGCTTGAAATTCCCTGAATGGCTGCGGGGTTTCCGAAAAATGGCCTTTTCATTGTTTCACAAAAAGGTAAGGTACAGCCATCAGGGAATATTTGGGGTGTTAAGAAAAAAGTTTCGGATTCGGCTAAAAACTTTCATATGGGGGTGATTTAGAGCGCTGAAAAGGGTCTAGTCCTCGCCAGACTCAGGGTTACTGTAGGTTACGGTAGGCATAAAGCCTTTTAACTGCCGTTGCTCACCCTCTAGAAACAAGTGTTCAGCCCAATCTCAGTTAATTTTTTGAACATCCTGAAAATTGCCATTCGTGTACCCCTTTTATCTACGCAAAGCTAAAAAAATGCCCACTTTTGGAAATCTTCTGTAAATTAAATCTTTGAGGCATTTAGGGGATTTAGAAAATGGATTATCAATGCTGTGTCCCATACCTACAACTATCAACACATGGTTTTATAAAAGCCCACCGGAAATGTAAGGTAAGCCCTAGTTAGTGTTCTACACATGAGATAAGGTTTGAGCCAACTGGGAAAAACTACTTTATCCCTTCATTGATTCCTAGTATTTCTCACTGCTAGAAATCAATGCAGCGACAGAGTAGTGTTTGGGTGGATGGCAAAGTGTTGTTTACAAGTTTATAGACTATACTTGTCAGCTACATTCTGCTATACGGTATCAACAACTAGATAACAGCATTAGGCTGCTAACTTGTTATAGAGCTGTTCTTACAGTAAGAGCAATTGTTGATGACAAGTTGGTGAGTCTCAAGTTGTTATCCACGTAAGAACAACTATACCGTGGTTCGTTACGGCGACAAGCAGAAAGTTGTTCTCAAAGTCGAAATCAAGTAAACGAAAATGTTCTGAGATTACGCCGGAATCCGCGTTCCCTGAGTTCTTCATCGCTAGCCGGGAGTCGAACGCGGAGGCTCCCTGCATTTGCCAGACCGCCCGCAGCACGCTCGCTCATGAAGTCCCCCATTGATCTTGCCCTTATTGATCGACATGACGCGGTATGCGAGTTGGCCGGATGAGGAGACATTTACGGGGACAGGGGCTCTCTACACACCGAGGGAGGAGTTGTCTCGCCTTTTGCGACTCTAATTCCACTCGGGACCACTTCGCTTGCGTTGAGTAGCGTGAAGTTTCGAACTGCAAGAACGGGACAACTCCTCCATCTGTGTGCAGAGAGCCCCTGACCCACATTTACACACTGACTAGCCCATTCTTATGTCAGCGTGCATCGTCATTGTCAATTTTGATCTTCGATTTTTGGGTAAGGGCGTCTTCTCTGGTATTCGTTTAATATTTTCGACATTCATCATTTCCAATGCACATCAAATCATAAATCTGCAAATGAACGACAGACCTCCGGCGGCTATTTCTAAATTTAAAGTTCGGAATCCAAACTACTCAGTTTATAAATCATGAAAGGACCTTCGTGGGTGTTGTTGACTCAATTTGAATAATTACTCGATACATTTCCAAGATCAGTAAATGTAGCTCTGTGCGGCGATTTGATGTTTTCGTATACGTATAATGTGGAGCATTACACCAACTTTGACAAGTCTTTTATTATACTTTGGTCGAATCGATTGATTCCAAAAATAATTTGACTAAAAAAATCGACTTCGAATATTTAAGAAAGGCCAATCTCCGGATTGTTCGAAAAAATCGAATATTCGAAAAAGGCCATTATCCGAACTGTTCGAAAAAAGCGAATATTTGAAAAGTGTAAATTTCGATTTATTCGAAAAACCGAATGTTCGGAAAGTGTCGATTTCCGAATTTTTCGAAAAACCGGATATTCAAAAAGTGTCAATTTCCGAATTATTCGAAAAGTCGAATATTCGATAAAATATGTGAAAGTGTGAAGATGTGGAAGTATATCGTCTATCACAATTTCTTCACCTCGCCCCACGCTGAAGGAATTATAGTTAGGTTCATGGCTTGTTTCCTATAGAAAAAATATTTAAATTCAAACCGCCGCGGTTTTAATTTAAATGTTTTTTTCTCTTGAGGAAACAAGCCAGGGACCTAACTATACCTGCAATCCAGCGCAACTATGTAGTACGAAAAAAATCGATATGGCGCGAACTCAAACAGCTTCAATACCTACTTTCGCTCTGGTTTTCTTTACAAGTTGGGAGTTTCAAACTGCTCCTTTGAATTTTTTTGACGGATATTCCCACTCAGGAACATCAAAAAAATGGAGTGCGGTTCTCTACATCTACGATACCTTTATACTCTAACAATAATTATACATTTGGATAGCTCTTCCGACTGGGACCTTATGCAGTGCGTTTCAAAACCATACGATCACACCGAAAACTGGCCTTTCTGAGAAAACTGGAGCTCCAGTAATTTCGCCATTGTGTTTTTCAGATTCTACGTCTAAAAGAAGGGTGGAGTACGAGATTTCGCTTCTGTTCTTGGATCAGAATTCTTTTTATAACAACTTTTTTAATTTTATGCTGTTTCAAATCCATACGACCACTAGTGAGGATACGCTGTTGAGCTTCTTTCTACGTCGCGAAAGCGTCGTGAAGGGCTTTCCCGTTCTGAACACATTCCAAAAGAAGGTCAGCAGAGACGGGAATCAACCCCGACAATGCATCGAGTTATGCTGCGGGATTCCGAAGAACGCGCAACGATGTGATGTTCTCCATCGCGCAGGCAGCAGCATCCGGTTGTAATCGAGTGTTCTCATAGTGCTGTGCTTCAGCATTCGAAGGATTCTGAAGCATACGGAGCACTCCGATTCAGTGGCCGTCACCCACAGGTGTCCGCTAATGAAGAGCGACGGATTTTGAAGGAAGCTTTGAACAGCTCTCCGTTTGTCAATTACATTCACGGAGACCTACAACTACGTCAACCGAGATCTACGGTTCCAAGGGTGATTTCGAGCAGCACCCACATAAGGAGAAAAGCCGTGATGAAAACCCCACGACTCACCGAACGTCACAAGGCTGTGCGACTAGAGTTTGCTGAATGTAATCTGACAAGAGGCTGGACAAAGGTAGGAGGGTTTCGTGCTAATGCATTACAGGTCCTTTGTTTCCAGAATTATATGTTCACATCGTGTTTTCAGATGAAAAAAGTTTCACTTGGACCGACCGTACGGCTCAAAGTTGTTCTGGCACGATCTCCGGAAGAATTCAGTCAACGTCAGCCGACCTAACTTTAGTGGAGGAAGTGCACTGGTGTGGGGCGCATTCTGCGGTTACCCGGTTTTGAGATTAGCGTTCGTATCTACCAAGATGCCTTCGTATGGTTACCAGACCACCCTCGAGTCACACCTTCTTCCCTTCATGACGCCGACAAACTAACGTCGTCAAACGCAAGCATCCACGCAATCCGGTCCACGGAGAGTGGCTCAGATCGCATAACATCGCTTCCCTGACGTAGCCAGTCTGCAGTTCCGACGGAAATCTAGTGGAGAACCTGTGGGGAATCGTGGTCAGATAGGTTTGCATGAAGAATCGCCAGTTTCATTCAGTCGCGGAGCTGAAATGTGCAATCGAGGCAGCATGGAACGAAATCGACTCATCAATTATGAACAGCGTAACTGCAAGTATGTCTCGAAGGCTATTCAAAGTAGCTAAGCAGCTTGGAGGACCTATAGACTTTTAAACTTCTGGGTTGTTGCGTTTTTCTTTGAATGAAATGTGTTTTGTTTGAGTGGTCGTATGGTTTTGAAACAGCATAAATTTAAAAACGTTATGAAAAAAAAATTGAAAAGAAAGAAAAGAGACGGAATTCCGTACTCCACCCTTATTTTGGACGTAAAATCTGGAAAACACAACGACGAAGCTACTGAACTTCTCATTTTTTCAGGAGCGCCAAAATCGGGGGTGGTCGTATGGTTTTGAAACGCACTGTATAATCTCTCAGATTCGGAAAAAAGTTCATTATGATGCCAGCTATTTGGAAAGGATGCTTAAAGGCACAGTCCAAACTCGGGGGCCATTTTTGATATTATAGTCCGGTCGACGTGTATAGCAACCCTGCCAAGTTTGAAACCTCAATTCTATCAAATAAGCCAGAAAAAAGTGAGGAAAAACTGGACCCTCATGAAAGAAAAAGTGGTTACGCCCACTGACAAGCTTTCGGTCTCAATAGGTAAGTGACGCGCGATCGATTGTATTAGAAATCTATGTTCTTCTATTTGTTGACGATCTGGCTTTTTATTGCGGCCTGGTACTATCGATGGCTGCAAATAACGAGAAAAACTGGCTCGAGACAACTCGTTCGCGGACTTATCGCCGTTCAAATTCAAAACCTTTGAAGGGTCATAACTCCGTTCGTAGTGAATTGTGCGCGAATCTGGAGACAACAATGTGATCACAGTGGAACCCTCTCCAAGATAAGCAGAAAAATGGAGAATCTGTTTTGAGGCTGGAATGTGCCTTTAAGGGACGGAAACCGTCTTATTGAATCCAACAAGCGGGATTGCACTCGGCTTCGCCCATGTCGGACTACGCTATTAAAGGCAGCGTTCAAAAGTGGCCCGTTTTTTTGGCAAAAATGTAAGTGCCGGGTCCCTCTGAGAAGGGTAAGAACGGAAGTAGGACGAAAAACGGCCAGGAAGTGGGTGAAAATCTCATGGACCAGCCAACCCAGTGAATCAGCCCGCCCACGTCCTGTAACAGTCACCCTGCGTTCGCTTAACCGGAGGAACAGGCACAGAATTTTCGAATATTCTTCTTCGCGAAAGCTTTTAACATCTCACAATCAGCAAGAGCAATGACCCATCTTATTTTTGAAAGGTTTCCTGCGCAAGAAGCAGAAAACAAAATCACTTACCTATGAATTTTGATTTTTTTCAAAATCATTAACTACGTAAACTTTACCGCTTCTTTCGCAGTCCCACGAACAGGCTTGATTAAATATTTCTCACATTTCTTCGAACATTTTTCTGCAGTATTTGAGTGTTCTGTGGGCACGCTTCCTTATTAACCTCAACTTATGTAGTTGACTCACCTACTCAAAAACTTCGTAAACCAGATTACAGTTTTCTATCGTGAACCCTGCCTTTAGGTCTTCCTTTGTGAACTAGGACCACATAGCGCAATGGAGCTAGGGTAGCTGAAGATTTTAAATAGAGACTGATCTCAGTATAAACAGGAATTAGTTTGAATTGTCTGTCGAGTTTTCTGGGGGTGAGAAAAAAATGAAAATTCTGATGTTTGTTGAATTTCCTCAATGACTCTGGGTATATCAAATTCGTGAATAATGATATTTCTCGATTTTTCAGAAATTGGACCATTTTGACCCCCAAATTTTGTCCAGGTAGTGGTACCACTTGAGGCGCAGAAAACGAGTATGATGTCCGTCTTCAAATTTCCTTAATTTCTGTCAATACTCTCCGTTATGATAGGGAATGTATCATATCGACAACAACCTACCGCAATCTTTTAGAAAACTGTGCATCGCTGTATACATGCCACTTTCTTGTGTGTTCAGCCGAAGGTCCTGACATCTGAACGCGTCCCTGGAACAAAGTCCTTTTCTCGACAGAATATTCCTACAGGATTGCAGAGGGTTGCGTAGAACGCCGTTAAAGGTGGCCAGGGCTTTAGATAACGTCACCAGGACGGCGCGAAAAGCAGAATTGGCTTCAGAAGGCGCCGTCAAGAGGTCGTGGAAAGCGGGTAGAGCCAGAAGCCGAGGCAGTGAGTCGTGGAAAGTAGGAAGGGACCCGTATGACGTCGCCAGGACAACGTGAAATTGCGGGAAGGGCTTCAGAGGACATTGTCACGAAGTCGTAGAAAGCGGATAGGGCCAGAACCCGAGGCAGTGAATCGTGGAAGGTAGGAAGGGACCCGTATGACGTCGCCAGGACAACGTGAAATTGCGGGAAGGGCTTCAGAGGACGTTGTCACGAGGTCGTGGAAAGTGGGTAGGGTTTCAGGTGATGTCAGCAGAAGACCGTGGGAATAGGGTAGGACCAGAAGGCGGAAGCAGTGCGGCGTGGAAAGTAGGTAAGGGCCGCATGACGTCGTGAAATCGCAGGTAGGGCTCCAGAGGACGTCGTCACGATGTCGTGGAAAGTGGGTAGGACTCCGGAAGGGGTGCCTGGAACGTCTTGGCAAGTAGTGTGCTAATCTGTCAAAGGAACGCAGAATGATATTTTCGAAACGCGTTCAAAACTAACTCTGATCTGCGAGATTAGCCGCACTTCGTATATATTTGGTATGTGCGCCACTTGACGCAAATTTATTCCTTTCTCGGTATAGTCTGTGTATTCATGTGTCCACAAATGCGGCAGGCAATCTTAGTGTCTACGACAGGCATTAACATCAAAGGCAGCGTACGCGCAAGAAACCGTGTTGAATTTTTTTTTTACTTTTTCACGCAGGTAGGCCCACCAGGTTTTGACATATCGCCAAGAACCCACCCTAAGCACTCAAATTTCAGAGGAAAACGAGTTCGAAAATCCCGGAGTATTCAGCATACATTTTTCACGTCTGTCCGGTGTGTCTTATGTAGTACACAAGTATCGGAAAACTGAACGTCTGGAATCATTTAGCCCTTTTAATTTCTTAAGTTGATTACTTCTTTCGCTTTTCCATTGGCAAGAATTCTCCAAAAACAAGAAGCTTAAAATACACGCGTTCGGACTCAAGGATCTCAAAAAAACATATAGAATTCTGGATTTCCCGGTCTGTCGGAGTCTGTTGTGGCGCTTTTGCTCCTCGTGCTAGATGCTCAACCGGGGAGCCTTCTCACACCATGGAGCAGTTTTCAAGAGGCTATGGCATTATGAATACGCAGCATTGAGGTCTCAAGCTTTACCAAATATCTCTACTTGGCTCACACATCTTATTGAGAATAGAAAATCAAGCGTGATTTTCCCCGCGAATGCTGCCTTAAGAGTGAGGAGATTTTCTGCGCCGACCGTATTTATGCAAAGAAGATTCCGTCGTAGGCGAAAGTTGCCGGCCTGACGGCTGATATAGAGATTTCTGAATGACGTTTTTTTTCTATTATAACATCCGTGCAAACTCTCATGCAAATGACGCTGTAACATATTTATCGCAGTAATGTTTACTTGTATATAATTTTTCTGAGGATATTTGAAAACAACCAGCCGGGGTGTTAACCGAAGTGGAGGGATGTGGTGTTTGGATTCATGTTTACAGTGCAATTATCCAAGACTTTTCTTTATTTTTAGAGGACGTTAGACTTATAATGTAGAGCCTATTGTAGCCTTATGTTTAGAAAACTTAGGGCGACATTCGCAAAGATCTTGCGATTGCGTCTCAAGAGCAGCATCAGTTCACATCGGAAGTAGCTTCGGAGGCGCAGTGCTTCTCCACGAGAGCCCACCTCGCGTTTAGCCTCCACGTAAAATCGAAGGCTATGGTATGTAATCTGGAAGCCTAGATCTGTTTTCGACTGGGTTCCGTTCCGCCACGGTCGCATGAGAGCTACGCTTAAAAGAAATGTTTTTCTCATTTCCCTGAATGAAAGCAGTCAGCGAAAAAGATCGGATTCTATCTGATTACACGCACACTATGTACACCTGAGAGATCAACTTTGAGGTTTTATATTGGCAATAATGTAGCAGAAGCATCATGCAAGTCCGTCCAAATGAAATTGTCCGATTCCGCGGTTGGCGTGCGTGTTGAGCGACCGTGGCTTAGGTACTTTTCTGATCTGTAAACCGGCTTGCAGAAATATAAGACACGTACTGAGTGATATCCCAGTGAGCTTTCTGCAGCCGTGCGGAGGTCCACCTGAAAAAAATGTATTCGCGACAGCCGAGCGATTCGCGCGGCGACCTTGTGGACAGACAGTCTCATTCGAACAGGCTTTATATGTTCATATGTTAAACTGCAGAATGAGAATTCCAAATTCTTCCACGATATAAAAATGCAGAGAATTTAGTAACCCACCCTCAGATGAAAACTGAAGGCCACACCTCATCAGACGAGAGTTTGCGCGAGGCCTCTTATCAACATGGTCAGCTTTAGATTCTTCCCTGCCTTGCCTTTAACTTAAATCAGGTTCAAAGTCGTTGCCAGGAAGGGAAAGAAACAATTCTGAGAGTGTAAAAACATGAAAGCATACAAAAATCAAGGAATGCTCGAAATTCTAAAAAAAACTCCAAAAATTAATTTCTCATGAAAACGTCATATTTGGAGAAACCACGAAGTAGCCGTGGAATGTCTGCTTCCGCCAAATATGAATATCCGAGTAACACACGAGCCTGACAGAGGTATAGTGAACGCCTCTGCAAACCAGGGGAGTGTGGGCTGTTGCAGTGGTTGCCAAAAATTGACGCAACTCAATGGGTACCTACTTTGACCACGCTGATGGCAAAACGTTTCCCGTAGCTACAAAGAAGGCTTCTGTCCTGATCGGAGCAAAATCCTGCTCCGCAGTTGCGGATGTCCGCTAATCCTGCATGCAGACTATGGCTCCCAGTCAGGGTCTCTGAAAGTTCTGGCCAAGAAATAGCCGAAATATCACCCCCACAGGCTCCGGTCTGGTTCCTGGTCGACTACCTCTCGGCCATATGACGGCTATTACGCGGCTCTCTCCATGTTTGTCTACGGAACGACCAATGACTCGTTACAGCACATAGAACGCATATATAACACATGGTTTCGTGCCGGGTTGGCGGCCTCACTGGAGAATGGGGTTTCGATTCGAGCGGGGTGATCTACCATCGCAGCCCCGTCCATTCATCAGACTAAAATTATTGCGAGAACTTTACCACATGCATATTCCTACGGAATTCAACGCTAGAGGGAGTACTGTCCTTATCGGAACCTAATTCCCCTTCGGAATTGGAGACAGCCGCTTTTGCAGCACGTAGTAGTATAGTAATCCTGCCAAAGCCCAGCAGTTCCAACACTATTTTCGAATTCAGGCGACGAAAATGGGAACTGGGTGTGGAGAATTGGATTTGATATTTGAGGGATAGGAAATGAAGGTTTGAGTCAAGGACTGAAAATGTCATGTGGGGATCGGGGATTGTGGGGGAATAGGAGTGCTGGAGCTGGATAGGCAGTTGATAGCGGGGAGTGGGAATGGAGTATGAGGTAAAGGGAGCAGAAAGTGGGATTGGGAAGAAGAGAGAAGAGGGAAAGCGGATGATTTTGAATCTTGGATAGTGGGGAATGGGAGATAAGGAGAGGGTCGTAATAAATGAGGGATAGATATACAGGTACATAGAATCTGGCGGATGGAAAATGGCACTGGTGGAGTGCGGAGTATGGCGTGCGGTTTTTCGAAAGAGGCAATGTGTATAGGGGAGAACGTGAATGAGGAATCAAGGGAGGGTTTGGACATTGAGGAATGAGAAATGAGGGGGGAGGGTCGTCGGAAGTGAGGGATTGGTACGCGGGTAGGATCTGGCGGATGAGAAATGACTCCAGTGGATTTTGGAGTTAGGTGTGCGGTGTGGGGAGGAGGCAATGGGTATAAAGGAACGGGAGACGGGGATTCGGAAAAGGGTCTGGACGCTGGGAAGTGTGAACCAGGGGTGTGCGTTAATGAGAAATATTTTTTAGTTAAGCGTTAATCGTTAATTTTCGAGAAAAAACCGCGTTAACCCGTTAATGCGTTAACACGTTAATTTTGCACTCCGTGAAAAATGTTCAAAACATTACTTGACCACAAGGAAAACCTACAAATTACCGGAGGTACTAGGAAAAATAAGAAAGACCTAATGACGTCAGCTGGACGTCGTGGAAAGCTCGCAGAGCTCCAGAAGCCGTAGGCACAGCCTCGTGGGAAGTAGGTAGGGCTCCAGATGACGTCGTCAGGACGTCGTGAAAAGTGGTTGGGGCTCCATATGCCGTCATCATGGCGTCGTGGAAAGTGGGTGGAGCTTACTTTGACGCGGTCAAAACTTCGTGGAAAATGGCTAGAGCTTCGAATGACGTCAGCAGCATGTCATAGGAAGTAGGCAGAGCTTCAGATGACGACGTCAGGACGTCGTGGAACGTGGGTGAGCACTCAGATGGCGTAAGCAGGAAGTTATGCAAAATGGGCGTGTATCGCGTCCTAGAAAGTCAGTTGCGCCTTATGTACAATGCCCGTCCTCGAAATCGGCAAATCAGCGAGATAAACGCGTGTTCGCGTTTTTTGCGCCCCTTTGATATATCTCTGTCAAATTTGGGTTTTTGGGGGTGAGAAAGGCATCGCTAGAATTGTCTCATCAAAATCTACAAGATGGTGTCAAAATTTCATTGATTTCTTGAACTATACCTTAATTATAGGCATGTCGCCTAATGGAAAGAGCAACATACCTATAATAAAGGTATGATCTAAAGGCACAGTCCAACCTCAGAGGTAATTTTTGATATTATGGTCCGGTCGCCGCCTATAGCAACCCTGCCAAGCGCGAAATCTCAATTCGCTCAAATAAGCGAGAAAAAGCCAGGAAAAAGTCGGCCACGCCCCCTTGAAAGAAAAAAATGGGTAACGCCCACTGCCAGGTTTCCGACCTCAATAGGGAAGAGACGCGCGAATGATTTTATTCAAAACCTATGTTCTTCGATTTGTTTTCGGTCTGGCTTTATATTGTGGCCTGCTTCAGAACGATGGCTGCGAATAACGAGAAAATACAGGCTCGAGACAACTCGTCCGCGAACTTCTAGCCGTTCAAAATCGAGATTTTTGAGGAGCCGTAACTCCGTTAGTAGAGAGTTCTGAACGATTCTAGAGACACCAGTGTGATCAGCGTGGAATTTTCTCTAAGATAGGCAGAAAAACGAAAAATTGATTCTGAGCTTGGACTGTGTCTTTAAGGTATCAATGAAATCCTAACACCATCTTGTAGATGTTGATGAAACGCTTCCAGCTATATCTTTTCTACCTTTGAAACCACGAATTTCACAGAGTTAATCCAAAGGGGCGCAAAAAATGCGCTTTTTGCGAAGTTCCAGGGTGGGTATCTTATAGCGTGCGACGCGTGGTGGAAACTGAGTAGCGCTTCGTGTGGAGTGTGCGCCGTGTGGTGCAGTCCATGCACAGCGCGCGCCGCTTGTTAGACAGTGAGTGGCCTTCAATCCCCGCTCCCAACCTTCATTTGATAGCTCACTCAACTGTAGAGAGGTGGATCAGACTACACATTTCCTTTTTCGAAGACAAGTTCGAATTATTTGATATTCAGAAGAAATAACTAAAACAGACAAACAATGGAATGGGAAACATTGAGGTCAGCGATATATTTCACAGCAAGCGAAAATTGACCGCGCCGCAAGCCGACGCGACGTGCACGGCTCAGTTTTTTAATATGCCATTGAAGCAGACCAAGCAGAGCCATAATTCCACTGCAACTAACGAACTCAATTTAACGCGACTTTAGCACTTTTTCGTTAGCCGTTATTTTTCCGAAATAAACCGCGTTAGCCCGTTAATGCGTTAACACGTTACTGTTGTAACGCACAGCCCTGGTGGGCATTAAGGAGTGGGTTGTGGGTAACGGGGAATGGGTATTGAGGTGGAGTTTGGAGGATCGGAAATGGGCTCAGGGGAGTTCCAAATAGGGCATTAGGTGTAGAGAAAAGGGATTGTGTACAGGGGAGAACGGGAATGGGATTCGGAAAATGGTTTGGACATTGGGTAATGGGAAGTAGGGGGGATCGTCGGAAGTGAGGGATAGGTATTAAGGTGGAATCTGGCGGATGGGAAATGACCCTGGTGGAGTATGGAGTATGGCGTGCGGTGTAGGAAGAAGGCTATGTATATAGGGGAGAATGGGAATGGGGAATCGAGGAAGGGTTTGGACATTGGGGAATAGGAAACAAGGGGGTCGTCGGAAGTGAGGGATAGGTACGCGGGTAGGATCTGGCGGATGGGAACCGGGTATAGTAAAATTTGAAGTAGGGCGTGCGGTGTAGGCAAGAGGCGATGGGTATAGTGGAGATAGAGGATGGGAATCAGGAAAGCCTGAACACTGGGGAGGGAAAATAAGGAGTGGATTGTGAGAAATGAGGGACGGGTATTGGGGTGGAGTCTGGAGGATCGGAAATGGGCTCAGGGGAGGGTGAAATAGGGCATTAGGTGTAGGGAAATGGGATTGTGGTTAAAGGAGAATGGGAATGGGAGGTCGAGGAAGGGTTTGGACAATGGGAAATGGGAAATAAGGGGGGGCGAGGGAAGTGAGGGATAGGTGTTCAGGTGGAATCTGGCGGAAGGGAACCGCGTGTAGTGAAATTTGATGTAGGGCGTGTGGTGTAGGGAAGAGACAATGGGTTTAGTGGAGATAGAGGATGGGAATCGGGAAATCCTGGACACTGGGGAGGGGAAAATAAGGAGTGGATTGTGAGAAATGAGGGATGGGTATTGGGGTGGAGTCTGGAGGATAGGAAATGGCTTCAGCGGAGCGTGAAATAGGGCATTAGGTGTAGGTAAATGGGACTGTGTTTAGGGGGAAATGGGAATGGGAGATCGAGGAAGGGTTCGGACATTGGGAAATGGGAAATAAGGGAGGCGTAGGAAGTGAGGGATAGGTGTTCAGGTGGAATCTGGCGGAAGGGAGCCGCTTGTAGTGAAATTCGAAGCAGGGCGTGTGGTGTAGACAAGAGGCATTGGGTATAGTGGAGATAGAGGATGGGAATCGGGAAAGCCAGGACACTGGGAAGGGGCAAATAAGGAGTGGATTGTGAGAAATGAGGGATTGGTATTGGGGTGGAGTCTGGAGGAACGGAAATGGGCTCAGGGAACTGTCGAATAGGGAATTAGGTGTAGGGAAATGTGATTGTGTTTAAAGGAGAATGGGAATGGGAGATCGAGGAAGGGTTTGGACATTGGGAAATGGGAAATAAGGGGGGAGTAGGAAGTGAGGGATAGGTGTCAGGTGGAATCTGGCGGAAGGGAACCGCGTGTAGTGAAATTTGAAGTAGGGCATGCGGTGTAGGCAAGAGGCATTGGGTATAGTGGAGATAGATGGTGGGAATCGGGAAAGCCAGGACACTGGGGAGGAGAAAATAAGGAGTGGATTGTGAGAAATGAGGGATTGGTATTGGGGTGGAGTCTGGAGGATCGGAAATGGGCTCAGGGGAGTGTGAAATAGGGCATTAGGTGTAGGGAAATGTGATTGTGTTTAAAGGAGAATGGGAATGGGAGATCGAGGAAGGGTTTGGACATTGGGAAATGGGAAATAAGGGGGGAGAGGGAAGTGAGGGATAGGTGTTCAGGTGGAATCTGGCGGAAGGGAACCGCGTGTAGTGAAGTTTGAAGTAGGGCGTATGGTGTAGGGAAGAGACAATGGGTATAGTGGAGATAGAGGATGGGAATCAGGAAAGCCTGGACACTGGGGAGGGAAAATAAGGAGTGTATTGTGAGAAATGAGGGATGGGCATTGGGGTGGAGTCTGGAGGATAGGAAATGGCTTCAGCGGAGCGTGAAATAGGAGCATTAGGTGTAGGGAAATGGGACTGTGTTTAAAGGAGAATGGGAATGGGAGATCGAGGAAGGGTTTGGACATTGGGAAATGGGAAATAAGGGGGCGAGGGAAGTGAGGGATAGGTGTTCAGGTGGAATCTGGCGGAAGGGAACCGCGAGTAGTGAAATTTGAAGTAGGGCATGTGGTGTAGGGAAGAGACAATGGGTTTAGTGGAGATAGAGGATGGGAAGCGGGAAAGCCTGGAGACTGGGGAGGGGAAAAGAAGGAGTGGATTGTGAGAAATGAGGGAGGGGTATTGGGGTGGAATCTTGAGGATAGGAAATGGCTTCAGCGGAGCGTGAAATAGGGCATTAGGTGTAGGTAAATGGGACTGTGTTTAGGGGGGAATGGGAATGGGAGATCGAGGAAGGGTTCGGACATTGGGAAATGGGAAATAAGGGGGGCGAGGGAAGTGAGGGATAGGTGTTCAGGTGGAATCTGGCGGAAGGGAACCGCGTGTAGTGAAATTTGAAGTAGGGCGTGTGGTGTAGGGAAGAGACAATGGGTATAGTGGAGATAGAGGATGGGAATCGGGAAAGCCTGGACACTGGGGAGGGGAAAATAAGGAGTGGATTGTGAGAAATGAGGGACGGGTATAGGGGTGGAGTCTGGAGGATCGGAAATGGGCTCAGGAACTGTCGAATAGGGCATTAGGTGTAGGGAAATGAAAATGTGTTTAGGGGAGAATGGGAATGGGAGATCGAGGAAGGGTTTGGACATTGGGAAATGGGAAATAAGGGGAGTAGGATGTGAGGGATAGGTGTTCAGGTGGAATCTGGCGGAAGGAACCGCGTGTAGTGAAATTTGAAGTAGGGCATGTGGTGTAGGCAAGAGGCATTGGGTATAGTGGAGATAGAGGATGGGAATCAGGAAAGCCTGGACACTGGGAGGGGAAAATAAGGAGTGGATTGTGAGAAATGAGGGATGGGTATTGGGGTGGAGTCTGGAGGATAGGAAATGGCTTCAGCGGAGCGTGAAATAGGGCATTAGGTGTGAGGAAATGGGATTGTGTTTAGGGAGAATGGGAATGGGAGATCGAGGAAGGGTTTGGACATTGGGAAATGGGAAATAAGGGGGGCAGGCAGAAGTGAGGGATAGGTGTTCAGGTGGAATCTGGCGGAAGGAACCGCGTGTAGTGAAATTTGAAGTAGGGCGTGTGGTGTAGGGAAGAGACAATGGGTTTAGTGGAGATAGAGGATGGGAATCAGGAAAGCCTGGACACTGGGGAGGGAAAATAAGAGTGGATTGTGAGAAATGAGGGATTGGTATTGGGGTGGAGTCTGGAGGATCGGAAATGGGCTCAGGGAACTGTCGAATAGGGCATTAGGTGTAGGGAAATGAAAATGTGTTTAGGGGAGAATGGGAATGGGAGATCGAGGAAGGGTTTGGACATTGGGAAATGGGAAATAAGGGGAGTAGGATGTGAGGGATAGGTGTCAGGTGGAATCTGGCGGAAGGAACCGCGTGTAGTGAAATTTGAAGTAGGGCATGCGGTGTAGGCAAGAGGCATTGGGTATAGTGGAGATAGAGGATGGGAATCAGGAAAGCCTGGACACTGGGGAGGGGAAAATAAGGAGTGGATTGTGATAAATGAGGGATGGGTATTGGGGTGGAGTCTGGAGGATAGGAAATGGCTTCAGCGGAGCGTGAAATAGGGCATTAGGTGTAGGGAAATGGGATTGTGTTTAAAGGAGAATGGGAATGGGAGATCGAGGAAGGGTTTGGACATTGGGAAATGGGAAATAAGGGGGGGCGAGCGAAGTGAGGGATAGGTGTTCAGGTGCAATCTGGCGGAAGGGAACCGCGTGTAGTGAAATTTGAAGTAGGGCGTGTGGTGTAGGGAAGAGACAATGGGTATAGTGGAGATAGAGGATGGGAATCGGGAAAGCCTGGACACTGGGGAGGGGAAAATAAGGAGTGGATTGTGAGAAATGAGGGACGGGTATAGGGGTGGAGTCTGGAGGATCGGAAATGGGCTCAGGGGACTGTCGAATAGGGCATTAGGTGTAGGGAAATGAAAAGATGTTTAGGGGAGAATGGGGATGGGAGAGGGAGGAAGGGTTTGGGCATTGGGAAATGGGAAATAAGGGGGGAGTAGGATGTGAGGGATAGGTGTCAGGTGGAATCTGGCGGAAGGGAACCGCGTGTAGTGAACTTTGAAGTAGGGCGTGTGGTGTAGGGAAGAGACAATGGGTTTAGTGGAGATAGAGGATGGGAATCGGGAAAGCCTGGACACTGGGGAGGGGAAAATAAGGAGTGGATTGTGAGAAATGAGGGACAGGTATAGGGGTGGAGTCTGGAGGATCGGAAATGGGCTCAGGAACTGTCGAATAGGGCATTAGGTGTAGGGAAATGAAAATGTGTTTAGGGGAGAATGGGAATGGGAGATCGAGGAAGGGTTTGGACATTGGGAAATGGGAAATAAGGGGGAGTAGGATGTGAGGGATAGGTGTCAGGTGGAATCTGGCGGAAGGAACCGCGTGTAGTGAAATTTGAAGTAGGGCATGCGGTGTAGGCAAGAGGCATTGGGTATAGTGGAGATAGAGGATGGGAATCGGGAAAGCCTGGACACTGGGGAGGGAAAATAAGGAGTGGATTGTGAGAAATGAGGGATGGGTATTGGGGTGGAGTCTGGAGGATAGGAAATGGCTTCAGCGGAGCGTGAGATAGGGCATTAGGTGTAGGGAAATGGGATTGTGTTTAAAGGAGAATGGGAATGGGAGATCGAGGAAGGGTTTGGGCATTGGCGAATGGGAAATAAGGGGGCGAGGGAAGTGAGGATAGGTGTTCAGGTGGAATCTGGCGGAAGGGAACCGCGTGTAGTGAAATTTGAAGTAGGGCGTGTGGTGTAGGGAAGAGACAATGGGTTTAGTGGAGATAGAGGATGGGAATCGGGAAAGCCTGGACACTGGGGAGGGGAAAATAAGGAGTGGATTGTGAGAAATGAGGGATTGGTATTGGGGTGGAGTCTGGAGGATCGGAAATGGGCTCAGGGAACTGTCGAATAGGGCATTAGGTGTAGGGAAATGAAAATGTGTTTAGGGGAGAATGGGAATGGGAGATCGAGGAAGGGTTTGGACATTGGGAAATGGGAAATAAGGGGGGAGTAGGATGTGAGGGATAGGTGTCAGGTGGAATCTGGCGGAAGGGAACCGCGTGTAGTGAAATTTGAAGTAGGGCATGCGGTGTAGGCAAGAGGCATTGGGTATAGTGGAGATAGAGGATGGGAATCGGGAAAGCCTGGACACTGGGGAGGGGAAAATAAGGAGTGGATTGTGAGAAATGAGGGATGGTTATTGGGGTGGAGTCTGGAGGATAGGAAATGGCTTCAGCGGAGCGTGAAATAGGGCATTAGGTGTAGGGAAATGGGATTGTGTTTAAAGGAGAATGGGAATGGGAGATTGAGGAAGGGTTTGGACATTGGGAAATCGGAAATAAGGTGGGCGAGGGAAGTGAGGGATAGGTGTTCAGGTGGAATCTGGCGGAAGGGAACCGCGTGTAGTGAAATTTGAAGTAGGGCGTGTGGTGTAGGGAAGAGACAATGGGTATAGTGGAGATAGAGGATGGGAATCAGGAAAGCCTGGACACTGGGAGGGGAAAATAAGGAGTGGATTGTGAGAAATGAGGGACAGGTATTGGGGTGGAGTCTGGAGGATCGGAAATGGGCTCAGGGAACTGTCGAATAGGGCATTAGGTGTAGGGAAATGAAAATGTGTTTAGGGAGAATGGGAATGGGAGATCGAGGAAGGGTTTGGACATTGGGAAATGGGAAATAAGGGGGAGTAGGAAGTGAGGGATAGGTGTTCAGGTGGAATCTGGCGGAAGGGAACCGCGTGTAGTGAAATTTGAAGTAGGGCGTGTGGTGTAGGGAAGAGACAATGGGTTTAGTGGAGATAGAGGATGGGAATCAGGAAAGCCTGGACACTGGGGAGGGAAAATAAGGAGTGGATTGTGAGAAATGAGGGATTGGTATTGGGGTGGAGTCTGGAGGATAGGAAATGGCTTCAGCGGAGCTGTGAAATAGGGCATTAGGTGTAGGGAAATGGGATTGTGTTTAGGGAGAATGGGAATGGGAGATCGAGGAAGGGTTTGGACATTGGGAAATGGGAAATAAGGGGAGTAGGAAGTGAGGGATAGGTGTTCAGGTGGAATCTGGCGGAAGGAACCGCGTGTAGTGAAATTTGAAGTAGGGCGTGTGGTGTAGGGAAGAGACAATGGGTATAGTGGAGATAGAGGATGGGAATCAGGAAAGCCTGGACACTGGGGAGGGGAAAATAAGGAGTGGATTGTGAGAAATGAGGGACAGGTATTGGGGTGGAGTCTGGAGGATCGGAAATGGGCTCAGGGAACTGTCGAATAGGGCATTAGGTGTAGGGAAATGAAAATGTGTTTAGGGAGAATGGGAATGGGAGATCGAGGAAGGGTTTGGACATTGGGAAATGGGAAATAAGGGAGTAGGAAGTGAGGGATAGGTGTTCAGGTGGAATCTGGCGGAAGGGAACCGCGTGTAGTGAAATTTGAAGTAGGGCATGCGGTGTAGGCAAGAGGCATTGGGTATAGTGGAGATAGAGGATGGGAATCGGGAAAGCCTGGACACTGGGGAGGGAAAATAAGGAGTGGATTGTGAGAAATGAGGGATGGGTATTGGGGTGGAGTCTGGAGGATCGGAAATGGGCTCAGGGAACTGTGAAATAGGGCATTAGGTGTAGGGAAATGAAATTGTGTTTAGGGAGAATGGGAATGGGAGATCGAGGAAGGAGTTTGGACATTGGGAAATGGGAAATAAGGGGAGTAGGGAAGTGAGGGATAGGTGTTCAGGTGGAATCTGGCGGAAGGGAACCGCGTGTAGTGAAATTTGAAGTAGGGCGTGTGGTGTAGGGAAGAGACAATGGGTTTAGTGGAGATAGAGGATGGGAATCAGGAAAGCCTGGACACTGGGGAGGGAAAATAAGGAGTGGATTGTGAGAAATGAGGGATGGGTATTGGGGTGGAGTCTGGAGGATCGGAAATGGGCTCAGGGAGTGTGAAATAGGGCATTAGGTGTAGGAAATGAAAATGTGTTTAGGGGAGAATGGGAATGGGAGATCGAGGAAGGGTTTGGACATTGGGAAATGGGAAATAAGGGGGCGAGGGAAGTGAGGGATAGGTGTTCAGGTGGAATCTGGCGGAAGGGAACCGCGTGTAGTGAAATTTGAAGTAGGGCGTGTGGTGTAGGGAAGAGACAATGGGTTTAGTGGAGATAGAGGATGGGAATCGGGAAAGCCTGGACACTGGGGAGGGAAAATAAGGAGTGGATTGTGAGAAATGAGGGACAGGTATTGGGGTGGAGTCTGGAGGATCGGAAATGGGCTCAGGAACTGTCGAATAGGGCATTAGGTGTAGGGAAATGAAAATGTGTTTAGGGGAGAATGGGAATGGGAGATCGAGGAAGGGTTTGGACATTGGGAAATGGGAAATAAGGGGGGAGTAGGAAGTGAGGGATAGGTGTTCAGGTAGAATCTGGCGGAAGGGAACCGCTTGTAGTGAAATTTGAAGTAGGGCGTGTGGAGTAGGGAAGAGACAATGGGTTTAGTGGAGATAGAGGATGGGAATCGGGAAAGCCTGGACACTGGGGAGGGGAAAATAAGGAGTGGATTGTGAGAAATGAGGGATGGGTATTGGGGTGGAGTCTGGAGGATAGGAAATGGGCTCAGCGGAGCTGTGAAATAGGGCATTAGGTGTAGGAAATGAGAATGTGTTTAGGAGAATGGGAATGGGAGATCGAGGAAGGGTTTGGACATTGGGAAATGGGAAATAAGGGGAGTAGGGAAGTGAGGGATAGGTGTCAGGTGGAATCTGGCGCAAGGGAACCGCGTGTAGTGAAATTTGAAGTAGGGCATGCGGTGTAGGCAAGAGGCATTGGGTATAGTGGAGATAGATGGTGGGAATCGGGAAAGCCAGGACACTGGGGAGGAGAAAATAAGGAGTGGATTGTGAGAAATGAGGGATTGGTATTGGGGTGGAGTCTGGAGGATCGGAAATGGGCTCAGGGGAGTGTGAAATAGGGCATTAGGTGTAGGAAAATGAAATTGTGTTCAAAGGAGAATGGGAATGGGAGATCGAGGAAGGGTTTGGAGATTGGGAAATGGGAAATAAGGGGGGGGGGGCGAGGGAAGTGAGGGATAGGTGTTCAGGTGGAATCTGGCGGAAGGAACCGCGTGTAGTGAAATTTGAAGTAGGGCGTGTGGTGTAGGGAAGAGACAATGGGTTTAGTGGAGATAGAGGATGGGAATCAGGAAAGCCTGGACACTGGGGAGGGAAAATAAGGAGTGGATTGTGAGAAATGAGGGATGGGTATTGGGGTGGAGTCTGGAGGATCGGAAATGGGCTCAGGGAACTGTGAAATAGGGCATTAGGTGTAGGGAAATGGGATTGTGTTTAAAGGAGAATGGGAATGGGAGATCGAGGAAGGGTTTGGACATTGGGAAATGGGAAATAAGGGGGAGTAGGAAGTGAGGGATAGGTGTTCAGGTGGAATCTGGCGGAAGGAACCGCGTGTAGTGAAATTTGAAGTAGGGCATGTGGTGTAGGCAAGAGGCAATGGGTATAGTGGAGATAGAGGATGGGAATCAGGAAAGCCTGGACACTGGGGAGGGAAAATAAGGAGTGGATTGTGAGAAATGAGGGATGGGTATTGGGGTGGAGTCTGGAGGATAGGAAATGGCTTCAGCGGAGCGTGAAATAGGGCATTAGGTGTAGGGAAATGGGATTGTGTTTAGGGAGAATGGGAATGGGAGATCGAGGAAGGGTTTGGACATTGGGAAATGGGAAATAAGGGGGGCGAGGAAGTGAGGGATAGGTGTTCAGGTGGAATCTGGCGGAAGGGAACCGCGTGTAGTGAAATTTGAAGTAGGGCGTGTGGTGTAGGGAAGAGACAATGGGTATAGTGGAGATAGAGGATGGGAATCAGGAAAGCCTGGACACTGGGGAGGGGAAAATAAGGAGTGGATTGTGAGAAATGAGGGATGGGTATTGGGGTGGAGTCTGGAGGATCGGAAATGGGCTCAGGGAGTGTGAAATAGGGCATTAGGTGTAGGGAAATGGGATTGTGTTTAGGGGAGAATGGGAATGGGAGATCGAGGAAGGAGTTTGGACATTGGGAAATGGGAAATAAGGGGGCGTAGGAAGTGAGGATAGGTGTTCAGGTGGAATCTGGCGGAAGGGAACCGCGTGTAGTGAAATTTGAAGTAGGGCGTGTGGTGTAGGGAAGAGACAATGGGTTTAGTGGAGATAGAGGATGGGAATCAGGAAAGCCTGGACACTGGGGAGGGAAAATAAGGAGTGGATTGTGAGAAATGAGGGATTGGTATTGGGGTGGAGTCTGGAGGATAGGAAATGGGCTCAGGAACTGTCGAATAGGGCATTAGGTGTAGGGAAATGAAAATGTGTTTAGGGAGAATGGGAATGGGAGATCGAGGAAGGGTTTGGACATTGGGAAATGGGAAATAAGGGGGCGAGTAGGAAGTGAGGGATAGGTGTTCAGGTGGAATCTGGCGGAAGGGAACCGCGTGTAGTGAAATTTGAAGTAGGGCGTGTGGTGTAGGGAAGAGGCAATGGGTATAGTGGAGATAGAGGATGGGAATCAGGAAAGCCTGGACACTGGGGAGGGAAAATAAGGAGTGGATTGTGAGAAATGAGGGACGGGTATTGGGGTGGAGTCTGGAGGATCGGAAATGGGCTCAGGAACTGTCGAATAGGGCATTAGGTGTAGGGAAATGAAAATGTGTTTAGGGAGAATGGGAATGGGAGATCGAGGAAGGGTTTGGACATTGGGAAATGGGAAATAAGGGGGAGTAGGAAGTGAGGGATAGGTGTCAGGTGGAATCTGGCGGAAGGGAACCGCGTGTAGTGAAATTTGAAGTAGGGCATGCGGTGTAGGCAAGAGGCATTGGGTATAGTGGAGATAGAGGATGGGAATCAGGAAAGCCTGGACACTGGGGAGGGGAAAATAAGGAGTGGATTGTGAGAAATGAGGGATGGGTATTGGGGTGGAGTCTGGAGGATCAGGAAATGGCTTCAGCGGAGCGTGAAATAGGGCATTAGGTGTAGGGAAATGGGATTGTGTTTAAAGGAGAATGGGAATGGGAGATCGAGGAAGGGTTTGGACATTGGGAAATGGGAAATAAGGGGGCGAGGGAAGTGAGGGATAGGTGTTCAGGTGGAATCTGGCGGAAGGGAACCGCGTGTAGTGAAATTTGAAGTAGGGCGTGTGGTGTAGGGAAGAGACAATGGGTATAGTGGAGATAGAGGATGGGAATCAGGAAAGCCTGGACACTGGGGAGGGAAAATAAGGAGTGGATTGTGAGAAATGAGGGATTGGTATTGGGGTGGAGTCTGGAGGATCGGAAATGGGCTCAGGGAACTGTGAAATAGGGCATTAGGTGTAGGGAAATGTGATTGTGTTTAGGGGAGAATGGGAATGGGAGATCGAGGAAGGGTTTGGACATTGGGAAATGGGAAATAAGGGGGAGTAGGAAGTGAGGGATAGGTGTTCAGGTGGAATCTGGCGGAAGGGAACCGCGTGTAGTGAAATTTGAAGTAGGGCATGTGGTGTAGGCAAGAGGCATTGGGTATAGTGGAGATAGAGAGAGGATGGGAATCAGGAAAGCCTGGACACTGGGGAGGGGAAAATAAGGAGTGGATTGTGAGAAATGAGGGATGGGTATTGGGGTGGAGTCTGGAGGATAGGAAATGGGCTCAGCGGAACTGTCGAATAGGGCATTAGGTGTAGGGAAATGGGATTGTGTTTAGGGAGAATGGGAATGGGAGATCGAGGAAGGGTTTGGACATTGGGAAATGGGAAATAAGGGGGAGTAGGAAGTGAGGGATAGGTGTTCAGGTGGAATCTGGCGGAAGGGAACCGCGTGTAGTGAAATTTGAAGTAGGGCGTGTGGTGTAGGCAAGAGGCAATGGGTATAGTGGAGATAGAGGATGGGAATCAGGAAAGCCAGGACACTGGGGAGGGAAAATAAGGAGTGGATTGTGAGAAATGAGGGATGGGTATTGGGGTGGAGTCTGGAGGATCGGAAATGGGCTCAGGAACTGTGAAATAGGGCATTAGGTGTAGGGAAATGGGATTGTGTTTAGGGGAGAATGGGAATGGGAGATCGAGGAAGGGTTTGGACATTGGGAAATGGGAAATAAGGGGGAGTAGGGAAGTGAGGGATAGGTGTTCAGGTGGAATCTGGCGGAAGGAACCGCGTGTAGTGAAATTTGAAGTAGGGCATGTGGTGTAGGGAAGAGGCATTGGGTATAGTGGAGATAGAGGATGGGAATCAGGAAAGCCTGGACACTGGGGAGGGAAAATAAGGAGTGGATTGTGAGAAATGAGGGATGGGTATTGGGGTGGAGTCTGGAGGATAGGAAATGGCTTCAGCGGAGCGTGAAATAGGGCATTAGGTGTAGGGAAATGGGATTGTGTTTAGGGAGAATGGGAATGGGGAATCGAGGAAGGGTTTGGACATAGGGGAATAGGAAACAAGGAGGCTCGTCGGAAGTGAGGGATAGGGATTAAGGTGGAATCTGGCGGAAGGGAACCGCGTGTAGTGAAGAAATTTGAAGTAGGGCGTGTGGTGTAGGCAAGAGGCATTGGGTATAGTGGAGATAGAGGATGGGAATCAGGAAAGCCAGGACACTGGGGAGGAAAATAAGGAGTGGATTGTGAGAAATGAGGGATTGGTATTGGGGTGGAGTCTGGAGGATCGGAAATGGGCTCAGGAACTGTGAAATAGGGCATTAGGTGTAGGGAAATGAGATTGTGTTTAGGGCAGAATGGGAATGAGGGATCGGGGAAGGGTTTGGACATTGGGAAATGGGAAATAAGGGGGAGTAGGAAGTGAGGGATAGGTGACAGGTGGAATCTGGCGGAAGGGAACCGCGTGTAGTGAAATTTGAAGTAGGGCGTGTGGTGTAGGGAAGAGACAGTGGGGATAGTGGAGATAGAGGATGGGAATCAGGAAAGCCTGGACACTGGGGAGGAGAAAATAAGGAGTGGATTGTGAGAAATGAGGGATGGGTATTGGGGTGGAGTCTGGAGGATCGGAAATGGCTTCAGCGGAGCGTGAAATAGGGCATTAGGTGTAGGGAAATGGGAATGTGTTTAGGGAGAATGGGAATGGGAGATCGAGGAAGGGTTTGGACATTGGGAAATGGGAAATAAGGGGGAGTAGGAAGTGAGAGGATAGGTGTTCAGGTGGAATCTGGCGGAAGGGGAACCGCGTGTAGTGAAATTTGAAGTAGGGCATGTGGTGTAGGCAAGAGGCATTGGGTATAGTGGAGATAGAGGATGGGAATCGGGAAAGCCAGGACACTGGGGAGGGGAAAATAAGGAGTGGATTGTGAGAAATGAGGGATTGGTATTGGGGTGGAGTCTGGAGGATCGGAAATGGGCTCAGGGGAGTGTGAAATAGGGCATTAGGTGTAGGGAAATGTGATTGTGTTTAAAGGAGAATGGGAATGGGAGATCGAGAAAGGGTTTGGACATTGGGAAATGGGAAATAAGGGGGCGAGGGAAGTGAGGGATAGGTGTTCAGGTGGAATCTGGCGGAAGGAACCGCGTGTAGTGAAATTTGAAGTAGGGCGTGTGGTGTAGGGAAGAGACAATGGGTATAGTGGAGATAGAGGATGGGAATCAGGAAAGCCTGGACACTGGGGAGGGAAAATAAGGAGTGGATTGTGAGAAATGAGGGATGGGTATTGGGGTGGAGTCTGGAGGATAGGAAATGGCTTCAGCGGAGCGTGAAATAGGGCATCAGGTGTAGGGAAATGGGATTGTGTTTAGGGGGGGAATGGGAATGGGAGATCGAGGAAGGGTTCGGACATTGGGAAATGGGAAATAAGGGGGCGTAGGAAGTGAGGGATAGGGGTTCAGGTGCAATCTGGCGGAAGGGAACCGGTTGTAGTGAAATTTGAAGAAGGGCGTGTGGTGTAGGGAAGAGGCAATGGGTATAGTGGAGATAGAGGATGGGAATCAGGAAAGCCTGGACACTGGGGAGGGGAAAATAAGGAGTGGATTGTGAGAAATGAGGGATGGGTATTGGGGTGGAGTCTGGAGGATAGGAAATGGCTTCAGCGGAGCGTGAAATAGGGCATTAGGTGTAGGGAAATGGGATTGTGTTTAGGGAGGAATGGGAATGGGAGATCGAGGAAGGGTTTGGACATTGGGAAATGGGAAATAAGGGGGCGTAGGAAGTGAGGGATAGGTGTTCAGGTGGAATCTGGCGGAAGGGAACCGCGTGTAGTGAAATTTGAAGTAGGGCGTGTGGTGTAGGGAAGAGGCAATGGGTTTAGTGGAGATAGAGGATGGGAATCAGGAAAGCCTGGACACTGGGGAGGGAAAATAAGGAGTGGATTGTGAGAAATGAGGGATGGGTATTGGGGTGGAGTCTGGAGGATAGGAAATGGGCTCAGGAACTGTGAAATAGGGCATTAGGTGTAGGAAATGGGATTGTGTTTAGGGGAGAATGGGAATGGGAGATCGAGGAAGGGTTTGGACATTGGGAAATGGGAAATAAGGGGGAGTAGGAAGTGAGGGATAGGTGTTCAGGTGGAATCTGGCGGAAGGGAACCGCGTGTAGTGAAATTTGAAGTAGGGCGTGTGGTGTAGGGAAGAGGCAATGGGTATAGTGGAGATAGAGGATGGGAATCAGGAAAGCCTGGACACTGGGGAGGGAGAAAATAAGGAGTGGATTGTGAGAAATGAGGGATGGGTATTGGGGTGGAGTCTGGAGGATCAGGAAATGGGCTCAGGGAACTGTGAAATAGGGCATTAGGTGTAGGGAAATGGGATTGTGTTTAGGGAGAATGGGAATGGGAGATCGAGGAAGGGTTTGGACATTGGGAAATGGGAAATAAGGGGAGGGAAGTGAGGGATAGGTGTTCAGGTGGAATCTGGCGGAAGGAACCGCGTGTAGTGAAATTTGAAGTAGGGCGTGTGGTGTAGGGAAGAGACAATGGGTATAGTGGAGATAGAGGATGGGAATCGGAAAAGCCTGGACACTGGGGAGGGAAAATAAGGAGTGGATTGTGAGAAATGAGGGATGGGTATTGGGGTGGAGTCTGGAGGATAGGAAATGGCTTCAGCGGAGCGTGAAATAGGGCATTAGGTGTAGGGAAATGGGATTGTGTTTAGGAGGAATGGGAATGGGAGATCGAGGAAGGGTTTGGACATTGGGAAATGGGAAATAAGGGGGCGTAGGAAGTGAGGGATAGGTGTTCAGGTGGAATCTGGCGGAAGGGAACCGCTTGTAGTGAAATTTGAAGTAGGGCGTGTGGTGTAGGGAAGAGACAATGGGTATAGTGGAGATAGAGGATGGGAATCAGGAAAGCCTGGACACTGGGGAGGGAAAATAAGGAGTGGATTGTGAGAAATGAGGGATTGGTATTGGGGTGGAGTCTGGAGGATCGGAAATGGGCTCAGGGAACTGTCGAATAGGGCATTAGGTGTAGGGAAATGGGATTGTGTTTAGGGAGAATGGGAATGGGAGATCGAGGAAGGAGTTTGGACATTGGGAAATGGGAAATAAGGGGAGTAGGAAGTGAGGGATAGGTGTCAGGTGGAATCTGGCGGAAGGGGAACCGCGTGTAGTGAAATTTGAAGTAGGGCGTGTGGTGTAGGCAAGAGGCAATGGGTATAGTGGAGATAGAGGATGGGAATCAGGAAAGCCAGGACACTGGGGAGGGGAAAATAAGGAGTGGATTGTGAGAAATGAGGGATGGGTATTGGGGTGGAGTCTGGAGGATCGGAAATGGGCTCAGGGAGTGTGAAATAGGGCATTAGGTGTAGGGAAATGTGATTGTGTTTAAAGGAGAATGGGAATGGGAGATCGAGGAAGGAGTTTGGACATTGGGAAATGGGAAATAAGGGGGCGAGGGAAGTGAGGGATAGGTGTTCAGGTGGAATCTGGCGGAAGGGAACCGCGTGTAGTGAAATTTGAAGTAGGGCGTGTGGTGTAGGGAAGAGGCAATGGGTATAGTGGAGATAGAGGATGGGAATCAGGAAAGCCTGGACACTGGGGAGGGGAAAATAAGGAGTGGATTGTGAGAAATGAGGGATGGGTATTGGGGTGGAGTCTGGAGGATAGGAAATGGCTTCAGCGGAGCGTGCAACAGGGCATTAGGTGTAGGGAAATGGGATTGTGTTTAGGGGGGAATGGGAATGAGAGATCGAAAAAGGGTTCGGACATTGGGAAATGGGAAATAAGGGGGCGAGGGAAGTGAGGGATAGGTGTTCAGGTGGAATCTGGCGGAAGGGAACCGCGTGTAGTGAAGGAAATTTGAAGTAGGGCGTGTGGTGTAGGGAAGAGGCAATGGGTATAGTGGAGATAGAGGATGGGAATCAGGAAAGCCTGGACACTGGGGAGGGGAAAATAAGGAGTGGATTGTGAGAAATGAGGGATTGGTATTGGGGTGGAGTCTGGAGGATAGGAAATGGGCTCAGGGAACTGTGAAATAGGGCATTAGGTGTAGGGAAATGGGATTGTGTTTAGGGAGAATGGGAATGGGAGATCGAGGAAGGGTTTGGACATTGGGAAATGGGAAATAAGGGGGCGTAGGAAGTGAGGGATAGGTGTTCAGGTGGAATCTGGCGGAAGGGAACCGCGTGTAGTGAAATTTGAAGTAGGGCGTGTGGTGTAGGGAAGAGACAATGGGTATAGTGGAGATAGAGGATGGGAATCAGGGAAAGCCTGGACACTGGGGAGGGAAAATAAGGAGTGGATTGTGAGAAATGAGGGATGGGTATTGGGGTGGAGTCTGGAGGATCGGAAATGGGCTCAGGAACTGTCGAATAGGGCATTAGGTGTAGGGAAATGGGATTGTGTTTAGGGGGGGAATGGGAATGGGAGAGCGAGGAAGGGATCGGTCATTGGGAAATGGGAAATAAGGGGGGAGTAGGATGTGAGGGATAGGTGGGAGGCGGAATCTGGCGGAAGGGAACCGCGTGTAGTGATACTTGAAGTAGGGCGTGTGGTGTAGGGAAGAGACAATGGGTTTAGTGGAGATAGAGGATGGGAATCGGGAAAGCCTGGACACTGGGGAGGGGAAAATAAGGAGTGGATTGTGAGAAATGAGGGATTGGTATTGGGGTGGAGTCTGGAGGATAGGAAATGGCTTCAGGGAGCGTGAAATAGGGCATTAGGTGTAGGGAAATGGGATTGTGTTTAGGGGAGAATGGGAATGGGAGATCGAGGAAGGGTTTGGACATTGGGAAATGGGAAATAAGGGGGCGAGGGAAGTGAGGGATAGGTGTTCAGGTGGAATCTGGCGGAAGGGAACCGCGTGTAGTGAAATTTGAAGTAGGGCGTGTGGTGTAGGGAAGAGACAATGGGTATAGTGGAGATAGAGGATGGGAATCAGGAAAGCCTGGACACTGGGGAGGGAAAATAAGGAGTGGATTGTGAGAAATGAGGGATTGGTATTGGGGTGGAGTCTGGAGGATCGGAAATGGGCTCAGGAACTGTCGAATAGGGCATTAGGTGTAGGGAAATGAGAATGTGTTTAGGGAGAATGGGAATGGGAGATCGAGGAAGGGTTTGGACATTGGGAAATGGGAAATAAGGGGGGAGTAGGAAGTGAGGGATAGGTGTCAGGTGGAATCTGGCGGAAGGGAACCGCGTGTAGTGAAATTTGAAGTAGGGCATGCGGTGTAGGCAAGAGGCATTGGGTATAGTGGAGAAAGAGGATGGGAATCAGGAAAGCCTGGACACTGGGGAGGGAAAATAAGGAGTGGATTGTGAGAAATGAGGGATGGGTATTGGGTTGGAGTCTGGAGGATAGGAAATGGGCTCGGGGGAGTGTGAAATAGGGCATTAGGTGTAGGTAAATGGGATTGTGTTTAAAGGAGAATGGGAATGGGAGATTGAGGAAGGGTTTGGACATTGGGAAATGGGAAATAAGGGGGCGAGGGAAGTGAGGGATAGGTGTTCAGGTGGAATCTGGCGGAAGGGAACCGCGTGTAGTGAAATTTGAAGTAGGGCGTGTGGTGTAGGGAAGAGACAATGGGTATAGTGGAGATAGAGGATGGGAATCAGGGAAAGCCTGGACACTGGGGAGGGGAAAATAAGGAGTGGATTGTGAGAAATGAGGATGGGTATTGGGGTGGAGTCTGGAGGATAGGAAATGGCTTCAGCGGAGCTGTGAAATAGGAGCATTAGGTGTAGGGAAATGGGATTGTGTTTAGGGGGAATGGGAATGGGAGATCGAGGAAGGGTTCGGACATTGGGAAATGGGAAATAAGGGGGCGTAGGAAGTGAGGGATAGGTGTTCAGGTGGAATCTGGCGGAAGGGAACCGCTTGTAGTGAAATTTGAAGTAGGGCGTGTGGTGTAGGCAAGAGGCATTGGGTATAGTGGAGATAGAGGATGGGAATCAGGAAAGCCAGGACACTGGGGAGGGGAAAATAAGGGAGTGGATTGTGAGAAATGAGGGACAGGTATTGGGGTGGAGTCTGGAGGATCGGAAATGGGCTCAGGGAACTGTCGAATAGGGCATTAGGTGTAGGGAAATGGGATTGTGTTTAGGGGAGAATGGGAATGGGAGATCGAGGAAGGGTTCGGGCATTGGGAAATGGGAAATAAGGGGGGAGTAGGTAGTGAAGGATAGGTGTCAGGTGGAATCTGGCGGAAGGGAACCGCGTGTAGTGAAATTTGAAGTAGGGCATGCGGTGTAGGCAAGAGGCATTGGGTATAGTGGAGATAGAGGATGGGAATCGGGAAAGCCAGGACACTGGGGAGGAGAAAATAAGGAGTGGATTGTGAGAAATGAGGGATTGGTATTGGGGTGGAGTCTGGAGGATCGGAAATGGGCTCAGGGAGCGTGAAATAGGGCATTAGGTGTAGGGAAATGGGATTGTGTTTAGGGAGAATGGGAATGGGAGATCGAGGAAGGGTTTGGACATTGGGAAATGGGAAATAAGGGGAGTAGGAAGTGAGGGATAGGTGTTCAGGTGGAATCTGGCGGAAGGGAACCGCGTGTAGTGAAATTTGAAGTAGGGCGTGTGGTGTAGGGAAGAGGCAATGGGTATAGTGGAGATAGAGGATGGGAATCAGGAAAGCCTGGACACTGGGGAGGGGAAAATAAGGAGTGGATTGTGAGAAATGAGGGATGGGTATTGGGGTGGAGTCTGGAGGATCAGGAAATGGGCTCAGGGAGTGTGAAATAGGGCATTAGGTGTAGGGAAATGGGATTGTGTTTAGGGAGAATGGGAATGGGAGATCGAGGAAGGGTTTGGACATTGGGAAATGGGAAATAAGGGGGAGTAGGAAGTGAGGGATAGGTGTTCAGGTGGAATCTGGCGGAAGGGAACCGCGTGTAGTGAAATTTGAAGTAGGGCGTGTGGTGTAGGGAAGAGACAATGGGTATAGTGGAGATAGAGGATGGGAATCAGGAAAGCCTGGACACTGGGGAGGGGAAAATAAGGAGTGGATTGTGAGAAATGAGGGATGGGTATTGGGGTGGAGTCTGGAGGATAGGAAATGGCTTCAGCGGAGCGTGAAATAGGGCATTAGGTGTAGGGAAATGGGATTGTGTTTAGGGAGAATGGGAATGGGAGATCGAGGAAGGGTTTGGACATTGGGAAATGGGAAATAAGGGGGAGTAGGAAGTGAGGGATAGGTGTTCAGGTGGAATCTGGCGGAAGGGAACCGCGTGTAGTGAAATTTGAAGTAGGGCGTGTGGTGTAGGCAAGAGGCATTGGGTATAGTGGAGATAGAGGATGGGAATCAGGAAAGCCTGGACACTGGGGAGGGAAAATAAGGAGTGGATTGTGAGAAATGAGGGATGGGTATTGGGGTGGAGTCTGGAGGATAGGAAATGGGCTCAGCGGAGCTGTGAAATAGGGCATTAGGTGTAGGGAAATGGGATTGTGTTTAAAGGAGAATGGGAATGGGAGATCGAGGAAGGGTTTGGACATTGGGAAATGGGAAATAAGGGGGCGAGGGAAGTGAGGGATAGGTGTTCAGGTGGAATCTGGCGGAAGGGAACCGCGTGTAGTGAAATTTGAAGTAGGGCGTGTGGTGTAGGGAAGAGGCAATGGGTATAGTGGAGATAGAGGATGGGAATCAGGAAAGCCTGGACACTGGGGAGGAGAAAATAAGGAGTGGATTGTGAGAAATGAGGGATGGGTATTGGGGTGGAGTCTGGAGGATCGGAAATGGGCTCAGGGAGCGTGAAATAGGGCATTAGGTGTAGGGAAATGGGATTGTGTTTAGGGGAGAATGGGAATGGGGGATCGCGGAAGGGTTTGGACATTAGGAAATGGGAAATAAGGGGGCGTAGGAAGTGAGGGATAGGTATTCAGGTGGAATCTGACGGAAGGGAACCGCGTGTAGTGAAATTTGAAGTAGGGCGTGTGGTGTAGGGAAGAGGCAATGGGTATAGTGGAGATAGAGGATGGGAATCAGGAAAGCCTGGACACTGGGGAGGGAAAATAAGGAGTGGATTGTGAGAAATGAGGGATGGGTATTGGGGTGGAGTCTGGAGGATAGGAAATGGGCTCAGGGAGCGTGAAATAGGGCATTAGGTGTAGGGAAATGGGATTGTGTTTAGGGAGAATGGGAATGGGAGATCGAGAAAGGGTTTGGACATTGGGAAATGGGATATAAGGGGGCGTAGGAAGTGAGGGATAGGTGTTCAGGTGGAATCTGGCGGAAGGGAACCGCGTGTAGTGAAATTTGAAGTAGGGCGTGTGGTGTAGGGAAGAGGCAATGGGTATAGTGGAGATAGAGGATGGGAATCAGGAAAGCCTGGACACTGGGGAGGAGAAAATAAGGAGTGGATTGTGAGAAATGAGGGATGGGTATTGGGGTGGAGTCTGGAGGATAGGAAATGGCTTCAGGGAACTGTGAAATAGGGCATTAGGTGTAGGGAAATGGGATTGTGTTTAGGGAGAATGGGAATGGGAGATCGAGGAAGGGTTTGGACATTGGGAAATGGGAAATAAGGGGGCGAGGAAGTGAGGGATAGGTGTTCAGGTGGAATCTGGCGGAAGGGAACCGCGTGTAGTGAAATTTGAAGTAGGGCGTGTGGTGTAGGCAAGAGGCAATGGGTATAGTGGAGATAGAGGATGGGAATCAGGAAAGCCTGGACACTGGGGAGGGGAAAATAAGGAGTGGATTGTGAGAAATGAGGGATGGGTATTGGGGTGGAGTCTGGAGGATAGGAAATGGCTTCAGCGGAGCGTGAAATAGGGCATTAGGTGTAGGGAAATGGGATTGTGTTTAGGGGGAATGGGAATGGGAGATCGAGGAAGGGTTCGGACATTGGGAAATGGGAAATAAGGGGGCGTAGGAAGTGAGGGATAGGTGTTCAGGTGGAATCTGGCGGAAGGGAACCGCTTGTAGTGAAATTTGAAGTAGGGCGTGTGGTGTAGGGAAGAGGCATTGGGTATAGTGGAGATAGAGGATGGGAATCAGGAAAGCCTGGACACTGGGGAGGGAAAATAAGGAGTGGATTGTGAGAAATGAGGGATGGGTATTGGGGTGGAGTCTGGAGGATCGGAAATGGGCTCAGGAACTGTGAAATAGGGCATTAGGTGTAGGGAAATGGGATTGTGTTTAGGGGAGAATGGGAATGGGAGATCGAGGAAGGGTTTGGACATTGGGAAATGGGAAATAAGGGGGAGTAGGAAGTGAGGGATAGGTGTTCAGGTGGAATCTGGCGGAAGGGAACCGCGTGTAGTGAAATTTGAAGTAGGGCGTGTGGTGTAGGCAAGAGGCAATGGGTATAGTGGAGATAGAGGATGGGAATCAGGAAAGCCTGGACACTGGGGAGGAGAAAATAAGGAGTGGATTGTGAGAAATGAGGGATGGGTATTGGGGTGGAGTCTGGAGGATAGGAAATGGCTTCAGCGGAGCGTGAAATAGGAGCATTAGGTGTAGGGAAATGGGATTGTGTTTAGGGAGAATGGGAATGGGAGATCGAGGAAGGGTTCGGACATTGGGAAATGGGAAATAAGGGGGCGAGGGAAGTGAGGGATAGGTGTTCAGGTGGAATCTGGCGGAAGGAACCGCGTGTAGTGAAATTTGAAGTAGGGCGTGTGGTGTAGGGAAGAGGCAATGGGTATAGTGGAGATAGAGGATGGGAATCAGGAAAGCCTGGACACTGGGGAGGAAAATAAGGAGTGGATTGTGAGAAATGAGGGATGGGTATTGGGGTGGAGTCTGGAGGATCAGGAAATGGGCTCAGGGAGTGTGAAATAGGGCATTAGGTGTAGGGAAATGGGATTGTGTTTAGGGGAGAATGGGAATGGGAGATCGAGGAAGGGTTTGGACATTGGGAAATGGGAAATAAGGGGGAGTAGGAAGTGAGGGATAGGTGTTCAGGTGGAATCTGGCGGAAGGGAACCGCGTGTAGTGAAATTTGAAGTAGGGCGTGTGGTGTAGGGAAGAGGCAATGGGTATAGTGGAGATAGAGGATGGGAATCAGGAAAGCCTGGACACTGGGGAGGGAAAATAAGGAGTGGATTGTGAGAAATGAGGGATGGGTATTGGGGTGGAGTCTGGAGGATAGGAAATGGGCTCAGGGAGCGTGAAATAGGGCATTAGGTGTAGGGAAATGGGATTGTGTTTAGGGAGAATGGGAATGGGAGATCGAGGAAGGGTTTGGACATTGGGAAATGGGAAATAAGGGGGCGAGTAGGAAGTGAGGGATAGGTGTTCAGGTGGAATCTGGCGGAAGGGAACCGCGTGTAGTGAAATTTGAAGTAGGGCGTGTGGTGTAGGGAAGAGGCAATGGGTATAGTGGAGATAGAGGATGGGAATCAGGAAAGCCTGGACACTGGGGAGGAAAATAAGGAGTGGATTGTGAGAAATGAGGGATGGGTATTGGGGTGGAGTCTGGAGGATAGGAAATGGGCTCAGCGGAGCTGTGAAATAGGGCATTAGGTGTAGGGAAATGGGATTGTGTTTAGGGAGAATGGGAATGGGAGATCGAGGAAGGGTTTGGACATTGGGAAATGGGAAATAAGGGGGAGTAGGAAGTGAGGGATAGGTGTTCAGGTGGAATCTGGCGGAAGGAACCGCGTGTAGTGAAATTTGAAGTAGGGCGTGTGGTGTAGGGAAGAGGCAATGGGTATAGTGGAGATAGAGGATGGGAATCAGGAAAGCCTGGACACTGGGGAGGGAAAATAAGGAGTGGATTGTGAGAAATGAGGGATGGGTATTGGGGTGGAGTCTGGAGGATAGGAAATGGGCTCAGGAACTGTGAAATAGGGCATTAGGTGTAGGGAAATGGGATTGTGTTTAGGGAGAATGGGAATGGGAGATCGAGGAAGGAGTTCGGACATTGGGAAATGGGAAATAAGGGGGCGTAGGAAGTGAGGGATAGGTGTTCAGGTGGAATCTGGCGGAAGGGAACCGCGTGTAGTGAAATTTGAAGTAGGGCGTGTGGTGTAGGCAAGAAGGCATTGGGTATAGTGGAGATAGAGGATGGGAATCAGGAAAGCCAGGACACTGGGGAGGGAAAATAAGGAGTGGATTGTGAGAAATGAGGGACGGGTATTGGGGTGGAGTCTGGAGGATCGGAAATGGGCTCAGGGAACTGTGAAATAGGGCATTAGGTGTAGGGAAATGAGAATGTGTTTAGGGAGAATGGGAATGGGAGATCGAGGAAGGGTTTGGACATTGGGAAATGGGAAATAAGGGGGAGTAGGAAGTGAGGGATAGGTGTCAGGTGGAATCTGGCGGAAGGGAACCGCGTGTAGTGAAATTTGAAGTAGGGCATGCGGTGTAGGCAAGAGGCAATGGGTATAGTGGAGATAGAGGATGGGAATCAGGAAAGCCTGGACACTGGGGAGGGAAAATAAGGAGTGGATTGTGAGAAATGAGGGATGGGTATTGGGGTGGAGTCTGGAGGATAGGAAATGGGCTCAGCGGAGCGTGAAATAGGGCATTAGGTGTAGGGAAATGGGATTGTGTTTAGGGGAGAATGGGAATGGGAGATCGAGGAAGGGTTTGGACATTGGGAAATGGGAAATAAGGGGGCGAGGGAAGTGAGGGATAGGTGTTCAGGTGGAATCTGGCGGAAGGAACCGCGTGTAGTGAAATTTGAAGTAGGGCGTGTGGTGTAGGGAAGAGGCAATGGGTATAGTGGAGATAGAGGATGGGAATCAGGAAAGCCTGGACACTGGGGAGGAAAATAAGGAGTGGATTGTGAGAAATGAGGGATGGGTATTGGGGTGGAGTCTGGAGGATCGGAAATGGGCTCAGGGAGTGTGAAATAGGGCATTAGGTGTAGGGAAATGGGATTGTGTTTAGGGGAGAATGGGAATGGGAGATCGAGGAAGGGTTTGGACATTGGGAAATGGGAAATAAGGGGGCGAGTAGGAAGTGAGGGATAGGTGTTCAGGTGGAATCTGGCGGAAGGGAACCGCGTGTAGTGAAATTTGAAGTAGGGCGTGTGGTGTAGGGAAGAGACAATGGGTATAGTGGAGATAGAGGATGGGAATCAGGAAAGCCTGGACACTGGGGAGGGAAAATAAGGAGTGGATTGTGAGAAATGAGGGATGAGTATTGGGGTGGAGTCTGGAGGATAGGAAATGGCTTCAGCGGAGCGTGAAATAGGGCATTAGGTGTAGGGAAATGGGATTGTGTTTAGGGGGGAATGGGAATGGGAGATCGAGGAAGGGTTCGGACATTGGGAAATGGGAAATGAGGGGGGAGTAGGAAGTGAGGTGGAATCTGGCGGAAGGGAACCGCTTGTAGTGAAATTTGAAGTAGGGCGTGTGGTGTAGGGAAGAGGCAATGGGTATAGTGGAGATAGAGGATGGGAATCAGGAAAGCCTGGACACTGGGGAGGGAAAATAAGGAGTGGATTGTGAGAAATGAGGGATGGGTATTGGGGTGGAGTCTGGAGGATCGGAAATGGGCTCAGGGAGTGTGAAATAGGGCATTAGGTGTAGGGAAATGGGATTGTGTTTAGGGAGAATGGGAATGGGAGATCGAGGAAGGGTTTGGACATTGGGAAATGGGAAATAAGGGGGAGTAGGAAGTGAGGGATAGGTGTTCAGGTGGAATCTGGCGGAAGGGAACCGCGTGTAGTGAAATTTGAAGTAGGGCGTGTGGTGTAGGGAAGAGGCAATGGGTATAGTGGAGATAGAGGATGGGAATCAGGAAAGCCTGGACACTGGGGAGGGGAAAATAAGGAGTGGATTGTGAGAAATGAGGATGGGTATTGGGGTGGAGTCTGGAGGATCGGAAATGGGCTCAGGGAACTGTGAAATAGGGCATTAGGTGTAGGGAAATGGGATTGTGTTTAGGGGAGAATGGGAATGGGAGATCGAGGAAGGGTTTGGACATTGGGAAATGGGAAATAAGGGGGCGAGGGAAGTGAGGGATAGGTGTTCAGGTGGAATCTGGCGGAAGGGAACCGCGTGTAGTGAAAATTTGAAGTAGGGCGTGTGGTGTAGGGAAGAGGCAATGGGTATAGTGGAGATAGAGGATGGGAATCGGGAAAGCCGGGACACTGGGGAGGGGAAAATAAGGAGTGGATTGTGAGAAATGAGGGATAGGTATTGGGGTGGAGTCTGGAGGATCGGAAATGGGCTCAGGGGAGTGTGAAATAGGGCATTAGGTGTAGGGAAGTGGGATTGTGTTTAGGGAGGAATGGGAATGGGAGATCGAGGAAGGGTTCGGACATTGGGAAATGGGAAATAAGGGGGGGCGAGGGAAGTGATGGATAGGTGTTCAGGTGGAATCTATCGGAAGGGAACCGCTTGTAGTGAAATTTGAAGTAGGGCGTGTGGTGTAGGGAAGAGGCAATGGGTATAGTGGAGATAGAGGATGGGAATCGGGAAAGCCTGGACACTGGGGAGGGAAAATAAGGAGTGGATTGTGAGAAATGAGGGATGGGTATTGGGGTGGAGTCTGGAGGATAGGAAATGGCTTCAGGGAGCGTGAAATAGGGCATTAGGTGTAGGGAAATGGGATTGTGTTTAGGGGAGAATGGGAATGGGAGATCGAGGAAGGGTTTGGACATTGGGAAATGGGAAATAAGGGGGCGTAGGAAGTGAGGGATAGGTGTTCAGGTGGAATCTGGCGGAAGGGAACCGCGTGTAGTGAAATTTGAAGTAGGGCGTGTGGTGTAGGGAAGAGGCAATGGGTATAGTGGAGATAGAGGATGGGAATCGGGAAAGCCTGGACACTGGGGAGGGAAAAATAAGGAGTGGATTGTGAGAAATGAGAGACGGGTATTGGGGTGGAGTCTGGAGGATCGGAAATGGGCTCAGGGGAGTGTGAAATAGGGCATTAGGTGTAGGGAAATGGGATTGTGTTTAGGGGAGAATGGGAATGGGAGATCGAGGAAGGGTTTGGACATTGGGAAATGGGAAATAAGGGGGCAGTAGGAAGTGAGGGATAGGTGTTCAGGTGGAATCTGGCGGAAGGGAACCGCGTGTAGTGAAATTTGAAGTAGGGCGTGTGGTGTAGGGAAGAGGCAATGGGTATAGTGGAGATAGAGGATGGGAATCAGGAAAGCCTGGACACTGGGGAGGGAAAATAAGGAGTGGATTGTGAGAAATGAGGGATGGGTATTGGGGTGGAGTCTGGAGGATAGGAAATGGCTTCAGCGGAGCGTGAAATAGGGCATCAGGTGTAGGGAAATGGGATTGGGTTCAGGGGGGAAGGGGAATGGGAGATCGAGGAAGGGTTCGGACATTGGGAAATGGGAAATAAGGGGGCGTAGGAAGTGAGGGATAGGTGTTCAGGTGGAATCTGGCGGAAGGGAACCGCTTGTAGTGAAATTTGAAGTAGGGCGTGTGGTGTAGGGAAGAGGCATTGGGTATAGTGGAGATAGAGGATGGGAATCGGGAAAGCCAGAACACTGGGGAGGGGAAAATAAGGAGTGGATTGTGAGAAATGAGGGACGGGTATTGGGGTGGAGTCTGGAGGATCGGAAATGGGCTCAGGGAACTGTCGAATAGGGCATTAGGTGTAGGGAAATGAGAATGTGTTTAGGGGAGAATGGGAATGGGAGATCGAGGAAGGGTTTGGACATTGTGAAATGGGAAATAAGGGGAGTAGGAAGTGAGGGATAGGTGTCAGGTGGAATCTGGCGGAAGGAACCGCGTGTAGTGAAATTTGAAGTAGGGCATGCGGTGTAGGCAAGAGGCAATGGGTATAGTGGAGATAGAGGATGGGAATCAGGAAAGCCTGGACACTGGGGAGGGAAAATAAGGAGTGGATTGTGAGAAATGAGGGATGGGTATTGGGGTGGAGTCTGGAGGATAGGAAATGGGCTCAGGGAACTGTGAAATAGGGCATTAGGTGTAGGGAAATGGGATTGTGTTTAGGGAGAATGGGAATGGGAGATCGAGGAAGGGTTTGGACATTGGGAAATGGGAAATAAGGGGGAGTAGGAAGTGAGGGATAGGTGTTCAGGTGGAATCTGGCGGAAGGGAACCGCGTGTAGTGAAAATTTGAAGTAGGGCGTGTGGTGTAGGGAAGAGGCAATGGGTATAGTGGAGATAGAGGATGGGAATCAGGAAAGCCTGGACACTGGGGAGGGGAAAATAAGGAGTGGATTGTGAGAAATGAGGGATGGGTATTGGGGTGGAGTCTGGAGGATCGGAAATGGGCTCAGGGAACTGTCGAATAGGGCATTAGGTGTAGGGAAATGGGATTGTGTTTAGGGGAGAATGGGAATGGGGAACCGAGGAAGGGTTTGGACATTGGGGAATAGGAAACAAGGGGGAGTAGGAAGTGAGGGATAGGTGTTCAGGTGGAATCTGGCGGAAGGAACCGCGTGTAGTGAAATTTGAAGTAGGGCGTGTGGTGTAGGGAAGAGGCAATGGGTATAGTGGAGATAGAGGATGGGAATCAGGAAAGCCTGGACACTGGGGAGGAAAATAAGGAGTGGATTGTGAGAAATGAGGGATGGGTATTGGGGTGGAGTCTGGAGGATAGGAAATGGGCTCAGGGAACTGTGAAATAGGAGCATTAGGTGTAGAGAAAAGGGAATGGGTATAGGGCAGAATGGGAATGAGGGATCGAGGAAGAGTTTGGACATTGGGTAATGGGAAGTAGGGGGGATCGTCGGAAGTGAGGGATAGGTATTAAGGTGAAATCTGGCGGATGGGAACCGCGTGTAGTGAAATTTGAAGTAGGGCGTGTGGTGTAGGGAAGAGGCAATGGGTATAGTGGAGATAGAGGATGGGAATCAGGAAAGCCTGGACACTGGGGAGGGAAAATAAGGAGTGGATTGTGAGAAATGAGGGATGGGTATTGGGGTGGAGTCTGGAGGATCGGAAATGGGCTCAGGGAGTGTGAAATAGGGCATTAGGTGTAGGGAAATGGGATTGTGTTTAGGGGAGAATGGGAATGGGAGATCGAGGAAGGGTTTGGACATTGGGAAATGGGAAATAAGGGGGTAGGAAGTGAGGGATAGGTGTTCAGGTGGAATCTGGCGGAAGGAACCGCGTGTAGTGAAATTTGAAGTAGGGCGTGTGGTGTAGGGAAGAGGCAATGGGTATAGTGGAGATAGAGGATGGGAATCAGGAAAGCCTGGACACTGGGGAGGAAAATAAGGAGTGGATTGTGAGAAATGAGGGATGGGTATTGGGGTGGAGTCTGGAGGATCGGAAATGGGCTCAGGGAACTGTCGAATAGGGCATTAGGTGTAGGGAAATGGGATTGTGTTTAGGGAGAATGGGAATGGGAGATCGAGGAAGGGTTTGGACATTGGGAAATGGGAAATAAGGGGGCGTAGGAAGTGAGGGATAGGTGTTCAGGTGGAATCTGGCGGAAGGGAACCGCGTGTAGTGAAATTTGAAGTAGGGCGTGTGGTGTAGGGAAGAGGCAATGGGTATAGTGGAGATAGAGGATGGGAATCAGGAAAGCCTGGACACTGGGGAGGGGAAAATAAGGAGTGGATTGTGAGAAATGAGGGATGGGTATTGGGGTGGAGTCTGGAGGATAGGAAATGGGCTCAGCGGAGCGTGAAATAGGGCATTAGGTGTAGGGAAATGGGATTGTGTTTAGGGAGAATGGGAATGGGAGATCGAGGAAGGGTTTGGACATTGGGAAATGGGAAATAAGGGGGCAGGGAAGTGAGGGATAGGTGTTCAGGTGGAATCTGGCGGAAGGAACCGCGTGTAGTGAAATTTGAAGTAGGGCGTGTGGTGTAGGGAAGAGGCAATGGGTATAGTGGAGATAGAGGATGGGAATCAGGAAAGCCTGGACACTGGGGAGGGAAAATAAGGAGTGGATTGTGAGAAATGAGGGATGGGTATTGGGGTGGAGTCTGGAGGATCGGAAATGGGCTCAGGGAACTGTGAAATAGGGCATTAGGTGTAGGGAAATGGGATTGTGTTTAGGGAGAATGGGAATGGGAGATCGAGGAAGGGTTTGGACATTGGGAAATGGGAAATAAGGGGGCGTAGGAAGTGAGGATAGGTGTTCAGGTGGAATCTGGCGGAAGGGAACCGCGTGTAGTGAAATTTGAAGTAGGGCGTGTGGTGTAGGGAAGAGGCAATGGGTATAGTGGAGATAGAGGATGGGAATCAGGAAAGCCTGGACACTGGGGAGGGAAAATAAGGAGTGGATTGTGAGAAATGAGGGATGGGTATTGGGGTGGAGTCTGGAGGATCGGAAATGGGCTCAGGGAACTGTGAAATAGGGCATTAGGTGTAGGGAAATGGGATTGTGTTTAGGGGAGAATGGGAATGGGAGATCGAGGAAGGGTTTGGACATTGGGAAATGGGAAATAAGGGGGAGTAGGAAGTGAGGGATAGGTGTTCAGGTGGAATCTGGCGGAAGGGAACCGCGTGTAGTGAAATTTGAAGTAGGGCGTGTGGTGTAGGGAAGAGGCAATGGGTATAGTGGAGATAGAGGATGGGAATCAGGAAAGCCTGGACACTGGGGAGGGAAAATAAGGAGTGGATTGTGAGAAATGAGGGATGGGTATTGGGGTGGAGTCTGGAGGATAGGAAATGGGCTCAGGGAGCGTGAAATAGGGCATTAGGTGTAGGGAAATGGGATTGTGTTTAGGGAGAATGGGAATGGGAGATCGAGGAAGGGTTTGGACATTGGGAAATGGGAAATAAGGGGGCGTAGGAAGTGAGGGATAGGTGTTCAGGTGGAATCTGGCGGAAGGGAACCGCGTGTAGTGAAATTTGAAGTAGGGCGTGTGGTGTAGGGAAGAGGCAATGGGTATAGTGGAGATAGAGGATGGGAATCAGGAAAGCCTGGACACTGGGGAGGGAAAATAAGGAGTGGATTGTGAGAAATGAGGGACGGGTATTGGGGTGGAGTCTGGAGGATCGGAAATGGGCTCAGGGAGTGTGAAATAGGGCATTAGGTGTAGGGAAATGGGATTGTGTTTAGGAGAATGGGAATGGGAGATCGAGGAAGGAGTTTGGACATTGGGAAATGGGAAATAAGGGGAGAGTAGGAAGTGAGGGATAGGTGTTCAGGTGGAATCTGGCGGAAGGGAACCGCGTGTAGTGAAATTTGAAGTAGGGCGTGTGGTGTAGGGAAGAGGCAATGGGTATAGTGGAGATAGAGGATGGGAATCAGGAAAGCCTGGACACTGGGGAGGGGAAAATAAGGAGTGGATTGTGAGAAATGAGGGATGGGTATTGGGGTGGAGTCTGGAGGATAGGAAATGGGCTCAGGGAACTGTGAAATAGGGCATTAGGTGTAGGGAAATGGGATTGTGTTTAGGGAGAATGGGAATGGGAGATCGAGGAAGGGTTTGGACATTGGGAAATGGGAAATAAGGGGGCGTAGGAAGTGAGGGATAGGTGTTCAGGTGGAATCTGGCGGAAGGGAACCGCGTGTAGTGAAATTTGAAGTAGGGCGTGTGGTGTAGGGAAGAGGCATTGGGTATAGTGGAGATAGAGGATGGGAATCAGGAAAGCCAGGACACTGGGGAGAGGGAAAATAAGGAGTGGATTGTGAGAAATGAGGGATGGGTATTGGGGTGGAGTCTGGAGGATCGGAAATGGGCTCAGGGAACTGTGAAATAGGGCATTAGGTGTAGGGAAATGAGAATGTGTTTAGGGAGAATGGGAATGGGAGATCGAGGAAGGGTTTGGACATTGGGAAATGGGAAATAAGGGGGAGTAGGAAGTGAGGGATAGGTGTTCAGGTGGAATCTGGCGGAAGGGAACCGCGTGTAGTGAAATTTGAAGTAGGGCGTGTGGTGTAGGGAAGAGGCAATGGGTATAGTGGAGATAGAGGATGGGAATCAGGAAAGCCTGGACACTGGGGAGGGGAAAATAAGGAGTGGATTGTGAGAAATGAGGGATGGGTATTGGGGTGGAGTCTGGAGGATCGGAAATGGGCTCAGGGAGTGTGAAATAGGGCATTAGGTGTAGGGAAATGGGATTGTGTTTAGGGGAGAATGGGAATGGGAGATCGAGGAAGGGTTTGGACATTGGGAAATGGGAAATAAAGGGGGCGTAGGAAGTGAGGGATAGGTGTTCAGGTGGAATCTGGCGGAAGGGAACCGCGTGTAGTGAAATTTGAAGTAGGGCGTGTGGTGTAGGGAAGAGGCAATGGGTATAGTGGAGATAGAGGATGGGAATCAGGGAAAGCCTGGACACTGGGGAGGGAAAATAAGGAGTGGATTGTGAGAAATGAGGGATGGGTATTGGGGTGGAGTCTGGAGGATCGGAAATGGGCTCAGGGAGTGTGAAATAGGGCATTAGGTGTAGGGAAATGGGATTGTGTTTAGGGAGAATGGGAATGGGAGATCGAGGAAGGGTTTGGACATTGGGAAATGGGAAATAAGGGGGCGAGTAGGAAGTGAGGGATAGGTGTTCAGGTGGAATCTGGCGGAAGGAACCGCGTGTAGTGAAATTTGAAGTAGGGCGTGTGGTGTAGGGAAGAGGCAATGGGTATAGTGGAGATAGAGGATGGGAATCAGGGAAAAGCCTGGACACTGGGGAGGGAAAATAAGGAGTGGATTGTGAGAAATGAGGGATGGGTATTGGGGTGGAGTCTGGAGGATAGGAAATGGGCTCAGGGAGCTGTGAAATAGGGCATTAGGTGTAGGGAAATGGGATTGTGTTTAGGGAGAATGGGAATGGGAGATCGAGGAAGGGTTTGGACATTGGGAAATGGGAAATAAGGCGGGAGTAGGAAGTGAGGGATAGGTGTTCAGGTGGAATCTGGCGGAAGGGAACCGCGTGTAGTGAAATTTGAAGTAGGGCGTGTGGTGTAGGGAAGAGGCAATGGGTATAGTGGAGATAGAGGATGGGAATCAGGAAAGCCAGGACACTGGGGAGGGAAAATAAGGAGTGGATTGTGAGAAATGAGGGATGGGTATTGGGGTGGAGTCTGGAGGATAGGAAATGGGCTCAGGGAACTGTGAAATAGGGCATTAGGTGTAGGGAAATGGGATTGTGTTTAGGGGAGAATGGGAATGGGAGATCGAGGAAGGGTTTGGACATTGGGAAATGGGAAATAAGGGGGAGTAGGAAGTGAGGGATAGGTGTTCAGGTGGAATCTGGCGGAAGGAACCGCGTGTAGTGAAATTTGAAGTAGGGCGTGCGGTGTAGGGAAGAGGCAATGGGTATAGTGGAGATAGAGGATGGGAATCAGGAAAGCCTGGACACTGGGGAGGGAAAATAAGGAGTGGATTGTGAGAAATGAGGGATGGGTATTGGGGTGGAGTCTGGAGGATCGGAAATGGGCTCAGGAACTGTGAAATAGGGCATTAGGTGTAGGGAAATGGGATTGTGTTTAGGGAGAATGGGAATGGGAGATCGAGGAAGGGTTTGGACATTGGGAAATGGGAAATAAGGGGGCAGGGAAGTGAGGGATAGGTGTTCAGGTGGAATCTGGCGGAAGGGAACCGCGTGTAGTGAAATTTGAAGTAGGGCGTGTGGTGTAGGGAAGAGGCAATGGGTATAGTGGAGATAGAGGATGGGAATCAGGAAAGCCTGGACACTGGGGAGGGAAAATAAGGAGTGGATTGTGAGAAATGAGGGATGGGTATTGGGGTGGAGTCTGGAGGATCAGGAAATGGGCTCAGGGGAGTGAAATAGGGCATTAGGTGTAGGGAAATGGGATTGTGTTTAAAGGGGAGAATGGGAATGGGAGATCGAGGAAGGGTTTGGACATTGGGAAATGGGAAATAAGGGGGCGAGGAAGTGAGGGATAGGTGTTCAGGTGGAATCTGGCGGAAGGAACCGCGTGTAGTGAAATTTGAAGTAGGGCGTGTGGTGTAGGGAAGAGGCAATGGGTATAGTGGAGATAGAGGATGGGAATCAGGAAAGCCTGGACACTGGGGAGGGAAAATAAGGAGTGGATTGTGAGAAATGAGGGATGGGTATTGGGGTGGAGTCTGGAGGATAGGAAATGGGCTCAGGAGCTGTGAAATAGGGCATTAGGTGTAGGGAAATGGGATTGTGTTTAGGGGAGAATGGGAATGGGAGATCGAGGAAGGGTTTGGACATTGGGAAATGGGAAATAAGGGGGAGTAGGAAGTGAGGGATAGGTGTTCAGGTGGAATCTGGCGGAAGGGAACCGCGTGTAGTGAAATTTGAAGTAGGGCGTGTGGTGTAGGCAAGAGGCAATGGGTATAGTGGAGATAGAGGATGGGAATCAGGAAAGCCTGGACACTGGGGAGGGAAAATAAGGAGTGGATTGTGAGAAATGAGGGATGGGTATTGGGGTGGAGTCTGGAGGATCGGAAATGGGCTCAGGAAGTGTGAAATAGGGCATTAGGTGTAGGGAAATGGGATTGTGTTTAGGGAGAATGGGAATGGGAGATCGAGGAAGGGTTTGGACATTGGGAAATGGGAAATAAGGGGAGTAGGAAGTGAGGGATAGGTGTTCAGGTGGAATCTGGCGGAAGGGAACCGCGTGTAGTGAAATTTGAAGTAGGGCGTGTGGTGTAGGGAAGAGGCAATGGGTATAGTGGAGATAGAGGATGGGAATCAGGAAAGCCTGGACACTGGGGAGGGAAAATAAGGAGTGGATTGTGAGAAATGAGGGATGGGTATTGGGGTGGAGTCTGGAGGATCGGAAATGGGCTCAGGGAACTGTGAAATAGGGCATTAGGTGTAGGGAAATGGGATTGTGTTTAGGGAGAATGGGAATGGGAGATCGAGGAAGGGTTTGGACATTGGGAAATGGGAAATAAGGGGGAGTAGGAAGTGAGGGATAGGTGTTCAGGTGGAATCTGGCGGAAGGGAACCGCGTGTAGTGAAATTTGAAGTAGGGCGTGTGGTGTAGGGAAGAGGCAATGGGTATAGTGGAGATAGAGGATGGGAATCAGGAAAGCCTGGACACTGGGGAGGGAAAATAAGGAGTGGATTGTGAGAAATGAGGGATGGGTATTGGGGTGGAGTCTGGAGGATCGGAAATGGGCTCAGGGAGTGTGAAATAGGGCATTAGGTGTAGGGAAATGGGATTGTGTTTAGGGAGAATGGGAATGGGAGATCGAGGAAGGGTTTGGACATTGGGAAATGGGAAATAAGGGGGCGTAGGAAGTGAGGGATAGGTGTTCAGGTGGAATCTGGCGGAAGGAACCGCGTGTAGTGAAATTTGAAGTAGGGCGTGTGGTGTAGGGAAGAGGCAATGGGTATAGTGGAGATAGAGGATGGGAATCAGGAAAGCCTGAACACTGGGAAGGGGAAAATAAGGAGTGGATTGTGAGAAATGAGGGATGGGTATTCGGGTGGAATCTGGAAGATAGGAAATGGGTTCAGGGGAGTGTGAAATAGGGCAATAGGTGTAGAGAAATGAGATTGTGTTTAGGGGAATGGGAATGGGAGATCGAGGAAGGGTTTGGACATTGGGAAATGGGAAATAAGGCAGGAAGTAGGGATAGTGTTCAGGTGGAATCTGGCGGAAGGGAACCGCGTGTAGTGAAATTTGAAGTAGGGCGTGTGGTGTAGGGAAGAGGCAATGGGTATAGTGGAGATAGAGGATGGGAATCAGGAAAGCCTGGACACTGGGGAGGGAAAATAAGGAGTGGATTGTGAGAAATGAGGGACGGGTATTGGGGTGGAGTCTGGAGGATCGGAAATGGGCTCAGGGAACTGTCGAATAGGGCATTAGGTGTAGGAAATGGGATTGTGTTTAGGGAGAATGGGAATGGGAGATCGAGGAAGGGTTTGGACATTGGGAAATGGGAAATAAGGGGAGTAGGAAGTGAGGGATAGGTGTTCAGGTGGAATCTGGCGGAAGGGAACCGCGTGTAGTGAAATTTGAAGTAGGGCGTGTGGTGTAGGGAAGAGGCAATGGGTATAGTGGAGATAGAGGATGGGAATCAGGAAAGCCTGGACACTGGGGAGGAAAATAAGGAGTGGATTGTGAGAAATGAGGGATGGGTATTGGGGTGGAGTCTGGAGGATAGGAAATGGGCTCAGGGAGTGTGAAATAGGGCATTAGGTGTAGGGAAATGGGATTGTGTTTAGGGAGAATGGGAATGGGAGATCGAGGAAGGGTTTGGACATTGGGAAATGGGAAATAAGGGGGCGAGGAAGTGAGGGATAGGTGTTCAGGTGGAATCTGGCGGAAGGGAACCGCGTGTAGTGAAATTTGAAGTAGGGCGTGTGGTGTAGGGAAGAGGCAATGGGTATAGTGGAGATAGAGGATGGGAATCAGGAAAGCCTGGACACTGGGGAGGGGAAAATAAGGAGTGGATTGTGAGAAATGAGGGATGGGTATTGGGGTGGAGTCTGGAGGATAGGAAATGGGCTCAGCGGAGCGTGAAATAGGGCATTAGGTGTAGGGAAATGGGATTGTGTTTAGGGAGAATGGGAATGGGAGATCGAGGAAGGGTTCGGACATTGGGAAATGGGAAATAAGGGGGCGTAGGAAGTGAGGGATAGGTGTTCAGGTGGAATCTGGCGGAAGGGAACCGCTTGTAGTGAAATTTGAAGTAGGGCGTGTGGTGTAGGGAAGAGGCATTGGGTATAGTGGAGATAGAGGATGGGAATCAGGAAAGCCTGGACACTGGGGAGGGAAAATAAGGAGTGGATTGTGAGAAATGAGGGACAGGTATTGGGGTGGAGTCTGGAGGATCGGAAATGGGCTCAGGGAACTGTCGAATAGGGCATTAGGTGTAGGGAAATGAGAATGTGTTTAGGGGAGAATGGGAATGGGAGATCGAGGAAGGAGTTTGGACATTGGGAAATGGGAAATAAGGGGAGTAGGAAGTGAGGGATAGGTGTCAGGTGGAATCTGGCGGAAGGGAACCGCGTGTAGTGAAATTTGAAGTAGGGCATGCGGTGTAGGCAAGAGGCATTGGGTATAGTGGAGATAGAGGATGGGAATCAGGAAAGCCAGGACACTGGGGAGGAGGAAAATAAGGAGTGGATTGTGAGAAATGAGGGATGGGTATTGGGGTGGAGTCTGGAGGATCGGAAATGGGCTCAGGGAACTGTCTAATAGGGCATTAGGTGTAGGGAAATGAGAATGTGTTTAGGGAGAATGGGAATGGGAGATCGAGGAAGGGTTTGGACATTGGGAAATGGGAAATAAGGAGGGCGAGGGAAGTGAGGGATAGGTGTTCAGGTGGAATCTGGCGGAAGGGAACCGCGTGTAGTGAAATTTGAAGTAGGGCGTGTGGTGTAGGCAAGAGGCATTGGGTATAGTGGAGATAGAGGATGGGAATCAGGAAAGCCTGGACACTGGGGAGGGAAAATAAGGAGTGGATTGTGAGAAATGAGGGATAGGTATTGGGGTGGAGTCTGGAGGATCGGAAATGGGCTCAGGGACTGTCCGAAATAGGGCATTAGGTGTAGGTAAATGAGAATGTGTTTAGGGAGAATGGGAATGGGAGATCGAGGAAGGGTTTGGACATTGGGAAATGGGAAATAAGGGGAGTAGGAAGTGAGGGATAGGTGTTCAGGTGGAATCTGGCGGAAGGGAACCGCGTGTAGTGAAATTTGAAGTAGGGCATGTGGTGTAGGGAAGAGGCATTGGGTATAGTGGAGATAGAGGATGGGAATCAGGAAAGCCAGGACACTGGGAGGGGAGAAAAATAAGGAGTGGCATGTGAGAAATGAGGGATGGGTATTGGGGTGGAGTCTGGAGGATCGGAAATGGGCTCAGGGAGTGTGAAATAGGGCATTAGGTGTAGGGAAATGGGATTGTGTTTAGGGAGAATGGGAATGGGAGATCGAGGAAGGGTTTGGACATTGGGAAATGGGAAATAAGGGGGAGTAGGAAGTGAGGGATAGGTGCAGGTGGAATCTGGCGGAAGGGAACCGCGTGTAGTGAAATTTGAAGTATGGCGTGTGGTGTAGGGAAGAGGCAATGGGTATAGTGGAGATAGAGGATGGGAATCAGGAAAGCCTGGACACTGGGGAGGGAAAATAAGGAGTGGATTGTGAGAAATGAGGGATAGGTATTGGGGTGGAGTCTGGAGGATCGGAAATGGGCTTAGGGAGTGCGAAATAGGGCATTAGGTGTAGGGAAATGGGATTGTGTTTAGGGGAATGGGAATGGGAGATCGAGGAAGGGTTTGGACATTGGGAAATGGGAAATAAGGGGGCAGGGGAAGTGAGGGATAGGTGAGGTGGAATCTGGCGGAAGGAACCGCGTGTAGTGAAATTTGAAGTAGGGCGTGTGGTGTAGGGAAGAGGCAATGGGTATAGTGGAGATAGAGAATGGGAATCGGGAAAGCCTGGACACTGGGGAGGGAAAAATAAGGAATGGATCGTGAGAAATGAGAGTTGGGTATTGGGGCGGAGTCTGAAGGATAGTAAATGGGCTTAGGGAGTGTGAAATAGGGCATTAGGTGTAGGGAAATGGGATTGTGTATAGGGAGAATGGGAATGGGAGATAGAGGAAGGGTTCGGACATTGGGAAATGGGAAATAAGGGGGCGAGGGAAGTGAGGATAGGTGTTCAGGTGGAATCTGGCGGAAGGGAACCGCGTGTAGTGAAATTTGAAGTAGGGCGTGCGGTGTAGGGAAGAGGCAATGGGTATAGTGGAGATAGAAGATGGGAATCAGGAAAGCCTGGACACTGGGGAGGGGAAAATAAGGAGTGGATTGTGAGAAATGAGGGACAGGTATTGGGGTGGAGTCTGGAGGATCGGAAATGGGCTCAGGGAACTGTCTAATAGGGCATTAGGTGTAGGGAAATGAGAATGTGTTTAGGGGAGAATGGGAATGGGAGATCGAGGAAGGGTTTGGACATTGGGAAATGGGAAATAAGGCGGGAGTAGGAAGTGAGGTGGAATCTGGCGGAAGGGAACCGCGTGTAGTGAAATTTGAAGTAGGGCATGCGGTGTAGGCAAGAGGCATTGGGTATAGTGGAGAGAGAGGATGGGAATCAGGAAAGCCAGGACACTGGGAGGGGAAAATAAGGAGTGGCATGTGAGAAATGAGGGATGGGTATTGGGGTGGAGTCTGGAGGATAGGAAATGGCTTCAGCGGAGCGTGAAATAGGGCATTAGGTGTAGGGAAATGGGATTGTGTTTAGGGAGAATGGGAATGGGATATCGACGAAGGGTTTCGGACATTGGGAAATGGGAAATAAGGGGGCGAGGGAAGTGAGGGATAGGTGTTCAGGTGGAATCTGGCGGAAGGGAACCGCTTGTAGTGAAATTTGAAGTAGGGCGTGTGGTGTAGGGAAGAGGCATTGGGTATAGTGGAGATAGAGGATGGGAATCAGGAAAGCCAGAACACTGGGGAGGGAAAATAAGGAGTGGATTGTGAGAAATGAGGGACGGGTATTGGGGTGGAGTCTGGAGTGGGATCGGAAATGGGCTCAGGGAACTGTCAGGAATAGGGCATTAGGTGTAGGTAAATGAGAATGTGTTTAGGGAGAATGGGAATGGGAGATCGAGGAAGGGTTTGGACATTGGGAAATGGGAAATAAGAGGGGAGTAGGAAGTGAGGGATAGTTGTCAGGTGGAGTCTGGCGGAAGGGAACCGCCTGTAGTGAAATTTGAAGTAGGGCATGCGGTGTAGGCAAGAGGCATTGGGTATAGTGGAGATAGAGGATGGGAATCGGGAAAGCCAGGACACTGGGGAGGGGAAAATAAGGAGTGGCATGTGAGAAATGAGGGATGGGTATTGGGGTGGAGTCTGGAGGATCGGAAATGGGCTCAGGGAGTGTGAAATAGGGCATTAGGTGTAGGGAAATGGGATTGTGTTTAGGGGAATGGGAATGGGAGATCGAGGAAGGGTTTGGACATTGGGAAATGGGAAATAAGGGGGCGAGGGAAGTGAGGGATAGGTGTTCAGGTGGAATCTGGCGGAAGGGAACCGCGTGTAGTGAAATTCGAAGTATGGCGTGTGGTGTAGGGAAGAGGCAATGGGTATAGTGGAGATAGAGGATGGGAATCGGGAAAGCCTGGACACTGGGGAGGGGAAAATAAGGAGTGGATTGTGAGAAATGAGGGATAGGTATTGGGGTGGAGTCTGGAGGATCGGAAATGGGCTTAGGGAGTGCGAAATAGGGCATTAGGTGTAGGGAAATGGGATTGTGTTTAGGGGGGAATGGGATTGGGAGATCGAGGAAGGGTTTGGACATTGGGAAATGGGAAATAAGGCGGGAGTAGGAAGTGAGGTGGAATCTGGCGGAAGGGAACCGCGTGTAGTGAAATTTGAAGTAGGGCGTGTGGTGTAGGGAAGAGGCAATGGGTATAGTGGAGATAGAGAATGGGAATCGGGAAAGCCTGGACACTGGGGAGGGAAAAATAAGGAATGGATCGTGAGAAATGAGAGTTGGGTATTGGGGCGGAGTCTGAAGGATAGTAAATGGGCTTAGGGAGTGCGAAATAGGGCATTAGGTGTAGGGAAATGGGATTGTGTATAGGGGAGAATGGGAATGGGAGATAGAGGAAGGGTTCGGACATTGGGAAATGGGAAATAAGGGGGGGCGAGGGAAGTGAGGGATAGGTGTTCAGGTGGAATCTGGCGGAAGGGAACCGCGTGTAGTGAAATTTGAAGTAGGGCGTGCGGTGTAGGGAAGAGGCAATGGGTATAGTGGAGATAGAAGATGGGAATCGGGAAAGCCTGGACACTGGGGAGGGGGAAATAAGGAGTGGATTGTGAGAAATGAGGGACGGGTATTGGGGTGGAGTCTGGAGGATCGGAAATGGGCTCAGGGAACTGTCTAATAGGGCATTAGGTGTAGGGAAATGAGAATGTGTTTAGGGGAGAATGGGAATGGGAGATCGAGGAAGGGTTTGGACATTGGGAAATGGGAAATAAGGCAGGGAGTAGGAAGTGAGGTGGAATCTGGCGGAAGGGAACCGCGTGTAGTGAAATTTGAAGTAGGGCATGCGGTGTAGGCAAGAGGCATTGGGTATAGTGGAGATAGAGGATGGGAATCAGGAAAGCCAGGACACTGGGAGGGGAAAATAAGGAGTGGCATGTGAGAAATGAGGGATGGGTATTGGGGTGGAGTCTGGAGGATAGGAAATGGCTTCAGCGGAGCGTGAAATAGGGCATTAGGTGTAGGGAAATGGGATTGTGTTTAGGGGGGAATGGGAATGGGATATCGACGAAGGGGTCGGACAATGGGGAATGGGAAATAAGGGGGCGAGGAAGTGAGGGATAGGTGTTCAGGTGGAATCTGGCGGAAGGAAACCGCTTGTAGTGAAATTTGAAGTAGGGCGTGTGGTGTAGGGAAGAGGCATTGGGTATAGTGGAGATAGAGGATGGGAATCGGGAAAGCCAGAACACTGGGGAGGGGAAAATAAGGAGTGGATTGTGAGAAATGAGGGACGGGTATTGGGGTGGAGTCTGGAGGATCGGAAATGGGCTCAGGGAACTGTCGAATAGGGCATTAGGTGTAGGTAAATGAGAATGTGTTTAGGGGAGAATGGGAATGGGAGATCGAGGAAGGGTTTGGACATTGGGAAATGGGAAATAAGGGGGGAGTAGGAAGTGAGGGAGAGGTTTCAGGTGGAATCTGGCGGAAGGGAACCGCGTGTAGTGAAATTTGAAGTAGGGCATGCGGTGGAGGCAAGAGGCATTGGGCATAGTGGAGATAGAGGATGGGAATCGGGAAAGGCAGGACACTGGGGAGGGGAAAATAAGGAGTGGCATGTGAGAAATGAGGGATGGGTATTGGGGTGGAGTCTGGAGGATCGGAAATGGGCTCAGGGGAGTGTGAAATAGGGCATTAGGTGTAGGGAAATGGGATTGTGTTTAGGGGGGAAGGGGAATGGGAGATCGAGGAAGGGTTTGGACATTGGGAAATGGGAAATAAGGGGAGTGAAGCGAGGGATAGGTGTTCAGGTGGAATCTGGCGGAAGGAACCGCGTGTAGTGAAATTCGAAGTATGGCGTGTGGTGTAGGGAAGAGGCAATGGGTATAGTGGAGATAGAGGATGGGAATCGGGAAAGCCTGGACACTGGGGAGGGGAAAATAAGGAGTGGATTGTGAGAAATGAGGGATAGGTATTGGGGTGGAGTCTGGAGGATCGGAAATGGGCTCAGGGGAGTGTGAATTAGGGCATTAGGTGTAGGGAAACGGGATTGTGTTTAAAGGAGAATGGGAATGGGAGATTGAGGAAGGGTTCGGACATTGGGAAATGGGAAATAAGGGGGGGGCGAGGGAAGTGAGGGATAGGTGTTCAGGTGGAATCTGGCGGAAGGGAACCGCTTGTAGTGAAATTTGAAGTAGGGCGGGTGGTGTAGGGAAGAGGCAATGGGGATAGGGGAGATAGAGGATGGGAATCAGGAAAGCCTGGACACTGGGGAGGGGAAAATAAGGAGTGGATTGTGAGAAATGAGGGATAGGTATTGGGGTGGAGTCTGGAGGATCGGAAATGGGCTCAGGGGAGTGTGAAATAGGGCATTAGGTGTAGGGAAATGGGATTGTGTTTAAAGGAGAATGGGAATGGGAGATTGAGGAAGGGTTTGGACATTGGGAAATGGGAAATAAGGGGGCGAGGGAAGTGAGGGATAGGTGTTCAGGTGGAATCTGGCGGAAGGAACCGCGTGTAGTGAAATTTGAAGTAGGGCGTGTGGTGTAGGGAAGAGGCAATGGGTATAGTGGAGATAGAGGATGGGAATCAGGAAAGCCTGGACACTGGGGAGGGAAATAAGGAGTGGATTGTGAGAAATGAGGGATGGGTATTGGGATGGAGTCTGGAGGATCAGGAAATGGGCTCAGGGAGTGTGAGATAGGGCATTAGGTGTAGGGAAATGGGATTGTGTTTAGGGGGGAATGGGAATGGGAGATCGAGGAAGGGTTTGGACATTGGGAAATGGGAAATAAGGGGGGAGTGGGAAGTGAGGTGGAATCTGGCGGAAGGGAACCGCGTGTAGTGAAATTTGAAGTAGGGCGTGTGGTGTAGGGAAGAGGCAATGGGTATAGTGAAGATAGAGGATGGGAATCGGGAAAGCCTGGACACTGGGGAGGGAAAATAAGGAGTGGATTGTGAGAAATGAGAGATGGGTATTGGGGTGGAGTCTGGAGGATCGGAAATGGGCTCAGGGGAGTGTGAAATAGGACTTTAGGTGTAGGGAAATGAGATTGTGTTCAAAGGAGAATGGTAATGGGAGATTGAGGAAGGGGTTGGACATTGGGAAATGGGAAATAAGGGGGCGAGGGAAGTGAGGGATAGGTGTTCAGGTGGAATCTGGCGGAAGGGAACCGCGTGTAGTGAAATTTGAAGTAGGGCGTGTGGTGTAAGGAAGAGGCAATGGGTATAGTGGAGATAGAGGATGGGAATCGGGAAAGCCTGTACACTGGGGAGGGGGAAATAAGGAGTGGATTGTGAGAAATGAGGGATGGGTATTGGGATGGAGTCTGGAGGATCGGAAATGGGCTCAGGGGAGTGTGAAATAGGGCATTAGGTGTAGGGAAATGGGATTGTGTTTAGGGGGGAATGGGAATGGGAGATCGAGGAAGGAGTTTGGACATTGGGAAATGGGAAATAAGGCGGGAGTAGGAAGTGAGGTGGAATGTGGCGGAAGGGAACCGCGTGTAGTGAAATTTGAAGTAGGGCGTGTGGTGTAGGGAAGAGGCAATGGGTATAATGGAGATAGAGGATGGGAATCGGGAAAGCCTGGACACTGGGGAGGGAAAAATAAGGAATGGATCGTGAGAAATGAGAGTTGGGTATTGGGGCGGAGGCTGGAGGATAGTAAATGGGCTCAGGGGGGTGTGAAATAGGAGTTTAGAAGGAGGGAAATGAGATTGTGTTCAAAGGAGAATGGTAATGGGAGATTGAGGAAGGGTTTGGACATTGGGAAATGGGAAATAAGGGGCGAGGGAAGTGAGGGATAGGTGTTCAGGTGGAATCTGGCGGAAGGAACCGCGTGTAGTGAAATTTGAAGTAGGGCGTGTGGTGTAAGGGGAAGAGGCAATGGGTATAGTGGAGATAGAGGATGGGAATCAGGAAAGCCTGTACACTGGGAGGGGGAAATAAGGAGTGGATTGTGAGAAATGAGGGATGGAGTATTGGGATGGAGTCTGGAGGATCGGAAATGGGCTCAGGGAGTGTGAAATAGGGCATTAGGTGTAGGGAAATGGGATTGTGTTTAGGGGAATGGGAATGGGAGATCGAGGAAGGGTTTGGACATTGGGAAATGGGAAATAAGGCAGGAGTAGGAAGTGAGGTGGAATGTGGCGGAAGGAACCGCGTGTAGTGAAATTTGAAGTAGGGCGTGTGGTGTAGGGAAGAGGCAATGGGTATAATGGAGATAGAGGATGGGAATCAGGAAAGCCTGGACACTGGGGAGGGAAAAATAAGGAATGGATCGTGAGAAATGAGAGTTGGGTATTGGGGCGGAGTCTGAAGGATAGTAAATGGGCTTAGGGAGTGCAAGAAATAGGGCATTAGGTGTAGGGAAATGGGATTGTGTATAGGGAGAATGGGAATGGGAGATAGAGGAAGGGTTTGGACATTGGGAAATGGAAAATAAGGGGGCGTAGGAAGAGAGGAATAGGTGGTCAGGTGGAATCTGGCGGAAGGAACCGCGTGTAGTGAAATTTGAAGTAGGGCGTGCGGTGTAGGGAAGAGGCAATGGGTATAGTGGAGATAGAGGATGGGAATCAGGAAAGCCTGGACACTGGGGAGGGGAAATAAGGAGTGGATTGTGAGAAATGAGGGACGGGTATTGGGGTGGAGTCTGGAGGATCGGAAATGGGCTCAGGGAACTGTCGAATAGGGCATTAGGTGTAGGGAAATGAGAATGTGTTTAGGGGAGAATGGGAATGGGAGATCGAGGAAGGGTTTGGACATTGGGAAATGGGAAATAAGGCGGGAGTAGGAAGTGAGGTGGAATCTGGCGGAAGGGAACCGCGTGTAGTGAAATTTGAAGTAGGGCGTGTGGTGTAGGGAAGAGGCAATGGGTATAGTGGAGATAGAGGATGGGAATCGGGAAAGCCTGGACACTGGGGAGGGGGAAATAAGGAGTGGATTGTGAGAAATGAGGGATGGGTATTGAATGGAGTCTGGAGGATCGGAAATGGGCTCAGGGGAGTGTGAAATAGGGCATTAGGTGTAGGGAAATGGGAGTGTGTTCAAAGGAGAATGGGAATGGGAGATTGAGGAAGGGTTTGGACATTGGGAAATGGGAAATAAGGGGGCGAGGGAAGTGAGGGATAGGTTTTCAGGTGGAATCTGGCGGAAGGGAACCGCGTGGAGTGAAGTTTGAAGTAGGGCGTGTGGTGTAAGGAAGAGGCAATGGGTATAGTGGAGATAGAGGATGGGAATCAGGAAAGCCTGGACACTGGGGAGGAAATAAGGAGTGGATTGTGAGAAATGAGGGACGGGTATTGGGGTGGAGTCTGGAGGATCGGAAATGGGCTCAGGGAACTGTCGAATAGGGCATTAGGTGTAGGGAAATGAGAATGTGTTTAGGGGAGAATGGGAATGGGAGATCGAGGAAGGTTTGGACATTGGGAAATGGGAAATAAGGCAGGAGTAGGAAGTGAGGTGGAATCTGGCGGAAGGGAACCGCGTGTAGTGAAATTTGAAGTAGGGCGTGTGGTGTAGGGAAGAGGCAATGGGTATAGTGGAGATAGAGGATGGGAATCAGGAAAGCCTGGACACTGGGGAGGAAATAAGGAGTGGATTGTGAGAAATGAGGGACGGGTATTGGGGTGGAGTCTGGAGGATCGGAAATGGGCTCAGGGAACTGTCGAATAGGGCATTAGGTGTAGGGAAATGGGATTGTGTTTAGGGGAATGGGAATGGGAATGGGAGATCGAGGAAGGAGTTCGGACATTGGGAAATGGGAAATAAGGGGGCGTAGGAAGTGAGGGATAGGTGTTCAGGTGGAATCTGGCGGAAGGGAACCGCTTGTAGTGAAATTTGAAGTAGGGCGTGTGGTGTAGGGAAGAGGCATTGGGTATAGTGGAGATAGAGGATGGGAATCAGGAAAGCCAGAACACTGGGAGGGGAAAATAAGTAGTGGATTGTGAGAAATGAGGGACGGGTATTGGGGTGGAGTCTGGAGGATCGGAAATGGGCTCAGGGAACTGTCGAATAGGGCATTAGGTGTAGGGAAATGGGATTGTGTTTAGGGGAATGGGAATGGGAGATCGAGGAAGGGTTTGGACATTGGGAAATGGGAAATAAGGCAGGAGTAGGAAGTGAGGTGGAATGTGGCGGAAGGAACCGCGTGTAGTGAAATTTGAAGTAGGGCGTGTGGTGTAGGGAAGAGGCAATGGGTATAGTGGAGATAGAGGATGGGAATCGGGAAAGCCTGGACACTGGGGAGGGAAAAATAAGGAATGGATCGTGAGAAATGAGAGTTGGGTATTGGGGCGGAGTCTGAAGGATAGTAAATGGGCTTAGGGAGTGCGAAATAGGGCATTAGGTGTAGGGAAATGGGATTGTGTATAGGGGAGAATGGGAATGGGAGATAGAGGAAGGGTTTGGACATTGGGAAATGGAAAATAAGGGGGCGTAGGAAGAGAGGAATAGGTGGTCAGGTGGAATCTGGCGGAAGGGAACCGCGTGTAGTGAAATTTGAAGTAGGGCGTGCGGTGTAGGGAAGAGGCAATGGGTATAGTGGAGATAGAGGATGGGAATCGGGAAAGCCTGGACACTGGGGAGGGGGAAATAAGGAGTGGATTGTGAGAAATGAGGGACGGGTATTGGGGTGGAGTCTGGAGGATCGGAAATGGGCTCAGGGAACTGTCGAATAGGGCATTAGGTGTAGGGAAATGAGAATGTGTTTAGGGGAGAATGGGAATGGGAGATCGAGGAAGGGTTTGGACATTGGGAAATGGGAAATAAGGCGGGAGTAGGAAGTGAGGTGGAATCTGGCGGAAGGGAACCGCGTGTAGTGAAATTTGAAGTAGGGCGTGTGGTGTAGGGAAGAGGCATTGGGTATAGTGGAGATAGAGGATGGGAATCAGGGAAAGCCTGGACACTGGGAGGGGGGAAATAAGGAGTGGATTGTGAGAAATGAGGGACGGGTATTGGGGTGGAGTCTGGAGGATCGGAAATGGGCTCAGGGAGTGTGAAATAGGGCATTAGGTGTAGGGAAATGGGATTGTGTTCAAAGGAGAATGGGAATGGGGAGATTGAGGAAGGGTTTGGACATTGGGAAATGGGAAATAAGGGGGCGAGGGAAGTGAGGGATAGGTTTTCAGGTGGAATCTGGCGGAAGGAACCGCGTGTAGTGAAATTTGAAGTAGGGCGTGTGGTGTAAGGAAGAGGCAATGGGTATAGTGGAGATAGAGGATGGGAATCAGGAAAGCCTGGACACTGGGGAGGGGAAATAAGGAGTGGATTGTGAGAAATGAGGGACGGGTATTGGGGTGGAGTCTGGAGGATCGGAAATGGGCTCAGGGAACTGTCGAATAGGGCATTAGGTGTAGGAAATGAGAATGTGTTTAGGGGAGAATGGGAATGGGAGATCGAGGAAGGGTTTGGACATTGGGAAATGGGAAATAAGGCGGGAGTAGGAAGTGAGGTGGAATCTGGCGGAAGGAACCGCGTGTAGTGAAATTTGAAGTAGGGCGTGTGGTGTAGGGAAGAGGCATTGGGTATAGTGGAGATAGAGGGATGGGAATCAGGAAAGCCTGGACACTGGGGAGGGGAAATAAGGAGTGGATTGTGAGAAATGAGGGACGGGTATTGGGGTGGAGTCTGGAGGATCGGAAATGGGCTCAGGGAACTGTCGAATAGGGCATTAGGTGTAGGGAAATGGGATTGTGTTTAGGGGGGAATGGGAATGGGAATGGGAGATCGAGGAAGGGTTCGGACATTGGGAAATGGGAAATAAGGGGGCGTAGGAAGTGAGGGATAGGTGTTCAGGTGGAATCTGGCGGAAGGAACCGCTTGTAGTGAAATTTGAAGTAGGGCGTGTGGTGTAGGGAAGAGGCATTGGGTATAGTGGAGATAGAGGATGGGAATCGGGAAAGCCAGAACACTGGGGAGGGAAAATAAGTAGTGGATTGTGAGAAATGAGGGACGGGTATTGGGGTGGAGTCTGGAGGATCGGAAATGAGCTCAGGGAACTGTCGAATAGGGCATTAGGTGTAGGGAAATGAGAATGTGTTTAGGGGAGAATGGGAATGGGAGATCGAGGAAGGGTTCGGACATTGGGAAATGGGAAATAAGGGGGCGTAGGAAGTGAGGGATAGGTGTTCAGGTGGAATCTGGCGGAAGGGAACCGCGTGTAGTGAAATTTGAAGTAGGGCATGCGGTGTAGGCAAGAGGCAATGGGTATAGTGGAGATAGAGGATGGGAATCAGGAAAGCCTGGACACTGGGGAGGGGAAAATAAGGAGTGGATTGTGAGAAATGAGGGATAGCTATTGGGGTGGAGTCTGGAGGATCCGAAATGGGCTCAGCGGAGTGTGAAATAGGGCATTAGGTGTGGGGAAATGGGAGTGTGTTCAAGGGAGAATGGGAATGGGAGATTGAGGAAGGGTTTGGACATTGGGAAATGGGAAATAAGGGGGCGAGGGAAGTGAGGGATAGGTGTTCAGGTGGAATCTGGCGGAAGGGAACCGCGTGTAGTGAAATTTGAAGTAGGGCGTGTGGTGTAGGGAAGAGGCAATGGGTATAGTGGAGGTAGAGGATGGGAATCGGGAAAGCCTGAACACTGGGGAGGGGGAAAAAAGGAGTGGATTGTGAGAAATGAGGGATGGGTATTGGGATGGAGTCTGGAGGATCGGAAATGGGCTCAGGGGAGTGTGAAATAGGGCATTAGGTGTAGGGAAATGGGATTGTGTTTAGGGGGGAATGGGAATGGGAGATCGAGGAAGGGTTTGGACATTGGGAAATGGGAAATAAGGGGGGAGGAGTAAGTGAGGTGGAATCTGGCGGAAGGGAACCGCGTGTAGTGAAATTCGAAGTAGGGCGTGCGGTGTAGGGAAGAGGCAATGGGTATAGTGGAGATAGAGGATGGAAATCGGGAAAGCCTGGACACTGGGGATGGAAAATAAGGAATGGATCGTGAGAAATCAGGGATGGGTATTGGGGTGGAGTCTGGAGGATAGGAAAGGGGAAATTGGCTTCGACCATTTTTCTACGCGCGGCCGAGCAATTAGAACACCAACCCGAAGTTCCCCTCCTCTTCCAAAATCAGGAGAGTAGTTTCGGTACAGACAAATAGGCGTGGTCAAGTACGACGACCAAGTGCCCCACCCCTTGCTGCGATAACCTATTTTTGGGTGACTCTTTTTATTTTGTTGTAATATTCTGCAAAAGTCAAGCTTATTATCATATATGGATGTCCAGAGGCCGGACCCATCAATCTTACCGCGGTTAGTGTGTTGCCGCGGTTAGCGAAGCCGGGGCTTAACCAACTAGTTTGGCCGCGGTTAAGCCTAACTGCGATTCACCAAACGCGATTTAAGATAAGATATGGCGTTATCAACCAGAATCTGTTGACATCAATCGGAGATAGATTTGTTTCTTATAGCGAAATTCGGGTGAGCGGTCGAATTTGAACGTGTTGCATGCATGTTTGTAATTAATGGAAGCTGTGTTCATAATATAAGTATAAGTTTATTACGAATGCGTAAGGCAAACGTGAGAGAAAAAAAACAAACAAACACTAATTACGCAAACCACTATACAACCATTTCCAGTAAACAAATAAAGCTAAGCTCTAGAAATAAAAACGTAGTTAGGTCAATCACACGGTATGATCGCTGGATTCGGTTTTTTGTATCAAGTTTACCACATGACGTTTGAATCGACTCAGAGATAGCGGTGGAGTGTCACTCTTAGTCATTTTAAGGTACGCACTACCCGCTCTGAACGCGAAGAAGCTTCGCCGCAAAGCAGTGCGAGGGCGCTCCAAGATGAGTTTAGTTCCTCCTCCTCTTGTATGGGAATGACGTAATTTGAAAAAGTTATGATTTCCAAAGATACCCGAGTAGTGCAACATTTTATAGACCATGCAAAAGTCCGATACTTGACGTCGCGCCTCAAGTGACTGAAGACCTAGGTATTTATTCCTGATTCCAGCTCTAGGTATTTTGGAATACAAGAAACCACCCACTCTAACTAATAGTTTTCGCGTAAAGTTATTCTGAACCTTCTGAACCTTCTGAGTGTTTGAAATCGCACTTTGGACGATCTTTGGCCCGATTAGGCAGGCAAGAAACTGATTGAGTTTGCACGGTTCTACGCGGTGTCATAACATCCGCATTCAGGGTCAGATTTTTAACGGAATGGGCTTTGCTCGAAATGATCCTGAGTCTAGTTGCTTAACACAAAGTGTTGTGATTTTGCACTGTACAGATATAGGCAACAGATTTGCCTATTTTACACTTCATCGCTAGGGTCACCTAGGAAGAAGGAAAAGGGTTTCTTTAACGCAAGCGAAATGTGGTGGTGGCACAATCCGGAGCTATTCCTACTCTTGAAAGCCTGCGCGCGACGCGCGGGCGCGGCCTTGTGGTTCGAATACTTTCTACGCGTGCCGCGCGTAGAGGGACTAGGGGTGAATTTTTCACCATGGAATGATGACTCGTAATGAAGTTGATGCATGAGTGATGGCAAAGCGATATGAAAACCGGTATGGGCGTTGTCGCCCTGGCTGAGCGGAAGTGAGGCACAGGCGTGACGTCAGGCTATTCATATTCCAACACCCTACGCTTCGCTGGCCTTATTAAGTATGACTATATTCAAATTCCTTTACACCAAGAGACTTGCGTAGCGTGGCATCACAGCATGAATGGCCTGACGCCAGGACCTCGCATCATGAGCGGGCGCCCGTTCCGCCATGGCGGCGACGGATGTAGCGACTTTTTTCAAACTTCATTATTAATCAATACTTAATTACTTTCCGTTTCATAATCATTAACTCCACTACTATCCTCTGCTACCACGAAGTTGAACGCGTGTACAGATTTTGCCATCACGGCAAAGTTTAGACGCACTTTAATCAGCTCAGCTGTAGCGTCGCAGCTGGAGTATTCATAGTATCTGCAAGCGCGTGGCGCGGCTCAATGGCATTAGTATTCCAATCTACGCCTGCGCGTCACGCGCGTTAGCATTATGGGACATGAATAGCGCCTAAAGAGTAGCGATCTTGCAAGAAAAGCGCATCTCGCATTTCCCGTTGCTGCGTACGTTCTTCGTAAAGCGCTACTCACTCTAGCTTGCCGCGCATTCTCCTGCGCACGCTTTTATGAAGAACATCTTGTATTTCACGTCGCTGCGCACGCTCTTCCCAAAGCCTTACTCACTCGAGCATGCCGCGCATTCTTCTGTGCACGCTTCTTATGAAGCGCTACTCACATTCCGTGTCGCTGCCTACGTTCTTCTAAATGCGCTTTCAGGTATCCACTATGCTGCGCACGTTCTACGCGAAGCGCTATTCTTATTCCACAAAGCAGCGCACGCTCTGCATGATGCGCTACTCTTTACCTACCACGAGGGCACAGTTCACGTGAAGCGCTACTCGCTTTTTCCTATGCGTCTCACCCCTATATGAAGCGCTACTCACTTTCCACGACGCGGCACAGATTCCACATGAAGCACAAATCACTCTCCACATCGCGGCGCACGCTCCACATTAAGCGCAACTGACATTCTGCGACACAGCGCTCCCTGCACATGAAGCGCTACTCGCTTTCTACGACGCGGCGAACACTCCATATGAAGGTCAAAAATTAATTCGCCAAAATTTGTTGCGTTTGACAGCTCTCCTATGTTACTAACATCTACGTTACCAAGTAACCTCCAGAAACGACGCACGATGAGATTCCTGACCAGCAAAAGGCGTCACAGAGTGATGCGTACAGCTGAGCCAGAATGAGCTATAAGGACCTATTTGCCCGAAAACTCGCCTGACGCAGTCAACGTGGCCATAATTAGGCCTCGATGGAGCATGAATTTTCTTGATCATGAGCGGTTGGTTAGCTGCTAACCGATGTCCTCACCCACCCCAACATGTGGTTAGCGTAACCGTGGCATAACCCAGTTCTCCTCCGGTTAATGAGTGTATGAATCGCAGGTAAATGCTCTTGGTCGACCGGTTTAGCTAACTTACCGGAGGAAATGCAATGATGAATCATAACCTAGAATACCCAACAAGACAGAACAAATTCACGTCCAAGCTCCCTTCATTTTCAGCGGCTGGTTAGCCATTTACCGGTGCTTTCAACGAACCGCTTCTTTCAACCGGTCAGTAAGCGTGTGAAAAACTGATAACGGTTGCGGTTAGCCGATAACGATAACTTACCACCGAAAATGCTTTCATGAATCCGGCCTCTGGAAGGCAAGTGCTTCGGGCCACTTCTGGCGTGACGCGTCGAGCGTAGGACGCGGAGGGGCTCCCTGTCCTCATCATAAGCGTTCATTCATGCTTCCCTGGCATAAGATTGCAACTTTTCTACAAGCAGAGCCTGTAAATTGAAATAATGCCAAGAAAAATGATGTGATCAACGAGATTTCCCAGAAAAATTCTCTGCACATTTTCTGAGCTTGAGAAGTATTCAAGAAAACAACGAGAAAAACCTTGAATCTGCATTACATTAGATAATGGGGGTGATAAAGAGCGCCGCTCACCGATTACTGGCTAAGGAGTAGAGCCCTCGGTTCTTTTCCGGAAATTCTGAGTTGGAAACGTCCTGTTTTCCCCCAAATGTTTGGATCGCCATTGGCAATGATGAGCCGGGGCTAATTCTGGTTAATAGTGGGTTATCACTCTGCGATATGACGGCTATTTCGCGGCTGGCAAAATTTTTCTCTAGGAAATAACTGGGAAATGGTACTCGTTTAGGAATATGTATGTAAAAATGACAAATATCCTTTCAAAATTCAACGCTGGTAGGTGGATGTTCTATGGTTAGTTACGGGGACAGGCGGTCGACACGGGGACGTAGAGTTCGCGTGATAATTTTAGTCTGATGAATGGACAGGATGCGACGGTAGATCACCCCGGGCGAATCGAAACCCCATTCTCCAGTGAGGCCGCCAACCCCGCACGGCCAGCCGCCTGGTCCATGCGTCGACTAAATCGAAAACGGAAACCATACCTCAAACACTAATCGCAGCTCGTACGAGTCGCGGTCTCGCAGGTGCGTTGAAGATGCCTCAATTAACCATACATCGCTCGGCTACTTGCCTCCTCCTCCGAAGCATGATTACCCGGTTATAACGCGGGAAACAGGCATTTCGCGGCTTTCTGTCGTCAAAATATCCCCGAGTCAGGGCTATCATTGGTCTTCCAAATTCCTCTCCTCGTCAAAAAATCGTACACCTCGTGTACACTGCCTTCAGGTACAATAGACTCTAAAAACTGCATAACAGCTGCTACAGTTTTTCTAAAGAACGTTCTTCCCCCTCGTCAGATGGCCACCAAAGAAACGGTGGCTCAATTTTGGTTAAAAAAGTGGCTGATGTCTCGGGTTTTCTAAGTACGGGAGTTATTCAAGGCCTAAGACCTTCCGTTGCTCATGCAACATTCGGATACAACATTCACCGTACACTTTGTCCTCGACAGACTGTTAGGACTTTTCTACATCCAGATTTTTTGAGCAGCTTTGCTTAAAATGGTTTGTCTCCATGGATGAGAAAGCGGCATCGCGGCTGAGGGGCGCAAAAGCGTTCGATCGATAGTCAGTATTCTCACGATTCTCCCATTGCCTCAGAACGGCGTTGCCGTTCAGCTGTCGAGCTCTGTCGATCACCGTGATCGATCGATTCACAGCAAAATTCTATGACCCCGGGTGTAGGTCAGACGGTTCCAGCTAAACCGATCGATTGAGCGCGCGGGCAGAGACTTCTCTATCTACCTCCCGCAGTCAAATATGTATTTCATTTATCGACATCCTCGTTTTCTCTCCTTAAATGCAGCGTCCGCGCACAAAACCACATTAGTTGTTTTTTTCTCAATCCAGTCTTTGAACCAAGTGGAGATAGTTGGCAAAGCTTGAGACCTCAATACTGCAGATTCACAATACTATGTAGAGTGCGCGCAATCATTTTAGTCTGATGAATGGACGGGGCTGCGACGGTAGATCACCCCGCGCGAATCGAAACCCCATTCTCCAGTGAGGCCGCCAACCTCGCACGGCCAGCCGCCTAGTCCATGCGTCAGACTAAAATGAAAATGGAAACCATATAGCCTCTTGAAGACTGACCCGTGTTCTGAAAAGGCGTACTTTCGGTGGATCATCTAGCACGAGGAGCAGAAGCGCACGAACAGACTTCTCAGGCCAGAGAAGGTCAAAATTCCATACTCTTTTCTGAGAGATCCTCGAGTTCAAACGCGTGTATTGACAGCCTCTTATTTTTAGGGAATTTTTGACGATGGAAAGGCAAAAAGAAATAATCCAATCAAGAAGTAGGAGGGCCTTAATCCTTTCGAGCGTTCTGTTTTCCTTTGTGTATTACACAGGACACACCAATACGGACGCAAAAAAAGGTAGTTGAGAACTGCGAGATTTTCAAGCGACTTTTTCTTCGAAATTGGAGTGTTTTGGGGTGATTGCCATATATATCGCAACCTGGTAGGCCTACCTGCGCAGAATAGCAGGCAATTTGAAAACGGTTTTTTTTGGTATTCCAGTCTTGATAGGAGACCGCAGAGCAAGAGAGGGTTGAATCTTGATAAACTTTTATAAGGAAGAACTTTTCCAAAGAAACGCGACGTCAGTCAGCGAATTTCGCTTATCACGCCGAATTTTCGATGCGTTTCGCTGGTCGACCGCACGCGAAGGTTGCTGGATGGTCCGCAGCTGGAATTTCCACCCATTTTTTGTTATGCTGTTTTGTTTTTGTTTTAATTACAAAGACAAAACAATAGAACAAAAATTAAGCTCCGGGTCCTTTTCTCTCTTGAATTTTTGCGTCGTGTTATCCTTCTTCACGATGCGACTTCCGCAGGATTTCTTTGTTTTGTTTTATTGCTTTGTATTTGTTTTAATTACAAAAACAAATCAGTAGAACAAGATTATGATATGCGTTTATTCTTCTGTTTTATTTTTCTCGCGTTTTGTTTGCTTTTTTAATTTTTTATTTGTATTGTTTGGTGTTCTCTAACCCTAAAAACAAAACAACAAGGACAACCGAATGACAATATAAAATTCAACTGAACACAAGAAAATGGAGAACAATGATGACCTCAGACATATTATCGCCAGTGCATCCTATTCAGTGTAATTGATGACTAACGGCGTTGTCGTGTAGGTAGTTCATACATAGTAGTGTTGGTATTTTCTACGGGAAAATGACGGTTCGTTTTCGCGAAGCCATAGGATCCCCAGACAAATTCATCGACGTCCCGCGGGACAATGATTGTGACATGTGTTAACTGCAAAGAAGTAAAGAGAGGTAGAGAGAGAGGAGAAAAACAGAGAGAGTTTAAGCGAAGTAAAAATTAATTTTCTCTCAAATTGCAGTCCTGAACATTTTCGCAGACTCGAAAATTTTCCACCTACTGGCGGAGCGCATAAAACTTTTCGACATTTTTCAGAAGTTTGGTCTCCAAAAAAGTGGAAAGTATCTTTTAAGAGTTCCGCGGCTCTGGTCTGCCTAACCCAGTTTTTTGTGGATTTGAACTGCGGCACCTGGCCTTATGTTGATTGCTGCGAATGTGCCGACGCGCTCTATCTGTAAATTGCTTAGAAGGTGACAGTTACCTTTTTTCTCGGGAAAATATGGTTTTGGAGGGTTCAAATAGAGTAGATAAAATATTCATTAGCAAAGCATAGAAAGGGTTGTAGGAGCAGCACCCAAAAAGTTCAAAGTCTCAACTAGGTTTCAATAAATAGCGCTCTGCTTTCAAAGGCGGCTAAAAAAATGAAAAAAAAAACTTTGTACGGGAGTGCTCGTTTGAACTGAAGCACGCAACCAAATTCGTTATACTGCCGTGGAACGCGAAATGGAATCGCCAGATAGGGCCGGCATCGATTCGTAACTTAATAGAAAAATTGCGACCAAGCATAAACGATACTCCACTAGGTGGTCGGAATTTATTTATTTGCTTGCATTTCTGACTAGCTCCTCAGGAATACCACTAGAAAACCTGGGTAAACGAAAACGCTGCTTCACAATACACTCGAGTTCGTTAATTTCGCCAAAGAACGTAATCTGAGGTGCTACACTGAGTGGTCAGAGAGCTACTTAGGTTTTTTTTCAACTTATTTCGAATGTGACTCACGACGAACAACTGATGTGAACAAAGTATTTCTTCATCATAATAGCTACACGCAGCAATTTGTGAAAATTTATCAAATGTAGTCCAACATGAAACAGTAGAACAAAGAATAAACTAATTAGTAAAACGACAATCATAGACTAAATAACAAAAAACCATATTTGCGTTTCTCTATATATTTTTCCACATAAGGAAGCTCACATTCATGTTGGCTGATCCCCAAATGTCGACGGAAGAATTTTTATATACACAGTCCTCACGGAGGTGCCCTACAGCACACGAAAGCTCCAATAGATGGTAGAAGGATTTACACCCAGAAAATCTAGATTTTGTGATCATTCCGGAAAGGATCATGCGCTGATCCCGATTTTGCGTGACATCTAAGAAGCGCTACGAAAGTTCGGAGCACAATCCGCCTTAGCCCTATTTTTCTCATTCTATGTTTTTTTCTCCTCGTTTTGCGCGGATTGGAAAGGAATATTGAGGAGAAATCTTCCAATACAGAATAAACTCAGTTCAATTTCATAGGTGTACAGCTTATTGACGGATGGAAAGGGATAATTAACAATTACAGAACTATATAAGCCGAGGTAAGATGGTATAGGACGTAGGATGAGCTAAAGCTTTGTTATCGTAGATGCATTTATGAAATAACATCTGAGGGCAGCGCTCGCATTGGTAAAGCTTGATGATTTTCTACAAAGAACCAAAAGTAGGTTAATGAATGGAGCCTAAATGAAGGCGTCGTCCAAAAAAAAAATTGGCGCGGCACCTCTCAAGTCCGCAGACTCCACGGTTTTGTCTCGTACGGATTTCTGTCACCAATCAGCTATAAATTCTAGATAAGTTGAGCAGATTCTCTATAATTTTGTTCGAGTTCAAAAAGGTTTTGCGAATTTTTCCGATCTTTCTGGTCGGAAGCTATGGACATTGATTCCGGGATCCGATTAAGAGTTCGATCATCAAATTACTACTTCTCGAAATATTCATTCCAGATGTTATAGAACCATTCCGAATGAAGAATCTGAATATGTTCGCCTGAGCTGCCTACAATATTTCCAAGCAGTTGTAGGCGTAGTTCCCTCCATTTTCCTTCGTTGGTTAAAGGCAGCGTACGCGCAAAAAACCGTGTTCATTTTTTTCACAATTTCGCTCATGTAGGCCTGCCAGGTTGTGATATATCGCTAATGGACCACTCAAAACACTCAAATTCCTGAGAAAAACTCGTTCGGAAATCCTTGAGCATTCAGCTCCCTTTTTTTCACGTCTGTCCGGTGTGTCTTGTGCAATGCACAAATTTTGAAAATTTGGACGGCTGATTTGGTTTATCCTCATTAACTTTTTAAGTTCCACAATTCTTTTCGTCTTTCAGCTGTCAAAAGGTCTTAAAAAATAAGAAGCTTTAAATACACACGTCCAAATTCAAGGATCCTTCGAATAAGAGAAAATAGAATTTTGGATTTAAGTTGCCTGCCGGATCCCGTCGTGGCGCTTCTGTTCCTCGTGTTAGATGATCGACCGGGGAAACGCCTTTTCAGACCACGGAGCAGTTTTCAAGAGCCTATAGCATTATTCTTACGCTACATTGAGGTCTCAAGCTTCGGCAACTATCTCCACTTGGTTCAAACCTTGGATTGAGAAGAAAAACCCAGATGTGGTTTTCAGCGCGGACGCTGCCTTTAAGTATTAACCTGATACCAATCAGGGGTTCTGAGCGTTCGAGGAGCAAAGTATCATCTCTGACTTCAAATTCCCCTGATAGGGTACTTGAGAGGTTCTGATTACGAACCTTAAGTGCATGAGTCGCTTCGCAGAAGTCCTCAACAAATTCTGTTCATTCATGGGCAATTTTGACGAACGAACGCGAGTTTTGGAGACTTCCGAAATTCTGCTGTAAATTTGGCTCGGAATATTTTTCGGGAATCATCCTGAGTGCTTGACACGAACTTGAAAACTGGTTATCAATTTTTGATGAAATACTGTAGGTTACGGTAAGTATACGGTAGTTCGGTCATAGTCTCTGATTTACCCTGAAACTTCTCTGCGGATGTTGCTTGGAGGTGGTGGAAATTCAACTTTCATTTATATATTGCATATATTAAGTATAATGATATATGTATAATCTATGAATAAAAATCGGATTGCCGTCCACTACCCCTAAGCAACATCCGCAGAGAAGTGAGTCTGAGTTTGAAGAACAGACTGAGATACACTGTTGGAGACAAGTGCGGCTCATTTGTAGTAATACCACATTTTCTGGACAAGAGAAGCAGTGATGAAGCTCACCTGGATCCCATTTTCTATGAGGAAACAACGCATTCGAACAAGCATGCAAGCGAGTCTCTGATACTATCAAGACGGTGGTCAAGAACCGTCTGTGTTACCCCTTTGCAACCCGGCTACAAAACACCGCGCCAACAGTGCCAGTGCTCTACATTATAGTGAAAACTCATAAGATCCCGTCAACTGCTGACATGATGTTCTTTCGTAGAACGGAATCAAATCCCTTCCCTAATATCGTCGTGTGATGACGCTTCGGACAGACTAAGCTGGCTCCTGATTCAGCTGCCCACACCACTTCTGCAATACGTTGGAGCACTCATTGTCAATGTTGATGGGTTCCTTACAACGATTCGCCAATTCCCGGTACCCAGGTCTGCTGTTTTTGGAAGCTTCGATGTTGTTTCGCTTTATACTAACGTCAATGACACTAATGCCGTTGAAGCAGTGCTACAGCTTCTCGAAGGAAACCGCCAGGATATTTCAATGATGCGTCTCACCGCAACAGAAGTCAAGAATCTCCTCGAAGTTACCCTGCAGTGCAACACTTGCTGTTTCGACAATGAGATTTATCGACAGAAACGTGGATTGGCCATGAGGAAGCGGTACAAACAGTCACATTCCTCGACCATATCGAGAAGGCGTCATCTATCAGTGGTATCATATACTACAAACGCTACGTCGATGATGTCCTCGTGATTTCAACGACTGATAAGAAACTGAACGCGACACTGGAACGACTGAACACCTAAGACACTAACATAGCTTTCACCATCGAGAATCCCGACATGGATTATTTCCTGCCCTTCTTAACACGGAGATCCGCATTGTTGAAAGCCGAAAGGAGAATGTGTGGTTCAAGAAAGGTCCGCCATCAAATGTATTGGTACACTCGAGAAGTGCTCATCCTACCTATATGAAGGCGAACGTTGTCCGAAATCTATTGAAAATCAAAGAAAGGCCTAGATCATTCACGAATCCTGTTGTTGATACGAAAGTGGAACACATCCTTTCGAGCAATGGATATTTACGAGAACATCTCAACACATGGGTCCCGCTCAGAGCATCTGATGAACTGACTTTGGCACTACCATTCTTTAGCGATAAAGTAGCTCGCGAGGTCAACCGCGTAATGAGTGACTCCAAACTACCCATTCAATTGGTTTTCCGAACGCCGCCGACTGTCAGGGAACTTCTCACATCCATGAAAATGTATGAAAGAAAATGCCAGGTGCATTGACATAGATCCTGCCTCTGAACAAATTCGTGATCCGCGAGGGACAGTATACAAGCTGCGCTGTAGAGGATACGGAGATTTTCATGTGGGCAAAACGATGAGGCCTGTGAAGTTTCGATTGGATAAGCACCCTAGAGCACTGCGTAACCCAGCCGCCTACCCAGACACAAGGTCTCTCCAAACCCTAGAGCACTGCGTAACCCAGCCGCCCGCCCAGACACAAGGTTTCTCCAAACACTGTAGAAGCAGGCACCTAAGAGAAGAGGCTCCTCTCTTTGACGTGACTGTACTCCACAAACATCTAATGCGGCCGTTGGAGAGGAAAATTATGGAGGCGAGGGAAATCCAACGCGTTCCACCACAGATCAACGTGAAGGAACAATTGTGGTGCGCGCACCAGATTTAGCTTTGTATTGGCCCCGCGTGCGACCGCCTTTTCGAAATCTCAGTTCAGATTGAATGATGTGTTGAGACTGATAGTGTGATAGCGCGTCGCCACTTACACACCGCACTTCATGTCTGGGAATACAGGATTGGAAGTTTGAGCTGGAAGACCATCTCCGGCTTCATTAACAAACGCCTTCCCGAAGACATCTGCCAAAAGTTCCATTTTTCAGAATCTTGCATGAGCACATCCCCGTTTTCCCAAATGAGAGTATCGAGCCATTTTTATCTGAAGTCTAGAATTCAGTAACTCGAAAAAATTCCTGCTGTTTTGTGACCCAATAATTTTCCTTTCCACCAAACTGCTTGCGATGTGTCCTATCTAACCTGGATTTCAGATAAACGAAAATGCTCCAGTACTCTACATCACCGCTAGTTTTCGCAGTATTCCAGGCATCAGACTTCCTTTTGAACAGAATGGAGAATTGTTGGTATTTCAAACTATCAATGGTATCTTACTGAGTTGTCCTCAGAATATCAACAAACGATTCCCAGATTCGCGTTCTGCACTCTAAATTGCCTCAGTATACCACTATTAAGCGACATCCGGCGCAGCCACGGTCTTTTCGTTTTTCGGGCAAAGTTCGTTAGATTTCCAACCAAACGAAGGATTTTTCATACAGCTCAACTTGACTAACCTAAAAATTTCCATCAACTTGTGGATAAACGAAGCGCACCCTTTGCGCACGTAGCGACAAGCTAGAACACTAAAGTAAATTTCGTAGGCTGTCGGATTCATGTCTCTGCTGACTAGTGCGCAATGAAGGGCTAGTTTTCCGATTCAACTTCACAGAAGTGTTAGTCATGTTACTGACAACGAATCCAATGTTCATTTCGTCAGCATTAGACTATTTGTGGCAGATTGCAGATGGGAAAAGTAGCTGGTAAAGGCTTACCATTCGACGGAAACTTGACCCATGTCTGGAGACCGTTTTGTTTTGTTCTGAACAGAAACCTTTGTCGTTTTCAATTTTTGAAAAATCGCGTGGTCATAATGAAGTTATAGGCATTTCGCTTCGTGGCTCAGACAGTAATGATCTTCAAGCAAGGGTGTGAGACTGACAAGTTGGAAACAGTCGCGTAGTCAGAAATGGTGAATTGCCGGAAACTGGGAAAATAGAAAAGTGAATAAGGAATGGGGCGAGGAAAATGGGAGTGGGTTTGGTCGTGGGGAATGAGGGATGGGTATTGGGGTCGGGTCTGGAGTATGGGAAATGGGCTTTGGGAAGGGGGGAAAGGGCATGACGGGAATGGGAATGGGCAAATGGGAGAGAGGGAACGGGGAATCGGGGTGGGTCCGGACATTGGGGAATGGGGATTGGGAAATGGAAAATGCCATCTCCAAAGCTTTCATTCCCATTCGCCTCTCCTCACACCCAATTTCCGGGTATTCACGAATTCTGACGTAACATCTTCTTCCATTGTCTGAATCTCACGCACTTGCTCGATGTTGATTATTGACAACTCCATGAAACAAAATTATAATTACTTCATCGAACCTATATGATTTTCAAACGACTGAAAAACAACATCGGTTTACCGCACAGCAGCCAAATTGAAACGATTTTCAGATTTGGGGAGAGTTTGGGTGACTGATAAACCATCATCAACTACAGCTTTCCAGCAGTAGCATGCCACAAACAGTCCAATATTGCAAAATAAAGATCAGATTTGTCCCCATCAACCTGAATAATCCCTCGGTGAAGTTTAAGCGCAAAACGCAGCAGTACACAGCGCGCAAATTAACAGAGGCGTCAATCCTCCGGCCTGTGAAATTCATTGAAGTGTTCGAATTTTCCGCTACGTACACGATATTAAACTCATAGTTTACTCACGAATCGATGAAAATAGGTAGGCTAGTTATGAAGAAATTTATGATTTACTCTGTCATTTGATCGGAAATCTGTCAATAACGAATCCACAAGGACCCGACACTCTGATACCAGTTGCTGTGAACCTTTAGCGAATCTGCCGTGTCGTAGCCTATCAGACTACGACCCGGCAGGTTCAAGGCACCGACTCGGCAGGTTTACGCCTCCACAAACCTGACGCGAAACTTCGCGACCTCGGCTTCGCGAACCTATGAATAAACGATTCATGACAGGATCTCAACACGGTGCCGATGACCCTCTACGAGACTTTTCAAACATATCTCCTGGTTGGTTTCTCCTAATTTCTCTCCTCTCCTAATCCCTTTTTCCAATCCATTTCCTTGTAATACACGGAGTTCCGTCTCTAGGTTAACGTTTCCCGAGTGATGCCGTAGAGCGCAGCCGGTCCGGGATACTGAGAATCCGGCAGAGGTGTCAGTAGCAACAGATTCATGCATCGTATATAGCACGGGCTACCTGCAGCGTTCAACACGGTGTGTTGATTCGCGGTAGATCCCAGGCGCCGTGAAGCTCGCAAATGAAGATCGCGGGGTCTAAGTGTTGGCGGTAGGCTCGAGGTTCGCGGCAGTTTCTCGGTAGGTTCGCGGTAGGCATGAGGCTCGCGGAACGTTTGCGGACAAATTAATCAGACCCGTGGCTGAAAGCGGAGCCGAATTCGAGGTGCTGCCTGCAATTGTTGTATTGCTAAGAATCGCTCAATATCTCGATCTAAACACAAAATTAGCTTCCTTGATTGCATTACTAATGATTACAACGATCGCTTACAGGGAGCCGAACCCCTTTTGGAGTCGAATTATTGATAAAAGCCATGGTGATCTTGATTTGGTACTCTACAACTATATTTAGCTTAATTTTATGTGAGCTTAACTGTATTTAATGCCGGAATCGGCTTACCAGATTACGCCCGATGACAAGTGGGTGCCTATGGCTTCACACATCTGTGTGTCAACTAGCTGACGAGTGCCAGAGCTAAGCACTTGGTGGTGTAGGTGGGAACATGCTCGCCCGCAGAGCGCTGGATGCACGTTCAAATCCTGCCTCCGCCATACAGTTTTGCGTGCAACTCAGCATCCGTTTGATAACTTGTATTTCCAAGAGTCATTCAATATCCGGATATAGTCTCAAACTTTGCTCCGCTGGTCACCTTACTCACGATCACAAAGATCGATTACAAGAAACCGAACCCCTTCCAGACTCGGGCGAGATGATAGAAGCCGTGTCAACTATATTTGAGCACTTTACAATCATTATAGTTGGTGCAGATGTGCTGTATGGTTCCCATTCTCTGTGAAAAGAAAGTATTTTCTCTTAGCAGTCTCCATGAAGTGAGTGTTGGAAAATTTAGCAGCTCGAAACTTTTGAATTCTTTTCTGCTATATTTGTATCACCAGTCTACGAAAGATTGTGGAGTTTGCCCACAATTCTCCGTTCCCAGCTGAACTGCACCGATATTTCAACGTTATCATCAGGTATGATACCGTGGCAAATAGCAGCTAGATCAGACTACCACCCCTTCCATATTTCGGTGCGTGCGGAGAAAGCCGCTTATTGGGCAGTGATGAAGGATGAGAAAGTGATGTGACATTCGCCGCCTTCCTAACCTTCATCTTTGGCAACTGTGCGATTTTTCCGCAGTCTCCGAAGCAGGGTAAGGCGTAGCGGTGTGATCGGTCCGTGAGAGGTGCGGCCCCCCTCCTTCAGCTTTGGATCCGGTGCGGCCCACCTCATACCGAGGTTGTGACTTCAACCCCTTGTGCAGAACAATTTGAGAGGTCTCTTCCGGATAACGCTACCAAACGATTTTCAGCAAAAACGGATGTTATGGGTCAAGTCACACCGGCCGTAATCGGCTCAAAATGGTCAGATCGACCTGAGACTCGGCCGACAGCTTTCTTTAATGGTCCTCTTCAAAACAAACACTGCAACAGCCCGACCCAGAACAATAATTTTTTTCGACCTCTCCTGACGTTGAAGTCCAGACAGCGGTTTTCCTGTTTTTCAGCGCCCCGAATCACACACTCATAGTCAACTGCTTGGCCTCTGGAAGGACTGACCAAGTAGTTTTCTCACTTGTCCATCTTAAAAATCTGCTCGGTAGGGCAGAAAGGAAATCTTTGGCATGATGACGGATCGTGCGCCTGCGCCCCCCCCCTACCCGGCGTCTAAGGCTGCGGCCCCCCTCTGTGATCGTCACACCGTACGCCTGAGCCTGCTCCGAAGTCCGAAAGGGGTGTAATAGAGGCGATAATAGACCATTCGCAAGACAATCACCCTTGAAGACTACCCATGAAAAATCAACACAGCTACAAAGATGAATGGGCTCGGAAAAATGTAGGAAGCCTCTCCGGTAGGAATGCGGTCCGTATGCACGATTGCGTTTAGACTGGCTAGAATGTTTCCCCAGTCGAAGCAGCTGCTCACACCTGTAAACTGCTCTCGCCCGGTGGGAAAAGTCCGGGAAGCTGCTCGCGCTGAAGCAGTTAATTATCTAAATAGCTCATGATTTGAGCATAGGTAATTACTGAAGGCGGCCAGACACCACTTGCGCTCTTGCAGAAACACCGGAATAGACTCGGAATCCCCTCAGAACACCATCTCAATAGATTCGTTGGGTTTTAAATCTCTTTAACGAGCCAAGACTGCTCTACATCAAGTCTGAGTCTCGGCACATCCACAGAAAAATACGATAGTTTTCTGTCAGCATCTTTTCTGAATTTTGAATCGAGGACATGTGATCGTCCAACGCTCTGGACTTGAACCTTATGGAGTTCTCTCCGTGGAGCTATCTACAGCAGAAGGTTCTCACCCAAGTTTTGACTATATGAAGTCAGCGTATTATCGGGAATGCCATCATATCGACATCTGTTCAAGGTTGAGCAGGCCGTTGCGCCAATTTCAAGCCGAGTTGCAACCTGTTCACCCAAATGTTGGATGAACATGAAAAATTTCTATGATCCCCTCGAAAAATAAATATTAAATTCGTATTCAGCGCATCAAATAAGACTTGAATAGAAATTTTGACTGAAATCTGATAATTTGTCCATACTACCGTATACCCACGCTGTACCCGTGCTAATGGAAACCGTTTCGAACAACATCTGGTGTTATCAAACTTGGAATTGGTGGGTATTATCTTGTAAAGCTCCATTACATACCGTTTTTCTATTAGGTTCGACACTATAAATAGGCCATATTTTGGTAACATACTTTACAGCCACCTTCTATAAAAATTTTGAGTAACCTTCGATTCCGAGCATTCCATATCACGTCGGTAACCACCTTTCTATGATGCAAAGGCTACAAAGTGAGATTCAATCAGTCAAAAACGATTATTTTCAGATCATCAGGGTGACGAAGGAAGCCTGTCTTAATAGTCCGAAAATGTTTGCATCTAATGCACCATAGAAACGCAGGTCACACATTCGCTCCTCAAACGCATATTCGGAAAAGCGCTAAGCGATGATTTTTCGTTAAATTTCCAATATCCCTTAACAACTGAGTTTTAGTCCAAATTTTTCGAAAAATATTCTCCAAAATCGTACCTTACTGTCTACGAGTGGTCTCAAAACGAGAAATAACTTAACTTTGAAGGAAGCAGATTATATTAATTAAATAACATATCAAAATCATTCCACTTCACCATAAGTCTGCCTTTATAGAAAATGTATCAAAATTCCCTCACTGCCTTACTTTAGACAATCAGTTGAAGGCAGTGTCCACGATAAATCTTGTTTTTGAATTTTCAGTGCGAAGCACTGCACTGGGGGGGGGGGGGCATAGGGTCGAAGAAATGCTGGGGGGGGGGCATAGGGTCGAAGAAAACAGCGAAAACGAGCCAGAAATAGATAAAAACAGCCACGAAGTAAAGATTTCGTTAGCCAACTACGCCTGCATAGCCCGCCCCGCCCCCCGTTCTGACGAGTTTGCGGCGCCGCGGACGTTTTCGATGGCCAATCGCCAAGCAACTTCGATACGTCCAGCCTGATCGATTTGCGCACATTTCATCATTAGCGCGCGCTTGCGGAAACTAGTATACGTACGTCAGAAACCGTTATTTTAACTTATTCTGAGAGCTTTTCTTCGCTATTTTTCCACTATTCACGACCAAACAGCTTCATTTTCAGGTCTAACTTGAATGTGATATTCATCGTGAACACTGAGTTTTATTGCTACTTCATTCGCTCAAACTACAACCATTTCTATCACCTGCATCGTTTTGGAGCGCGTGCTCTTCCCTTTCCATCCGTCCCTACATATTTAACTGTCGAAGTTTTTGTGTGTCATATAGCATGTTTACGAGAAAAAAGCAAGATGGAGAGTAGAAAGTTTTCTTGTGGATCAGCCACACTTTATGCGAGTGTTCCAATCTTAGCCGGTCTTAATATGGTCGAGTTAGAATACGGCTTCTCAGACCACTTGACATTTACGAAACGGTCAGAAACTTCTGTTACAAAACACAAGAATGATTTTCGAATTGAATAACTGAAGTTTACTTCCTGCTGCTGAAGAGCTACTGTTATACAGCAGTGTTTACAACCCACAAACCGAGATTTCACTATCGTTAATTCGAGCCGGGCAGCGGAAGTGAACTTTTTCCTTCACTTGTTGAAGGACGGGGGTTTGGGCAAAGAGAAACAGACTACGTAACTCTTTTCTTATTTTCTCATTCTAGTCCTAGCTTAACCCAAAGTTTTCTAGTTTTTATCTAAAGTGTTCTGTGCTTTCTTACAGCCACGACAATCCATTTGTCTCTGCCCGTTTAAAAGTAGAACATACTACAGCAAATCTCAAATACCATGAAAAAATCCTACAATCTTCTATGGATGGGACCAGCTTTCATACTCCCCATCAGGGGGAAATTCTCATAACGACATGTTTTTGAATGCCTATGAATACGAGAAACCGCGAGTTTTCTATGGAAAGACTGAACTAGAAAAAAAACTACGCAAAAAAATCGATATAACCCCTCTGAAATTTCGGGAAAAAAAGAGGGAAATCAGAAACATAGACGTGACTTTCGGAAAACTTTTTGAATGTGTAACAAAGCTGTGCTCCTACTAGAAAAAAGAACGATTATTCAAAACCTCGAATTCCTGATCGCTAAGCGCCGAGTAGAGCTGGGTTCTACGCAAATTTAGTTTGTTGATGGGCTGCCGAATGGCGGAAGCATGATAAACCGGATCAGTGAAGCGCTATAGCAGAGTTGTTCCTGAAGGCAAAGAATATTCTTCAAGAAGGAAGAAACTGGTCCTTCTCATCTTTGAAAGCGTGTACTTGTTCTAACATGCAAAGGATTCCGTCCACCTTAACACGAAGTATGGAACAGTAATGAGTACCCGGATTGAAGGAACTAGTAATCTTCAGATAGAATGAATTACCCGTCATTTTGGAGAGACTATTATCCGCTCATTCCAGCCAGTCCAAAAGACCAGATAGGTCTGAATTCAATGCCATAGCTTCTCCCATTGCCACGACGAGATCCCTCAAAAGAAAATTCACCCTTAGAGCTCAGTATAAGTGAAGGAAAACAGAACACCTACTTTTGCCCGCAAAGAGATTGGTGGGTGTAGCCCAGCCTTCCAATACAGCATCAATGTGTGCATTGATGACTGCCAATTATTCGACGGGGGATAATGCCAGACAGCACCCCACCAACCTATAATAATGCTCATGCTCATGTTTTTATGCAGTCCCAACTCCTACTTGGAAATAATCTTACATCGAGAAGTCCAAGAATACGAATTTCATTGGTGGCCATATAACGAGCCACGCGTTGCATTTCGACTTATTGACGCTGCAACTGCGCTAGCTGTCCAGCAGACGGTTCGATCTTCATACAGCGATCGTCTATCTATACGAACTCATCTTTCAACCGATAGCTTCCCCAGGAAAAAGGACCAAACGCGGTAAATGATCCGCTCTTTGGCGTTCATCGAGTTCAGCCCAAAAGTGTTGGGCTCTAACGGTCGGTTCGAGAAAGCCTCACAATCGTCAGCGTAATGCTCGAGGCTTCGCCACAGATCAGCCAGTCGTCTCAAGTTTTTCGCTATTATCACTTATAGCGGCGTCTGCTGAGAAGGGTTGTGCAGTTCACCACAGGAAGCAAGAGACGGGATCCAGCAGAAAAAGGCATCTTGAGAGAGATGAGAGCTGCACCATACTTCAGAACCGAATGAACCATCTCCTCCAACAGAGTCCCTCGATGGTCGCCTGATTTTCCGCTATCTGGGTTTTCACCATTGTCCGGTCCGACGACATAGAAGTTGCTTGCAAGGTCTGCAAGAAATGGTCAAGTCCCTCTCTAAGGCTGCTTATGGCATCAACTATGCTGTCCAGAGTCTGGCCACAGGCTTCCACTGCTATTCGCATATCGTAATATCTAAAAATGAATAACACCCATCTTCGTCTGAAGACCATAAACGACCATGATTTACTGACTTTGATACAACTTCGTTGGCGTCTTCACCGAGTTTCGCACCTTCCCCAACAACACAAATCTCCTGCAGCGCTCCAACGTCCGTTTTGAACTGCTCCACAAAGGGAACACATGTCAGTTTTGCAGTGGAGAACTCCTGAAACAGATAACACTTCAGACTCCGTGAGGTCCTTCCTACTCTTGCAAATATTACCGCGTTTCGTTCACGCTACTCCCTTAGCTGGTTGGGAAGACTGGCAAAGGTGAATTCAGGGAGCATTACGCAGTTCTTTGTCAACCTGCTTCAGCCAACCAGCGAGGCAATCGCCTTCAATAGTAAGGTGTTAAGGAAAGGCCAAGGTTCTCTTCAGTTTCTGTGCGATCCATGCAGAGACTGGATACCTAAAAGAATCATGACTGAGAAGGAAAGACAGGTAACTTGAACGAGAGCGACTCACGTCATTGACTAAATTTTTCGCGTGATCTCATTGCAACGTAAGAGCTGAGTCCCCTCCTGCTCCGCCGGGCTCACGACAAACCTTTTAAGCTTCAAAAGTCATTTTACGGAAACGCGCCTGAACTCAATAATATATGGTAAGTCGACGCTGGGAATCTCAGGAACCGAATCTACTTACCGGCGACATCACAATTCAAAAGAAATCGATTCCGAAGCTGAGTACAAACAGTCAGGATCAATTGGAGGAGGACCAGCGGCGGAAACGCGATCTCGAGCATCTGCGAGCCATCCAACCAGGATGCTCAGCTAGTCGGATACAGCGCAGCTCTGCCTGTCAGCAATATTAAGGCACTCAATGCGACGTGCCTTCTGGAATTAAGCGGGATTCAAAGCAATCAAATGAGGAGATCTGATGTTTCTTTCTCTGCAAAAGGATTTAATCACGGAAAGTTTCCTTAGCTTCCCTTGAGCGCTCATCCTCACTCAAAATTACGGCATTTGAACTTTCAACCTCGAATTACAAGTTTCACTTCAAACGCACTTTTGAATCACCGTGTCCGCTATCGGTTTAACGCTTCAATTCCTCTCGGCAGTCCTTTGGAACAACTCCTTGGATTGATCTGGATTATCCAGACCACGAAGTTGAGGTCGAACGGCTATAAGATCTGACACCTCTGGTCGCCAATTAACCACTACTTCCTCCATCGGAAACGCTAACTGAAAGGAATCCCGATCTCAGATTTCTTTTATGTATAAAGAAAGCTACCTTAGCGATTCTCCAGATGTGCAAATACCTGAGTCTATGTGTCTTAATCGACAGTGTCAATGTGAATGAGAATCTCTTCAACGGCTTCCGGCTTCCAAACAATCGTGAAATCGACCCGATAGCGGAATCGCCTTTAAATCCAGCAGCGTGAGCAGCAGCATTAGCAACGAGCATATATAGCCAAATCTGAAGGTCTGAAAACAATAAGCTAACCAATTGATCACTTTCAGTGCAAAATAGTACAGCCAAATCTGAAATACCGAAAAATCTCACAGTCTTCTATGTATGGAACCAGGATAAATATTCCCCATCAGTCGAAGTTAAACAGAGAATTTTTGAACTTTATAGCTCAGATTCGTGCGGCTTCGCGGTCAAACTAACAATGTGCATTTAATAGAATTTTCAAAACAACAGGTTTTCGAAGCGCATGAATACGAGAAAACGCGAGTTTTTCCTGGAAATAGTCAACCCGAAAAAAAAACAGGACAAAAACACTTTGACACAACACTCCTTAGAGAATTTCGAAAAAAAACAGGGAGTTCAGAAAGATGAACGCGGCTTCCAGAAACCTTTGTAAATGTGTTTTAAAATTATGCTCCTACTGGAAAGAAACGAGAATTCAAAACCTCGTTCTCCTGATCGCCAAGCTCTGAGTAGAGCTAGGTCCGATGCAGATTAAGCTTGTTCATGGGCTGATGAATGGCGGAAGCCTAATGGACCGGAGCGCCAGTAGCTGTCTGTGAATCCGTATACCAGAGTTGTTCCTGAAGGCACAGATTACTCTTTTAGAGGGAAGAAACAATTCCACTATGGAGCACTGGTAAATGTCAACCTTCAGTGCACCCTGTTGGTCCTTCTCATCTTTGAAAGCGTGTTATTCTTCAGATATACGAGGGATTCCGTTCACCTTAACACGAAGTATGAAGCAGCAATGAGTACCGGAATTAAGAAAAAAATTGGAATCTTCAGATGGACTAAATTACCCGATTCTCAGTGATGGCCACATCGGAGGCTACAGCTGGCTTTTCGATTTGTTGACCTGATCTAGCTGTTCAGCAGAACGCTCCACGGACTCGATACTAATACCGCGATCCTCTATCTACACGAACTAATCACTCAACCGATGGCTTCTCCAGGAAGAGGGACCAAATGCGATAAATGATCCGCTTCTTGGCATTCATCGAGTTAAGCCCAAAAGTGTTGGGCTTTCACGGTCAGTTCGAGAAAGCCTCCACAGCGTCATGCTCGAGGCTTCGCCACAGATCAGCCGATCGTCTCAAATTTTTTCGCTATTATCACTTATAGAGGCGTCTTCAGAGAAGGGTTCTGCAGTTCACCACAGGAAGCAATAGACAGGATTTCACAGGAAAACCCATCCTGAGAGAGATGAGAGCTGTCCGGCTGCACAATCCTTCAAAGCCGAATCAACCATCTCTTCGAACGGAGTCCCTCGTTAGTCGCCTGATTCTTCGCTATCTGGGTTTTCACCATGGTCGGGTCAGACTACACAGAAGTATTCCTCCGACGCCTGCCAGAAGTCCCACGCAATGTCTGCGAGAAATCGTCAAGTCGTGCTCCAAGGCCGCTTGTGGCATCAATGATCCAGAGTCTGGCTTCAACACATCTTCTTCGGGGTCTTCACCGAATTTCGCGCCTTCCTTAGCTACACGAATCTCCTGCAGCGCTAAGGAGGAGTGACAGTGGTGAACTCGAAAGCATCACGCAGTTCTTCGTCAACCTGATCCAGCCAACCAGCGAGGCGATCGAAATCAATAGTAAGATGTTAAAACAGGGCCAGGGCTCTCCCCAGTCTCTGTGCTATCCATGCGGAGGCTAGATACCTGAAAGAATCAGGACTTAGAAGGAAGGACAGTTAACTTCAACAAAGAGTGATTCACTTCACTGACTAAATCTTTCGCGTGATCTAATTACAATGCGAGAACTCAATCCCCTCCTACTTCGCCGGGCTGGCGACAAACCTTTAGCTTGAACAGCCATTTTACGGAGACGCGCCTGAAATGAATAATATATGTTAGGACGACGCTAAGAGTCTCAGAAACCGAATCTCTATACCTGCGCAATCGCCAATCATAAAGAATTTAGTTTGAAGCTTAGTACAAACAGCCAGGATCAATTGAAGGGGGACCCGCGGCAGTAACGCGATCTCGACCATCTCCGAGCCTTTGAAACACGATGTTCAGCTCTTCAGACACAGCATGGCTCTGCCTTTCAGCAACATTGAGGCACTCAGTGCGACGCACCACCTGGAATCAAGCGGGATTCAAAGCACTGCTACGAGTTGTCCATAATTAATAAGGCGATATCCGATGTTTGCCTCGGCGCAAAAGATTTCAATCACGAAGAGTCTTTTAGTTCCCCCTGAGCGCTCATGCTCTCTCTATATTAAGGCATTTGAAACTTTAACCGTGAATTTAGAGTCTAACTTCAAACGCAATTTTGAATCACCGTACCCGCTATCTGATTAACGCTTCGATTCATCTCGCCAGTTCTTTAGAACAACTCTTCGGATCGATCTGAACAATTCAGAACATAACGCTGAGACCAAACGGCTATGAGACCTCCGGTCGCCAATCAACCACTCCTTCCTCCATCGGAAACACAAACTGAAAGGAATCCCGATCTCAGATTCATTCTATAGAGAAAGCTTCTTTAGCGATTCACCAGATGTGTAAATACCTGAGACTGTGTGTCTTGATCGGCAGTGTCAATCTGAATAAAAATCTCTTCTACGGCTTCAACTTTCTAATGTCGGCTTCAAAACAATCGTGAAATCGACCCAAGAGCGGAATCGCCTTCAAATCTGGCAGCACGAGCAGTAGCACGAGCAACGAGCATATATAGCTAAACCTGAAGATTTGAAAACAATAGGCTAACCAATTGATCATATTCCGGGTACTGTCACATATTAAAGTTAGCGCCACAACGACCCGATATGAAAAACTGCGACGTAGAATGAACAATTTCTTGGAAATTTTTGAAAGTTCCATTGGAATGTATGTACATAAGTGACAGCTCTCCCAAGTGTACGGGGTATGGTATACTTGCGACACACGGTCGCGTCGCTCTGCACAGCGACAGCGACCGCCTCCCGTCCTTTAAATCTGTCGCTGTCGCAGTGCACTGCACAGCGACAGCGACAGTGGTAGCGACAGGCTATGGCACGTTTGCAGTATGTCAGCCCTCCGCGACACATCGCTGCGACCCACACGCGACATCTGTTCCTACGCCGACCGTTGCCGTTGCTCCGATTCGGGTCCCGCCACGATTTGTGTTAGATTGCATGCCATTCGCTCATTACAGCGACAAAGTATACCATAGGCCTACAGCCGTTCCATCTCTCGTTTTTAGTTTCCTTCTGTCCTTTCTAAGCTGCGCTCTTCCAACATAGCCTATTGTAGGGAGAAAGTATGGCAAAGAAAGCCTTGGAGATAGCAGCGATGATTTTGTATTAGATGGTGGGGAGAACCCTGAGGGGCCACCGAGTCGTACTAAATAAATTGCTGCGTAGTAGCCATCGGTGCAGGATTAGGATCACGCTTTGATGATCACAGAGGGGGTCGCAGCTTCGGGAGCCGGGAGGGGTGAGGGGGCCGCAGCCGTTGCAGGTCACCAGGCTTATTTAGTAGGTAAACGGCGGTACGAAAGTTCGTGAAAATGAATATAATGAACTTGTAATAAAGAATAATTTCAAAATTAGTTCGCATTATAGAAATTGAATTCATTCCAGAAATCATTGAATTTCGCTAATTTTTTTTTCCATTGATCATTCTCACGACCCACCTGGAAAGGCGCGAGAATTTCATGCTAAAGGGAGAGGGCCGCGAAAATTGCCAGGCCGCAGAAAGGGGGCCGCACCTCTCACCGATCGGTCTCAGCGCTATGCCTTAACCTGCCTCGCTAATCGTTTCTGATTCTCGCGTGTGAACGTAGAGAACTGCCCTAATGTGGTGGCTGACGTTCTGTTCCAAGGGGCGGAGCTAAGGCGAGGCGCGAGCGAGGTATGAATTACGAAAGGTTGGAGACTCTGACTAATTATCCTCTATTTTGAAGCGAAATTTACTTGATCTTTTCGCACATGGACGCGGAGGAGCTAATTAAATTTGCTACTCGAACTGAGAATAATTTTCTTTGCTCACTGCTAGTATCTGCAATTGATATACGAGACACCGCCCAACAAAGAAAATAATGTTTCTGAGGAAATGAAGAATAAAAAATACAAGTATATTAAGTATACAATATTTTAGCTTCATATATATACATCTACAGTATTATACAAAAATATCATATCTGCATTTTCGGAGTTATTGTTTTTATGCATATCACGGATTTGCGCTCAACGCATACTTAATTTGAAATTAAAATGTACAGTCTCCTCATTATGAAGATCAATAATTTCTCCGCTGTATTAATCCAGATCAAAGCCACTTCTTCAAAGCAGCGGCGGGAAATTCCCATCTAATCTTTACATGTATGAAAGCCAGCTCATACACTCAAAAATGATACCGATATCATGGCGTGAATTGGAGATATGAAGTTTTCAGTGATGAAAACTGACAAAAAAAACTGGAAAAATTGATGCAACGAAGAAAAGGTCGGATTTTGAAGTGGATTGGAACTGGAGTACTTGCTCGGAAAGCCTCACGCTAGAACTTTGATCGTAAAATCGACGTCAAAATACTAACTTATCGTTTCGCACATCACTATTGAAGGCCCAGTTCAACCTCACAAACGTTTTTCACTTCTCCTGCTTGCCTTAGGGTGAATTTCGAGCTGATCGTAATGGTGTCATAAGATCCCCCCCCCCTTCAGAACTCACTACAAAAGGAGTCACAGCCCCTCGAGTACTGTGATTTCGAACTGCGAGAAATTTGTGGACGAGTTATCTCTGGCCGTTTTTCTTGTCTTTGGCAACCATCGGACTGGAGCACGCTACAATCACATAAAGCTAGACAAACTACAAACGGAAAAAACAAAGATTTCGATGAGAATCCGTCACGCATCTCGTACCTATTTAGAGCCAAAGCTTTGAAATGGGCGGAGGGAATGGCTGCTGATTCGGGGTCGGGGTGAGTGGGTAATCGATGTTTTCTCGCTTATTCTGAAGAGTTCGGATTTCGCGTTTGCCAGGGCTGCTACTTACAACGGCAGGACTATGAAATCAAATTTCTTCCACGGGCTTGGACTGTGCTTCAATACGATTTTATTGTCCGCATACGGTCAGTAACTCGTTTTTTCGCGCTTTCAACCATGTATACAAGCGTTCTGGTACTGTGCTTATCTGGGCCAAACTCCGGTCCGCAATTGCGTCTCGACCCGCTTTGCGGCCGCACGCTGCCGAGTCAGAACAGCTTCCAGCGCCGCAGCCACCGATCCGCTGCTCTGGGTGGGTTTTGGAAACTGGAAACTAAGAAAATTGAAGAAATTGCATAAAAAAGCCACATCGAGTCGGCTTTGGCGCTGGAAACCCGACTGACTCCAGCGCGTGCGCCGCAAAGCGTGTAGAGACGCAATTGCGGACCGGAATTTGGCTCAGATAAGCACAGTGTTGGCCGTACGAGACTACTAAGGTCGTTACTTCAACAATTTTTGTGAGCGCGTATGCTGTCTTCAAATGTCCCACCAAACATAGTAGATTTTGTGCTTCAATTGTATAATAGGAGGCAAGTGCGATACGAACATTTTGAACTCTTCAGTCCTTGGATCAAACTGCATATACAAATGTGGACTTGGAAAGTGATCAAATTCTATCGCAGTCGACATAAACATTATATAGATAGAGGAAGAAATGCTTTTTCAAATGCTGTATTGCACCTTAACAGAAACGCTCAGGTAACTGCGGATTAATTGGTCCGGAAAACGTAAATTACTACGGAATAACCATGATACACATATGGTTAGGTCCGTGGCACATTTAAACTCAAACCGCGGCTGGCGCGGCGATTGAAATCTCACCAGCGAAGATTTGAACCGCCGCGCCAGCCGCGGTTTGAATTTAAATGTTTATTCTTAAGGAAGCAAGCCACGGACCTACTTAACTATACATGCCTTGGAACTAGGGTTGTGCGACAATGGCCGTTTGCCGCTCTTTTTTTGGGGTTCGCCGTTGCAGTTTGCCTGCCAATTTTCAGCAAAAATGCGTTTAATCAACTGAGTTAGATGCACTTCCTCACCTGCGTCGGTCGGTGATTCGTAGCGTTAGTGAATAATCATCTTGACCGGCTCCAGCTACTTGCGTACTCGTGTACATAGTGTGTAATTGCAGTCTGTGGATCGAGCGCCATGACCATGACTAAACATCATATTTGGAGTAGGTAATCAGAGAAGCACTTTCAAGTTCTGAGTTATTTGAAAATTTTACAGCCTTTTTCTAATCTTCGAACCCGAAATCTTAGAAATTGACTTGAGAAAATAAAAAGTCTACCCCAGAAGCACACCGATTCCTGCAGGTTTTATTCAAAATTCATCTCTGTATACAACTCTTATTTATACTCCTTGCCGCGATACCATTTGGCAACGAATGGCCCAGTTGTGGCTGAACTTCTTTTCGTGAATTTTTTCTGATTTTCGCTACGATGGTCTTTTGACCCTTTTGATATGTACAGGAAAATCGTACCTCAGAACAAACGCACCATGCCACTTTGATAAATATACCACAATGAGAAATATCAAGCAAACAAATAAATAATGAGATCAACTGAAACATGAGATGTTAACACAAATATTGGTTGCAACCAAGGAAAACCACTCACCGCAAAATTAAATAACAAATGTAGGTGACAGATGTGCACAAAAACCAAACGAACATAACATTGCGAGTGCATATCACATAGTACAGAGCATTCACAGCTGGAATAGAATAACAATCCAGGAGTTAAAAAGAATCTGCGAGTTTTTCAAAGGCTCGCAGCTACCTGCAGCGCGAGAAAGATGTATTCGGGTCGGGGCCGCATTCAATAAGCAGGGGGCCGAGAAAGTATAGGCGCTCGCGAATTTCGCTTTCTGAGATTTTGCTTGAATTCTTCCATAATTTCCGCTTTTACATATGAGTTAATCATGGAGACAAGAAAGATAGGAGCTACTTCAAAGCGCTCATCCCCCCCCCCCACAGGCCATCACACCACACAGCCCATCAAGCAAGTTAGCCAGAGTGACATTTGTAGGTTCCTTGTGTTCTTTTATAAACATCCATGAACGGAAATTCGAGAAGTCCGAATTCGGGCCATTAGCGAACCAGCCATCTCTTGCTAGGCACACGGAAAAAATTCGTATTTAAAAGGGAGATTATGACTTTGCACAGTGAACAGGCGCCCAATCTTGTTAAGATATGACATTGCTACGATTTCTTTTCCAGAATACTTACACTTATTCTACAAGCTTTGCCTGATCGCTTAGTTCAACTTTCGCGTCGAGAGAGAAAGAAAAAAGAGTTGGACATAGTTCATCAGACCCTGACAATTCTGAGGTAGGGCGACCTTGAGGCCCTCTTTGAAGTTCTGATACCATACTTCTAATATCCGGAGACACCTAATGTCGACGGTTCGCTATGTTCAGGTCCATTCCTTTATGGAAGTTTTCCTATCACAGCAGTCACTTTTTTCTGCGGCGCAGTCCAAACATTTTCGAAACTTTTCAGGCTTCCTTTACTCGTTCGTTCCGGCGGCTACCGCTTATTTATGTTCATAAAGAAGCTTACGCCCTTTGATCTTCAACTTTCCTTGACCGTAGATTGGACAGTGGACTGGGCTATGCAGAGATCTCAAGCCAACAAGTTCAAGCTCATAGTCAGATGGTTAACACTTATTAATTTTTTGGTGACGTAGTGGTTCTCATTAACTGTCGCAATTTGATACCCATCAATTTTTGATTTGCATCACGGCTTTGCTTGCTGCCTGTAACGGCAGGCGGACTTTTTGTGCGAGCTGATCTATCTTTAAAGCTTCCTGATCATGGCCGTTGCGATCTCTCCACTGTTCTTCAGGCTCTCGTTCATGCCAAACTTCTCTCATAACGACCATTGTAGGGGGCGATCAATATCATAAGAGTGAGGCCGGATTTACACAGATAAAAAGTCGGAAGTCGGCCCACGTTTTGCTTGTTCTAGTAACTAAGCATATGGACCCATCGATAGGGCTTTCATATTTCTATACACACCTTTTTTTGGTGATTGCTCTGCATAGGTAGAACATTAGGATAGAGAGGGGCACACGTTGAAAGACAAAGAATGTTAACTCTCCCGAGTCTTCGTTTTTTACTGAGATGCCAGACAGGGCGAAGTGAACACTTTCCGCCTTAGGTCCGTCCGAAGGGGTTGTCCGCTCACGCGGTAGGCGTGCGTGTCAAACGGCTGCAGCGAAGGCATTTCTCGGACTTGGAAATCTATCAGCAGGAATCTTCGCCGAGTCGGGATTAATACACCAATAAGCTGTTAGCAGCCATAGAAAGGGTCGCGCGGGATAATGCATTCGCGATGGCCACTCCACACTCACGCCGACCGCGTGGGCGGACAGACTTCACCAACACCCGATTGCATGCGTCATCTGGGTACCGTACATTCATCGATGGACTCATTGACTTTGACATTTCTACGCTTTTGTTCAGATATCTTCATTCTTGCCCAAGCGGTTCCAACCAACGAGTTGCCACTCATCGTTTCTCTAGTTGTAAACCTGCCCCAAATATCACATCAAGATCATGAGGTGGCAAAAAGGCGGGAGGTTGGACGAATCAGACGCGGAAACACGGGCGAGTATCGAAGAGACGTGGATAAGCGCCAGTATGAAGTCCAATAGCGTGGCACATCTGCCCGCTTTTGTGATTCGAGACTCTTTCACGGCAAGCACTCTACCTGTACACTATCTATAACTTACGCTCTACCAGTTTATCGACCTCCACTCGCTCTTTAGTCCCATTAAGCGCTGGGATCGGGGCAGAACAAAGCCGAATATTGCCCAGCGATAGTAGGGGGTAACAAGTCATTAGTGTCACACTTGTGTCAATGCTTGTTGTATTTCACTCCTTAGTTGACAACCGTTCCCGCAGTCGATTAAACAGCGAGCAACACGATGCTCAGTCGCCTCAAACACTTAGTCTTAAGTAAATGTGTTCTTTGATTATGTGCCTTTTCCTAATGGAGTACAACAAAGCTTTTCCAACGATCTGTATACTATTTGTGAACCCCTGTGCTTACTTTCCACGTTTTTGTATGGATAAACTCTCAACATGTGTGCGAATGGTTGGAGAATCTCATAGCAATACTCACCATCGTTTCATCCTCCTGTATGAGGGACAGTGTCGGCCTCTTCGTGGGTGAACATTGTGGCACGTCGCTTTCGGTGGCCCGCCTAAATACCATTACTACGACAACTTATTAAGATTTTGGATAAAGAATTCATTCAACGCTACCTCTTCCTCCTCGTCACAGTGACGGTCGGGGCATCAAGGTCCTCACTGGTGGAGAACCGACGCCCCGACCGTGTGTGACTCACACGCGGTCCGTCCAGAACGCGCACCTCCTGAATAAGCGTCAATTACTAATGTGACAGCTACGATTCGGTACGATACTTCATATTAGTCTGAATGCATTTGAATGCCGATTTTGAGGCATTGTAGTCAACATGAGGAACAAAGTTTACCGTCTTATGAAAGAATCAATCAGCGAGCCTTCTAACGAAGGCTACTCTTTTCAACGCTACATGCATTAACGTGGTCATTGATTTCCCACTCATAAAAATTGGCTTGGAAACGAGTAAGATTTCCAAAACTCAAATATTTGTGTTGCTTGGCAGTCAAATCATGAAGAAACATTGCCTTGAAGATTGGTGTCGGATTAGGCATCGGTCAGAGTCCTCACTTCACCCAGAGCGCGGCACAAACGGTGGACTACTATGGGAAAATTTTGGAGGTAACTATGTAAGCTCCATCACAGCCATGGCGGGTGGAGAAAGACAGGTCCCTGCCATACTCCTTGAAGGATTAGGCGTAAAACATTCAATATTACTTTATTCAGTATTTCTTCGTTACTGGCCCTCGGTTGAACGCACACCTAAAACCATCATGTGCGCTGGAAAATCCGCTAGCCGACATCACCCACGAAACTTAAGGCTCTGAAAATGTGCCCCTTGAAAGTCATGGCCGTCTGAAAACTGATGTGGGGTCGATCATCTAGCCCTTCTGGGTTAATCATCTAGCACTTTTTCACAGTGTGTATGCGACCATCAAACAATTTGATCAACAATTACAGTACAAACTTTAGTAAATGACTGTGTCCAGGTCTCCAAGAGCAGAAAAACTTCAAAAACGATTTTGGCGCGAACTTCAAATCCGTTTTACAGTGCATTCTAACCGGTTAGTCTATGAAAGAAGGTTTCCCGGAGGGGGGGGGGTCTATCAACGCTTTCGTTTACTAAGGAGGCCAAGCTATACATAGACATGAAAAGTAAGATATGGATTTCTGCGCGTAAGATTCCTTTAAAGGTTTTTAGGTTGTTAAATCGGTTTCACAGGGCTTTTGCGTTCCTAACTAAAGAAGGGCGCGGGCAGGTTTCAATTTCAAGATTTTCCGCTAAATCAAAGCGCAGGCTAAAGATTATCCCAGGAAACTGGCCAACGCCGCAAATGAAATTGTCTTCTTCAAGTTATTCCAACTTACAAAGCTTCTAGATGGTGTTCCCCTGGTCCAGGTGAGCCTATCTAGCACAAGATTTGGGGAGTCGTAATATGACCGAACATTGCCTTTGCGGGTCTATCGGAAACGTCGGAGCTGTGGAATCATATAGGGTTCTACAGAACACACTTTAACATTGTACTGTTTTCTGGCCTTTGAAATCGGCAATCTTCGTCGAAACGCTCAGGCCGAAATAAATAAATCTGTCCGCCTACAAAAATCCTAGGAGGCGAAAAAAGCAAGTAGACAGCGACGGAAGGCCTGATTAAAAGTGTGTGGAGACTGGAACACCGCGCGAGAATCTCTAAAAGTGATCGGAGCATCCAGAGCACCACGTATGAATTCAATGGAAGGAAACGGGAGTTTGGGGGCCTAATCTCTCGCACTCGCAGAGTTGGATTACATCACAATGGGGTTGCATCCCAGGGCTGACATTGGACTGAACATTTCGTGATTAGCAGCATGTGATGCTGACAGCAGCATGACCCGCCAACGCATTAGGTGTTACGATGAGCGAAGTTCTTCTTTCCAAATTCCTATTTCTGCAGGTTTTCCAAAATTTCAAAACTTGATTCTATTAACGATTTCCAAAATTTTGAAACTTGTTTCAATTTCCGAAATTCCGACTTTTGTTGCGATTTCCGAATTGCGAAGTTTCAATGTTGTTCAGATTTCCGAATTCCGAAAATTTCATTCCGCTCATCTCTGCCCAAAATCGAGCAGGTTATCTACTATGAATGACAACGCATTCACGGTAACACAATCGGAGCAAAATTGGAAATAGACATTCCATCACAAAAGTGGAAATGCTGATGTCAAGCTTACTCACCTGCCGTGGCGCCATCGGAGGCTTGTGCGCCTTTGGCTTGACTCGGAGGGCTGCGATCTGAGCGTCCCGGGCTGCCATCTCCGCGACCAGCGCCTTCACCTGTAAGAATTTTTGTAGAATTATTGCAGAAATCCAGGAAATCAGACATTTTGCCATTGAGTATTTAAACAGAATGGAATTTTGGCTTGTACTACGGGCGTAGTAAAAAAATTAAAAGTAATTATGTGCCAGAAATGCAGCTGAGGCATGTCCTCGAGTGAATGACCCCGGAATTCACAAGTGCCTATCGTTGTTACGAGGAAGCATTCCGTCTTTCTTCAGTCCATTCATGACAACAAGAACAACACTTCGCTGGCTTAAAGCATCGTGCGCACTAAAAATCTTCTTCAAAAAATTTTCCGTGTATAATCAAACAGTTTGGGCTATCTGGCAACACCCATGAAACCATAGGCTCCGAAAATGCGCCGGGTGAAAGTTATTGCCTCCTGAAAACTGCTGTGGGTTGATCATCTAGCACCTCTAAGTCAATCATCCAGCCCTTTTTCACAGAATTCTGATGCGACCGTAAAACAACAACAAATGTCACGTGCAGAAAAACTTCAAAAATTACGGTAACCAGACCTCTCAATGCCGAAAAACTTCAGAAACGATTTTGGAGCGGAATTCTAATTCTCTTTTGCAGTTCATTTGGAGTGGTCTCGCTCTGGGAATGGAGGGTTTCCAGAGATTCCTTCAGTATTTACTAGAAAGGTCAAGTTATACAAAAACGTGGGAAAATAATAAATGGCTTCCTGCGCGTACGATGTCTTCAACCCTTTAGCAGCCCTATGAATGATAAATCCTATTTATCTTTTCTTTTTCCCAAACTCTACCCTAACTGGAATGAAACACAGGTCCCAGATAGATCAGCGGAACACAGGTCCCAGATAGATCAGCGGAGACCGTAGAATTTCGTGGACAGGAGTCCAACTGAATTTCAATTCAGTACAAGTCGCTCGCTCGATCTGGGCAGCATCTTGCCACTACGCCTTGCGTTATGTTCTTCCTAATTAGACTCTCCGCCCACGCGGTCGGCCTGCGTGACGAGCAGACCGTAAAAAAGGCATTTTTCGGTCTTGTAAGTCGATTAGCTAGACCATTAGTGAACAGTGAGTATTATCCCTGTTAGCTGTTTGCAGGCGTGCAGAGACTCCTTCAAAAAATGCCTTTGCGAGAGCCGCTCGATCTGCACCCCCACCGCGTGGGCGGACATTCTCATTCGGAAAGTCTTTACCTATCTCGTTGAAAGCGTCGAAAACCATCAGAAACATGTAGAAATGACCGTATTTGAGCTCTATTGACCCAGCGAAACATGAACTCTCCGCACATTTTCTGTACGGTTTCAGTCCCTCAATACAAACTCGTTTAAATTGATTGCTCGAATGTGGTCACTTCGGGAAATGTCTTTTAATGCTTCAGAAAAGGCAGGTGCGTAGCATTATTTCCGATTCGTTCCGATTCAAGTTTTGCTTTAGCCTTTCGCAACTTCCCTGAGCACGTCACCAAAAATTACTTTCAAAAAGCGAGTGAAATTGACTTTCTCAACAAGTTAACCTTTGGCAAATTGCAAAATCGGTACACATCGGAAGTGGAGCTACGCACCCGAGAAAAGGCGGATAGGAAAAAGTCGCCACTACAAGATACCTGTTCTTCGGCAGCTTCCTTTTCTGACGCTACCTTCGTCGTTTTGAGCCTCTCCTCTGACAACTGTCCCTCCCACTCCATCTCCTTCTGCTCATGCTGAGCGACCGAAGCTTTCAGCTCCGCGAGCTCGTGGGCCGCGTTCGTTATCTGTCAGGAAAGGTTTGAGCCATCTGATCAAGGACTGAGTATGGAATTTTCCAACCTGTCGCTGGGCCGTCTGGTTGGCGCTTTCTGCTTTTTCACGAGCTGCGTTCACCGCGTTATAGCGGGCTTCGGCTACGGTCATCTCACTCGCCATACTTCGCTTTGCCTCAGCCCTTTCCTCCGCTGCTTCATCCTGACACTGCTGGCGAACTTCTTCCACACGCCTTTTCAGCACGGCGTTCTCCTGAACAAGATTACATGGAACATACTGCTCCACTCACAAACAAATTATAGCTACACAACGGCTTGGAAGAACTCATTAAAAATCTGTTGTCGGAGAAAGCAGAACAATGTGAATGTGCCAAATCCACCTTCCCTCTACTTTACCCATGCTGGCTAAGATTCGCGCCAGCCTCATGAAGAACAACCATCGGACGCCACAGCAAGTCAAGATATAGTTCACCCAGTTTTGACCTATTCTACGCACAGAGTCTACAGTCCCCGGCGGAGTTAATCGATCAAATGGGTCCCACCCGGTCGACACGCACCGAAATAGTGACAGAAGGGTGCAGAAGATCCATCCAATGAAGCCGTGTTTTAACTGCGTCGCTGCTGTTTTCCCTGCTGCGATTTTCCACCCGCTGCTTCAACGATGTAGCAGTGGCAGCGATTCCATAATGGCAGCGATGGAGCGATGATCAGCGACCATCGAGAATCGCTCCTCTAGCAGCGAAGCAGTAAAACAAAGGATTTCGTCGCCGCGACCCAGCGATGTAGGACGTTTGCCACGAAGCGACCACTGTTGGAGCGCCTTTCCATTACGAGCGTAGAAAAGGGAACAGTTGTTCCTCGCATGGCCGCAGCGACCACATGCAGTGAAAACATGGCTTTAGTTCTTCTGCGATAGTCTGCTTGAGTCCGTAATCCACCCAGTCGGTACTGGTGTTCCACGCGCGCAAACGGCCAAGGCCAACGCACCCAAGGTGGATTTTTCGCCCCAAACTCAGTCGTTTTTCAACCAAGTCTGACGGAGGCCCATCCGAGTTTTCGCATGCACTTACAAGGAAACCAGGGTGAAAGCCCCTTACACAGTTAATTTGCCGTCCAGCGTATGGCAAAGGTGCCCGTCGTCGCGCGCTGTGCACAGCAGGGCTTTGTTAGAGCGATTGATGATATCGGTCTCCCTATCATGAACGGAGAATTCACGTTGATCGCTTCATCGCGACGTCCGTCATCCGATGTCGCACAGCAGGACCCAACGACGTCGTAGCCCTACCTTATACCGTCAAGGCGTCATCCGGTGAACTGTGAAAGGGCCTCAAGGAGGGCACAATGTTGTGCGATAGTATACCTCCACGTAATACCAAAGTTAGCATTATCTAAGGGTCGAGGCAAACTCATCGTTGAGGTCACGCGACCATCAACCCATGTTCATCTCCCGGTTTACCAAGGAGGGTTTCCGTTAATTCGTTACGGAATCGCCACATAGAACTGTATGTTCTACTCTGCCTGCAGATCCCCTATCAGTTTCCGGGCGAAAAAACGAGAGAAAATTCCATACCCCTTGCAGACTTTCAACGGTTCTTCTTAAGCCATCGTTCGCGCCAGACAGTGCCTCCATCTTCTCTTCAGCCTCGCGCAATTTTTCAGCCAGGGAGGATCGGGCTTCCTCGGACGCCTGAAAAGCGTTACGACTCATATGAACTCCAATGTGACCTTGACCGACTAGTTTAGTGGTCCAGCATTAGGCTAATGTAATTATATGGAGGAAAATGCAGCTTACTGCATATGAATTTTCTATATAAATGCCCCTGCACTCAAACGGTATGAAGCCGCCTGAACACACGGGCGTCGAAAACCTAGATGGTGTCATCAATTGGGATCTTAGCCGGAAATCCCACTGCAGGGAAACCTCGAACAATGCTACCTTGGTGATTTGCTGTATTTTGATGCCCATGACATATTTTTGCCCCGAGCAATACAAAAAAGCATTCATAGTTTACTGCCGCCCCCTTCTATAGTATTGAACACAAGTTTGGTCCTCGTTCACAGCTGCGCATCTTGAAATCAGGGTATGTACAGAAGCGATTAGCTGGCACATCAGTCTTCTATGGACAGCGCGTCTACGGCCACACTATAAAATCCATTATGAAAACATTGAAAATGGACTTCTGCCTTGTACTTTTGCCTACCAACAGAAAGAATCGGATAGGAGCTTTTGACTGCCAGCAAAGGGAAACTACATTAAAGAATCAAAGTTTTCTAGTAACTTAATGAATTTTCTCATCCTAAAGCCCCTGGTCCCTCAAGGAGGATTCAAGAATTAGCGTTACACTCGTTCGAGTCTCGCCGTAAGCGAAGCCATGTGTACATGATCCTTAAAATCTTGATTGGAACATTCTGCATTGACAAAACAAATTTCAATAGATTCAACGCCTAAAGTACATGTGAAGAGCTCGGAGAAAACTTTTCGTGGGATTCCCAGAACTAATCTCAGATTGAACAATTTCAGATGCAGGGCTGGCTTAAAATTCGCCTCCTTGAAATTCAACTTCATGAATATGCCTCGTTCTTTTCCATCTTTTTGACACAATGTATCGCGTATTCTTGCGTGTTCATGGTTCACTTTTCTTATGTGCTCTGAACCATATGCTGCCCTCTTTTCCATGTCTACCTTATTTTGCGTTTTAAAATAGTTATTTAATTAAAAGCGACAAATAATGGCTCAACTGACCACAGCAGCTCTTTCTGCGCGCCTCAGATCTTCCGCGAGCCTTACGCTGCGCGCCACGAGGGTCTCAATTAACTTCTTCTGCTCCTCAACCTCCAAGTCATCGTCTTGGTACTCGATCGACTGGAAGATGACCTGAAACAAAACCACATCAAGTGTGAAAAATCAAGTCCTAATGAAAACATTCACGAGTTCATTACAAACATCTGTAGATAAATGTTCCAAGTAAGAACGGATAATTCAACATTCAGTTTTGATTTTGACATGTACTTAATTCCTAATTCTCTGAGATTTAAAGGAATTCTAATCTTCATGAGCGCTCAGTTTCTAGTGTTCACGGGAACACCAGTTCGAATGCTTCCGACATTCTCAAAAGGGAGCATGTGCAGCGCTAGCAACAAATTAATAGTGCTGCATATGTCCCTAACAGAATGGGATTCTGGTCTGCAGTCTCGGAGAGCCGCTGTTGCAGCACGCAATTCGAAGAAGCGAACCGGAACTTCATTCCGTTAATTACAAAACATGGACGATCTATTTGTCTGAAATAACAAAGAATTAACGTAATTCACTGAATTGATTGAAATTTTCGGTCATCTTATGCAGGATGCGTCGTTGAGTACCGAGGAGAAATCCTCATCTTACCTCAAATGAAAATGGAATTTTATCTTCGCCCCACTCTTTTCACTGTTTTCAGCGCGCCTCCCTACTGAAGAATGACTTGACTTACTTGACTTAATCGGTTGGCTTTCGCCTGATGCGGTCATTCCGCATCTTCACCGAGGTGTGCCGTCCTAGTAGTCAGCCGTGTCCATTTTTCACGGTCTTCAGCCACAATTTGAACACATTCCATCCAGCTGTCACTATTCCATTTCCTGCGAAACGAAAAATCGCGCCTGAACTGTCTTTCGATGCCGAGTGACTTCAAATCCTCTTTAACCACATCCGTCCAGAACTTTCACCTACGCCCAGGTGGCCGTTTCCAGACAGGATTTGGAAGCATTTTTAAAGCGTGTTGTACGAGACGATCCGGCGTTCTTCTTAGTATATGCCCGAGCAGTCGAAGTCGACTTTCCATTGCTGCTTGAGATGGCGTTAGGAGATGCTGGCACCTCCCTCGTGTCAAGCGTTGATGTACTGCGTCGATTTCCTTGTAAAGGTCTTCGTTATGGCATACACGTGGCAAGAAATATCCAAGCAAACGCCTAAAAAGCTTCCTCTCCGTGCAATCCAACCCTTCCATCTGCGTCTTCGGTGCTGCCCACGTCTCCGATCCGCACATCATGGTAGGGCGAATAGCGGATAGGTAGACGCGCAACTTGACTTCCTTCGCGATGGTGGTAGACCACAAACACTTGGTTAGAGAATTGAATGCAGACGTAGCTTTCGCACATCGCTGTCGAATATCCGCTGCATAACTACCATCGTTCTTCAGCAAACAGCCCAAATAGCAGAAATCGTCCACCAGTTCGATACGTTGTCCGTCCACACAAACTCCCGTTGAAGGCCTCTGAGAAACCCACATCTGCTTGCATTTGTCGGGACGAAGACGAAGTCCATAGGCTGCGGCATACTCCGAAACTAGGTTCACAATCCTTTGCAGTTTTGCGTTGTTTTCAGCGAATAACACAATGTCGTCGGCGTACTCCAGGTCGACAAGGGAGCGTCCTGATGGTGTTAGGATCACATCCGCAGGAAACTGTTCTGCAACTCTACGCATGATGTCATCAACGGCGAAGTTGAAAAGAAAAGGTCCTGCAACGGCTCCTTGCCTTACTCCTGTTTTCACCTCGAAAGCTGACGTAAATCCGACGGGTGTACGAACTGCTGCTGTTGTTCCTTTGTTCATGTCCTCGATTAACCGAACATACTTTTCCGGGACTCCATCTGCTCGCAGAGCATTGAGCAATCGATCACGATGAGGAGAGTCAAACGCGTCTTCAAAGTCCAAAAAAGCAAGCTGTAATGGCTTCGAAAACCGCTGCCACGATTCAATTAATCTTCTCACGACGAACACTTGGTCGATGGTCGACCTTCCAGGTCGAAAACCGGCTTGCTCATCTCTGATCGTTCCTTCACGATGTTTGATAAGTCGCTCGAGAATGATACGTTCTAAAACCTTGTAAATGACACGAAGTAGAGAGATTCCTCTGTAGTTCTTAGGATCCGTGACGGATAGCTTCTTGTGAAGAGGTACGATGATCGTATGTCTCCACGAATCGGGTATCCTTTCGCTCATCCATATAGCACGGATGGTGTTGGTCATTTCACGAATCCCAGACGGAGGAAGAGCTTTTGGCATTGCAGCAGTGATGTTGTCATCTCCACCTGCCTTTCCATTCTTCATTTTCCGGACACAATCCAAAACTTCAGACTCAGTCGGCGGTTCCTCACTGACATCGTAATGTGCTCTCTGGACATGCGGGAGCTCAGGTACTGATGGCGCTGGACGATTCAGTAGTGAACTGAAGTAACCCTTCCATATTGGCAGCGTCGCATCACCAACTGCAACTCCATTGGTAGTGTTCAGGACAGGAGAACATCTCTTCATCTTCCCGCTATACTGTCGCAGCAACGTGTAGGCTTTCCTCGGATTCTTCTCCTCCCAAGCCTTCTCGAACTCCTTAGCTCTTTACGTCCACTCTCGTTCGCGGTCCTTTTGAAGCTGCCGACGCAACTTCCTCCTCAGACGCTTCTCCTCCAAGAAGTTTCCTGCAGTTCGGAGAGCACATACTCTGTTGTAGGTAGATGTAGTTTCTTCTGAGACGTAGGCGAACTTCTTCTTAGGCTGTACAACCGGGAGTGCCTCTTTCGAAGCGTCCTGGATGCACTTGACAAAAGAATCCGCGTCGCAAAGTTTCTTCTTAGTCCGTACTCCGATGTGAATAGAAACGCGTTGTCGAAAATTCCTTCTGCACTCTTCATCTCTGAGACTTGTCATGTCAGTCCTCTGGAGAGGCTGAGCCCCTCGCTTCCTCTTATGAATCCTCGCAGTGAAGTTCAACAGAACAGGACGGTGTTCCGAATCGAATGCGACATCCCACACAGCTCTAGACCTTCGAATGTCCGATACTGGAATATTCCTCGTCAGGACATAGTCAAGCTGTAGCTTCAAAGTTGTCATCTTCCGCTTCCGCTGCTCTTCTGAAGATAGCCGGGTTGGTCCCTGCCACGTAAGCTGATGGCGGCGATGATTCCTATTGATCGTCGATGCAATAATCAGACCACTGCGTTCACAAAAGTCGACAAGGCGGTAGCCATTGTCCGATGTTTGCTCCACTGGGTAGAACCATTTACCGAGTACTTCGGATTCCTGATCAAGTCCCATCTTCGCATTTGCGTCAATCCCCACGACAACAGCATGTTGACAAGGTATCCTGGCCAGCAACGTATTGAGTTCCTCATAAAACGCATCCTTCGAATTGTCTTCGGCGGTTTCAGTAGGCGCATGAGCACTCACTATCCACAGATTGAATCCTCTGTGATCCGCAATCGTACGAATGCATTCCGGCACGACGTTGAGCCAAACTCCTTGACCATACCATTGAAATCCTTCCTTACAGCTATTGCACAGCCTCCCACTCTCCTATCGTCAGCGTTACCGCAGTAGATGGTGTACTCTCCGACGCTGATGACGGGTCTATCCTTGAGGCGGGTTTCCTGCAAAGCAGCAAACGGTGCATGGAAATAGCTCAGAAGCCTGGATAGCGCAGTTTTTTGGATATCACTCGACAGCGATCGACAGTTCAGGGTGGCGAAATTGTGGCTTGTGGCCAAAGACTCCATGACTCCTTAGGTACGGATCCTAAGGTGTTATGGACCAGAGGTTTCAGTGTGCCGGACGGTGACACCTTTATGCAATGTGCGGGATACTTTCGCGATATAGTTGTGCACGCTATATCGCTCGAACGTTCCCTGTGTACACTCAAACGTCTGCTGGGTTCAGTAGAAGCAGGGGCACCAACGAGCAGGTACCAACAGACTTGTATACACACCCCCGCTGAAGAATAAAAGAAGCTAATACCGAATTTCACATAATAGACAGAATTCTTCACAAAAATACTGCTGCAAATTCTAAATACTCTACAAGACTTTCGAGCAATAACAAAAAACTTCGTGCATATTGCAGAAGTTTGGACCCCGTATTTTATGTGTTGGATGCACACCACTATCTGGGTTTCACTTTTAGTGGAACTTCAACAGCGAGAAAGAGTTTCTGTGCCGCGGCTGATCAATAAATAATGACTACCACACCTAAACCAGCCTAGGGATGAAGCGATCTGCCCGGCGCTAGAAGCTGCAGACCTTCGGGACTCATTGGCGCTGCTCTCTTCTGGATCTATCGGCAGCTCGGCAATGTCCAAAGCAGTTGCTCCGTCCTCAAGCAGTCATCGCTGTTAAGGAAATTGGCATCCAAGTACCAGCTCAATTCAGGGATGGCTACCCGGAGGTTGGTGCATCACATCGACTTCTGGTATTAGTCACCGAATGATCACCTGGTATTAGTCACCGAATTGGCACGAGTGACTAAATCAAGAGGTGCGATCATACGCTACCATGTTATGTGCTCGCTATTACGCGTCTGCGGGAATGAGCCACAGGAATCTCCAGTGTAACACTAAAACGCCTTATCTTAGTGATATTAATCTCTGGCATAGACTAGTTGCCCGATCGGGTGAGCATGTCCTCGGTGGTTGTGACCGGTGAAGAATGAGGTGAATTGAAACTGGGCAGGCCGATCCCGAAGACAGTGTCCACGATAGAAACCGTCTCCGACATTTCACAGAGAATCAAACGATTTGGGGCTCATAGCAGCAACACTGTCGAAAACACTGCTAAAAAGAGCCCCAAACAGCCCTACTCAGAGAGTCGGGGGTCCTATTCGGCCACGATAGGCTTTCGATTCCACTACTTAGCAGTCGGACGACGATACGGCCACGTACTTTCCGTGCGCCACGTGGCCTAATCGCCGGCCAAGTGACAAGCACGTGCCGCCAATCATAGCCGTTTCACTCGGCCACGATACGCTTTTGATTCGACTACGATGAGTTTGGACGACGAACGACCCACAATGCCCATGATTGAACACATTTATCGATTGCTTCAGAACTGACCCGGCGCATGTCAGCCGCACAGCACGTATATAAGGGGCTCGATCCCAGAGAGCGTCCGCCTTTCAGGGCTGCTCCTGGAAGGTGACTACGAATCACTTTCTGGACGATTTTGAACCTTTTAGGGGTCTCTCCCATGGTCCTGAGCGATGGGAGGTCCCTCGCTGTCGACCGTGGCGAGGGTGATGTCCCTGTCGCGGACTGCTGTGGGAGTGGGGGGGGGGGGGAAGGGTGATCCCCTACTGCGGGCCGTGACTTGAACCGAATCCTTGTTGGAGACCCGCTCCCATCGAAGGGGTGGGGGGCCGCTCCCAGCACCACGTAGTCCTATCGAACAGGCCATGTGCTGCTGCGTGGGAAACGGGGGCGCGGCAAGGGTTTTGTCTTTCTGCGCCACGTAGTCTTATCGAACAGGCCACGTGCTGCCGCGTGGGAAATGGGGGTGCAGCAAGGGTTTTTTCTCTCTGCGCCACGTAGTCCTATCGAACAGGCCACGTGCTCCTCGGAGCAGCACGTGCTGCTCCAAAAGTCCCTTTCAACCCGACTTGGCACCCGATTAGAAAGCCTATCGTGGCCGAATCGGACCCCCGACTCCCTGAGTAGACGGCCCTGAACTTCTGGGTGGAGCTCAATTCCCGCCCACTCTCCTCAAGGGCCAGTTATTGAAACAAGCAACTGAAAAATCGACTCTGAGAAGAAAACAGTATTCAAATGGGGTGAATTCGATTCGTGCACCATGGGGAATAGTTCGATGATTTAGGCATCGTCTTTTTTGTTGAAGCCGAAATTTCCTGTGTTTGCTTGGATCAACAGCAGTTGAAAGAAGGGGGCGGTGATTGTGCTTTACACAGGGATTCAAGACCGTATACGGCTATTTTGTGCTCTTTTTTAGCAATTTCTTCGACATTGCTGTTTCCATAGGTCCCGAACCTTTCGAATTCCGGATATAAGTTCGCAAACGATTTTTTGGTGAACGCTGCCTTGAACAAAAACAGTATTCCATAGGGTCTAAAGGAAAGAACGGAGCGACTGAGAAAAGAGAATTTCAGAGAACGGGTCGGCAAGAGATTTGATTATCACAACAATCAGTTTCACTGAGAGCACGGGGTTTCGTGTATTTCTGACGCGTTTTTCTCAAACTTTTCTTCACTTCCGCTCTACACGGGAGCGATACAATAATCGTAGCAGACAATCTTAAAAATAAAGATCATCGTGAACACTGCCTTTAGGGCAAGCCCAGCATACACCTTCATGTGTTAATGTCTCAAGGACACGTAGAAGAGTTATAATTTACACAGTGTACGGTGCATCAATGTTGGTGTACTTTAGTGCTGCCACATGTATCGGTGTGAACACGGTCCACTAATGTTAGACTAGTACAAGGCGGGTCTGACTCCCTTGACCATAAATTGGGTTAATTGGCTCAGTAACTTGCTCGCGATAGTAGGCCATGAAACCGGTAGCGATAAGATCTTGTCAGACGTTGACCGAAACCACAATGCAGGGTTTCAGTGCTTGTGGGCAGCTTCTCCTGCGGTGCTTGAGCACCCCCAAGAGTTGATGGCCCTTTGAGCTTCAGCAACGCTGCCATTGGACATAAATTATATACAGAGAATAATAAGTCGATGCTCACGTATTTTGAAAGAAAAAAAGATCGACAGACGACTCGATTCACGATTTAGAAAGCAATGTTAATATGTATGATTGTGTGTTAAGGCGGTAGGCCATTTGAAAAAGATTCACCTATTCTCCTTAGTTGGTGATCAAGATTTACAGTGTTATCATAGGAACTTTCGTTGGGGAATGAAAGTGCATGTTTGTCCCCATACAAAAAAGGAATAATTTATCCTTTGGTTCCGAAACAAATTAATTCTGTTCCCTCGCGCCCTTGTGCGGAGCGAGGGTAGAGACAGCGAGAAAGTGTGGGGAGAAGGAGGCACAGCGTACGCGCAGATGGACGCGATGAACGGAAATAAATTTCACTAAAAAACAGAGGATACACTCGCCAACGGTAAAGGAAACCTTCTAAAAAAAGAGAAAAGAGAAAAAAACCTACCCGGGGAGGAGCAGGTTCAGCGACAACAGCCGCCACTGCAGCGATAGCCTTGAAGAAGAAGCCGAACATGATCTCGCTATTACCTGCGAATTCATAATTAGTTCTTCCAAGTCGAAATTGATAATGTACCAATCAAACCGGTAATGTAAGATCATGAAAGAAAAGGATTCACAGTTGTATGAATCAGATTCAAGTACTCGGCTTTCAAAGCTTGCCCATTCGCTTCTTCAAATATGTGTTGAATATGCATTCATTTCAAGCGATACACTATTCTAACCACTTAGGGAACTTGCTTTCGTTAGAGAACATCTCCCTGTTGTTCTCCCGACTTTTCTCATAGGGAGCTCACTTAGCTTTTCAAGACTAATCTTGTAATATGACCTCGAGTCACTCTGAATCTACTTCGAGATGGAAGTTTCCTCGTTGAGAATCGCGGCAAAAACTAGCCCCTTGTCGCGGACTACGGCAGGGTTCTTTTCTTTGCTGCAGACCGTTGCATGGTCCCTATCGTCAGTTTGGAAAGACCTGTCCTTTTTGGGGGCTGGGCGTCTACACGTCGCATTTAGAGCTCGTGCTCCTGCCATTCGGTTTGGCAATACGTGCTGCTTGTTTGAGCACGTGTCCCTACGACGAAGTCTTTCAGCCAGAAGCCTTTCAGAACTAATTACTGAATTTGAACGCGTTATAGCCACCCGATGGATGGGGAGACTTTCTTCGCATTCTTTCAAGAAAAATTGGTCAACATCCGACATTTCGTTGACCATAAATTTCGAAAAAAAGAGTACGGTAATAGTCTGAAGTTTCTCCTATTGTATTACTCGAACTCTAGAGAGTGTTGCACCATTTTGGACAAACGCGATCCGTAAAAGCCTTTTCTGGATGAGCATGTTCTCTTGCACAGCAAGAAGAATACTTTGACTCGGAGAGGTATTCGAATTGAAAGCGAGTTTTGTTAACAAAAAAAGCACTGGTAGTGCCGCCGAAACAAAGCAGTGAACAATGAACAAAAGGGCGACGACGACGTTGAAAAACCTCAGACTATTGAGCTGAATTCCTGGATTTGTTCTTCCTCCAAACTTGGAGAGCATATTCAGCCATCGATCACGATTTAAATATTGATTTTCTTTTTCCTAGGTTTAGAAATTATCAGGTAGCTTATGTATAACTAGTGTGCACACTCACGCCGCTACGCGGCGTACTTGTGGGCATTCACCTCCTGACACAGAAACGCACTCACTCTCCATGGGCTTCGTGCGTGGGCAGTGGGTGTAACAGCCGGGTGGCAATTACTCATGACTGGCCGACCCAATTTCCGTTCATTCCCACTCAGAGTAAGGCCATATAGGTGGTAGGATATAGTGATCTACTGCATTCCATCAAACATCGAAAAGCAGGATCATGGTGCAGGTATCATAGTACACAAAAATGGAGGAGTTCACTTTCGAGACATCAGGCTATTCCAATCAAGCGATATGGTTTCGAGTGAATTTCGGTTTGCGAAACAGGGAACAACCCTTATACTTAGTTTCGAGGACCCTAAAAGCAGATGCTAGAGAACCATTCTGCACCAAGAGTGTGCAAGAGAGTTTCAGAACTGCAGAAGAGAGGAAACCTAAACTCTCCGGCTTTGAAGCAAAAAAATGTATTCCAATACATATAATTCAGCTATGAGATCACATATACATCCACAATTTCAGAAGCTTAGCAATCGAGAGCTATGGCCTTGCCTAGCAACAGGAAGTATTTTAAGGTCGCACCGAGCAATTCTCGAACCTATCAAACATAGAGGGAAGTTTTCGGTTTTCCGAGCAAGATCGTTGCCAGAGAAGTTGATCATAGCTAATCAGATAGAATCCTTCCACACAACCTTAAAACTGCCATCAAATCAGCGATTTCAGCGAAATAGAATATCAAAAGACAAGAGAAGCATCAGCCTGGATTTTCGAAATCCAGGCAATCGAAAGAACCAATAGATCCCAAACTTAAAGGGGAGGAAGAAAGATCTGTTTCCCAAAAATCCTTTCTGATGAAAGAACGGGCATACTCGGCATCTTCAATCTTAAAGCTTTTTTCCCAACTCAGGCGAATAAAGTCAACGAATGCGAAGACGAAAAATTTCGATTTTTTTATTTTCGAGCTAAGGAAAAGCAATGACTATAGTATTCTTGATCACCTTCTTTTTGGCGACTGTTTAACTCTATTCTTCAAAAAAATTTGAATGGAAGTGTCAGGAATGGATTTGGAATTTTGAAACTCAGAACAAATGAAATGAGGGCCAACAATGAGCTCGAAACTTTGGAAATTTCACGGGCGAGAGAAGGAATATGAAACTCGATTTTTTGTCAAATGCGGGCGAATGGAAGCATGAATAAATAGGAGTCGTTGAAAATTTACCACGGAAAAAAAGGAGAATTGATCCTCTAAATCTCGAGCGTATGAAAGGACGATCAGTTACAGGTTTTTTTCTCTGAATTTCCAATTTACAGGAAAAGCTCTAGACAGGGATTTCTAGAATTCAGGCGATCACAAGCACTAATACATAAGTATTAATTTTTGGCTATACGAGCGGTAAATGCAAGAAAAAAGTAGCAATTCTCTTTAAAATTCTCTATTTAGGGTAAGAACGGATAAACATGACTTTTCCAAAATTCAACAGAAGTGAGAAGAATGAATTCGATTATTCCGAACCTGGGCGAGTAAAAGTCAATGAATGCGAGGACCAAAAAATTTAAAATTTCGATTTCCAAACAAAGGAGAGGAGCATAAAGAGGAGTATAGAATTCTTAATCAGCTTTCCTTTTTTTCTTATTTTCACAAAGTTTTTGAGTTTAGAATAGACAGCAGAAGCGCTAAAATGGAACTTTTAGTAATCGGGCTATCAAAAAGACCAAATTTCTGGTGATTCGAATGAAAATGAGGATAAGGAGCTAATTTTCTAGAATTTCTGTCTAACGAAGGAGCGGATAAACACGAAATTCTCAAATTTCAACAGAAGAGAGAAGAATAGATTCGATTTTTCCAAATTTGGGCGAGTAAATTTCAACGAATGCGAGTACAGCAAAAAATTTGAAATTTCAATTTTCGAATTACCGTGAAGAGCAATGACTACAATATTCTTAATCAACTTTACTTGACGACTATTAAAGTGTATTTTTCAAAAACGTTGAATGGACGTGTGAGAAATGGATTTGGATTTCCAAAACTCAAAACAAATGAAATGAGGACCAACAATAAACTCGAAACTTTGGAAAGTATCAGGCCCATAGGACGAATATGTATGTGAAACAATGTTTTTCCAAATTCAGAGGAATGGTGGCCCGGAAAAATCGAATGGTTGAAGATTTAACACGGATAAGAGAATAATTCTTCTATCGAGTCTCAAGCTACATTATGGAAGGCTGATCAGATACTAATTTCTCGAATTTTGAATAGAGAGGAGGCACTTACACAAGTGGAACTTCTAGTGAGCAGGCTATCAAAAAGACTAAATTTCTAGTGATTCGAAAAAGAGGAGGAAAAAGGAGCTAATTTTCTAGAATTTCTGTCTAACGAAGAAGCGGATAAACACGAAATTCTCAAATTTCAACAGAAGAGAGAAGAACAGATTCGATTTTTCCAAACTTGGGCGAGTAAAATTCAACGAATGCGAGGACACCAAAAAATTTCAAATTTCAATTTTCGAATTAACGAGACGAGCAATGACTATAATATTCTTGATCGGCTCTACTTGACGACTATTAAAGTCCATTTTTCAAAAATTGAATGGACGTGTGAAGAACGGATTAGGATGTCCAAAGCTCAGGACAAGTTAAATGAGGACCATCAATAGACTCGAAACTGTGGAAAGTATCAGGGAGATAGGACGAATATGTATGTGAACCAATGTTTTGCCAAATGCAGAGGAATGGTGGCCCGGAAAAATTGATTGGTTGAAAATTCAACAGGGATAAGAGAGTAATTCTTCTATCGAGTCTCAAGCTACATTATGGAAGGCTGATCAGATACTAATTTCTCGAATTTTGAATAGAGAGGAGGCACTTAAGTGGAACTTCTAGTGAGCAGGCTATCGAAAAAGACTTAATTTCTGGTGATTCGAAAAAAGGAGGAAAAATGAGCTAATTTTCTAGAATTTCTGTCTAACGAAGAAGCGGATAAACACGAAATTCTCAAATTTCAACAGAAGAGAGAAGAACAGATTCGATTTTTCCAAACTTGGGCGAGTAAAATTCAACGAATGCGAGGACACCAAAAAATTTCAAATTTCAATTTTCGAATTAACGAGACGAGCAATGACTATAATATTCTTGATCAGCTTTACTTGACGACTATTAAAGTCCATTTTTCAAAAAAATTGAATGGACGTGTGAAGAACGGATTTGGATTTTCAAAGCTCAGGACAAATGAAATGAGGACCAACAATAAACTCGAAACTTTGGAAAGTATCAGGGCCATAGGACGAATATGTATGTGAAACAATGTTTTTCCAAATTCAGAGGAATGGTGGCCCGGAAAAATCGAATGGTTGAAGATTTAACACGGATAAGAGAATAATTCTTCTATCGAGTCTCAAGCTACATTATGAAAGGCTGATCAGATACTAATTTCTCGAATTTTGAATAGAGAGGAGGCACTTAAGTGGAACTTCTAGTGAGCAGGCTATCGAAAAGACTTAATTTCTGGTGATTCGAAAAAAAGGAGGAAAAATGAGCTAATTTTCTAGAATTTCTGTCTAACGAAGAAGCGGATAAACACGAAATTCTCAAATTTCAACAGAAGAGAGAAGAACAGATTCGATTTTTCCAAACTTGGGCGAGTAAAATTCAACGAATGCGAGGACACCAAAAAAAAATGAAATTTCAATTTTCGAATTAACGAGACGAGCAATGACTATAATATTCTTGATCAGCTTTACTTGACGACTATTAAAGTCTATTTTTCAAAAAAAAATGAATGGACGTGCGAGGAATGGGTTTGGATTTTCAAAACTCAGGACAAATGAAATGAGGACCAACAATGAGCTCGAAACTTTGGAAATTTCACGGGCGAGAGAAGGAATATGAAACTCGATTTTTTGTCAAATGCGGGCGAATGGAAGCATGAATAAATCCGAGTTGTTGAAAATTTACCACGGAAAAAAAGGAGAATTGATCCTCTAAATCTCGAGCGTAGAAAGGACGATCAGTTACAGGTTTTTTCCTCTGAATTTAAAATTCACAGGAAAAGCTCTAGAAAGGGCTTTCTAGAATCCAGGCGATCACAAGGACAAATACATAAGTATTAATTTTTGGCTATACAAGCGGAAAATGCAAGAAAAAAGTAGCAATTTTTTTTTAAATTCTCTATTTAAGGAAAGAACGGATAAACATGACTTTTCCAAAGTTCAACAGAAGTGAGAAGAATGAATTCGATTTTTTCCAAACTTGGGCGAGTAAAAGTCAACGAATGCGGGGACCAAAAAATTTAATATTTCGATTTCCGAACAAAGGAGAGGAGCATGAAGAGAAGTATAGAATTCTTAACCAGCTTCCCTATTTTCTTATTTTCACAAAATTTTTGAGTTTAGAATAGACAGGAGAATCGTAGTTGATTTACTCGGTATACTCACTTTCAACGTCCAACGTGGATGCTGAACACCGCTACAGTATAGTGACGCACACTTTTCTCAGGTGTTGTCCCGCCGAAAAGGGGCATTTTTGAATTTTAGGTGTCACGAGAGTAGGATATTTGAGTCCAGAGTGGTCGGTTCACCCTTGAGACTTGTTTTGACCATCTCAGATGAACGCCGAAGACTGCTACATATAAAGCGGGAGAGGACGAAAAAATCGGGTCCTCAAAAAAGTAGGTTTTTTGGAACATTATAAGTTAAGTGCTGAACAAGTCAGATGGAAAAATCCTGGCTTCGGAAAATCAGACTTTATTTTCTATAGTTTGATACCTTTCTTGTACCTGGAGAAAGCCTTTGAAGAAAATTCACTAGGTGTGGGTTCTTCTTTAAAATGCACTGAGGGCCCACAGCTGGGCCCACACCTAAGTACTGAGAAACGCGAAAAATGTTGCAGAACCCACACCGGGAAAATTTTCTTCAAAGGCCTTCTCCAGGGGTACGGTTTGTATCAAACGGTAGGGTTCATAGCGTGGTTTCTTAAAGCCAGGACTTTTCCGAGTACCATATTTAGAACTGAAGTTACTGCAGTTTCAAAACACAAATTTATGATCGTGGATTTGGCCGATTTTTTCATCGTCTCCCGCTCTATATGTAGCGGTCTTCGATGTTATTCTGAGATTATGAAAATATGTAACCAGGGTAAATCGACTACGCTGGACTCAAATAACCTACTCTCATGACTCCTAGTTCTCAAAATTGACGACTTTCGGAGGGACCACACCTGAGAACGGTGTGATCCCTAGTACTGTAGCGGTCTTCAGCGTTCATCTGGGATGGCGAAACTTTGTATCTAGGGTAAATCGACCCCGCTCAATTCAAATATCAACTTTCGTGACTCATGGAAATCATTTCAAGAAATCATTCAGCTTTTAGTCGTCAAACTGCTTTGGACTTTTTTACATGCTATATTCATACGTCTTGCCTATTATTCTGAGAAGACCTTAACTTCCCCCTAAACTTCCTATTTGAAGTCCGCGACTCGTTAATCAGTTAAATCAGTTAAATCGCAATCTATATTTGAAATCTACTTGAAACTGTTCCGGACGGCTTTTACTAACATAACAAACACGTTGGCTCAATTGGTCTTCGTCAAAAAATCAGACCCCCGCTTCCACCCCTTCGAAGCTCAGGCCCCCTCGTGTGGGGGCCCTCACCCGCGCCGATTCCTGACGCCAATTCTATCAATTCTGAGCATACTTCCAATTGGTTTAGGGCTCAATCATAATTTTTTTTTCACATGAGCACAATTTTCGTCTTGAAAAACCAGTTTTTGACTTATGTGGAACAAAGAATAAGATCAGGGTAACATACGTTTTTCTCTTAATTTGGAATGAATATGTATTGCAGATTTGTGATTTATACACTTCATTGTGACATTTTTTCCATTAAAAAAAGTGTTTCTGATACAACTTCATTGAAGAAAACAATATCAGGAACCAAAACTACATCCACTACTTATATGGTTTGCAGATGCGCGTATGCAGAAATATAGGTACTCAAAAGCGCGTTGAAGTTTTTGCAGTGACGACAACTCCGTCGCCGTGTCCGTCGCCAGCGAACGGCTGTCGCTGGAGTATACCAATGCCCTAAAACGTTCTTTTTTTTGTAATTTTTAAAACTCGCTATAATGTTTTGAAAATCTGTAAATGGACCGCATAATCGTGTTCAGCGTCAGAAAAAACCCTCCCTCTAGTACGGATTGTTTGTTGAGCGTTTCATTCTACCAATTCGGGGTTCCTAAAGCGTTTAGGAAAAATGTTTCAGATTTGACTCAAAACTTCCCCATGAGGTTTATTTGGTACGCTGATCACAAATCTGACGTCTATTTGTCGATTTTCCAGAGTTTCTTAGTGTTCGTGTAAAGCTTTCCATTGGTAGGAAAATTGAGGGCTAAAATCGACTTTCCACTATTTCCGGAATTATTTGACTGATGAGGCTATAAATCTGTCTCTAGAGGTCATTTGAAGTGCTGAACACGAACCTGAGGTCCGTTTATTGAGTTTTGACAGATTACGGTAGATAACGGTGGGTGTACGGTAGTTCGGCAAAGTCTCAGATTCGACTCACAATTTCTATGTGGGGATTATACGGAGTGCTGAGTACGAATTTTACCGATTTTCAAAATAGTATGGTAGGTTCTGCCCCCAAAATGGCAATGTACTTACCGCAACCTACACTAAACTTCGGAACTTCGACAAACGGACCCCAGATTCGTTTTCAGCTCTCTAAATAACTGCTACTTACAAGTTTTCAGCCAAATCCGAAACTTTTTTCCAAACACCTTTTAAATTGCCTTGTGGGTACCGTTATCCAACCGCTAAGCTTCAAAAACGCTTGTTTTTGGAACCAGCAGCTCAGAGCGGGATTTTGCCCATTTTCACTATGGATGCCCAAAAGATACTGACAATGCTTTGTATATTCCCCTTGTCATACTGTCCCCCAGGAGCATGAGTAGGTCAATGTTCAGCCGTTTTCTCCCCTCTCCCTCCCTAGAGCTGATGTGATCAAACAGTCGCATGGTTGCTTTGAGTTGAACGTTGTTGATTCACCCTATATACAAACTTTCACCTTGTATGATGGACGATAAAGGGCGCTACAGTGTACGGGCCCACACCGGGCCACGCAGGTTTGATCCCTCCGGGCCCACTTTTTGCAAAGTACGAGTCACGAGAGTAGGATCTCAGACAAGCTCGTCGCGGGAGGTATGCACAAGGCCTATGTGTTGTGGGACGCGCATCTCACTTTGCCGTCGATTAGGCCACGTGACGCTCGAAAAGTACGGGGCCGTATTGTCGTCCACAGCGCTTTATAGTCGGATCGAAAGCCTATCAAAGCCTCTTCTTCTTTGCAGCCACATAGAGGGTTTTGTCATAGGCGGAGGAACTGGGCGACCATCAAGAATTTCTCTGGTGACGTTTGGATAGAACGTCTTAACTCGGCCAACAGGGATAGCCGCCTTCATGGCCCTGCGAATTGCATCAGATAAGTGATGCTCCTTCTGGTGCACATTGCCATTCCACGGGTAATCAGCCGCTAGGCGTAGCGCAACCTCACTGAACAGGCACCAGTCTGCTTGGCCTAAATTGAGATAAGAACGTTGACGAACACCAGAATAAGGAGCAAGAGAATTTGAGAGATCGATGTGCACAAAGACGGGAACATGATCACTAGACAATGTTGTTGAGGTAGACCATGAGCAAGCGTTGGAAAGGTTGGACGAGATAAGAGTTATGTCTGGGCTAGAAGATCGGCCGTTGGCAGGGAGACGAGGGGGCTGATCATCGTTTAAGATGACCAGGTCGCACTCCTCAGCCCATTCTTCGACTTCTTCTCCTCTAGCATCAGAACCAAGGGACGAGCAGAAGGTGTGGGCATTAAAGTCGCCCGCGAAAACAACTGATGATGAGAGGGAATAATCATTGAGTTGTTTGAGAAGAGGAATGGGATTGTAGGAGGAGGGGCATGAGGTGGTAGGGGAATATATATGTTGAAAAGAGAAAGGGGTTTTTAAGAGGGAGATGGATTGGAAGGTACTCGAGAGTACCATCCGTGGGGTGTTTGGTATGAGGTGGGAGGAGAGAGGATAAAACAAAGGTTGAAACTCCTCCGCCAAGAGCTGACCTTGGAGCATGGAAGGCAGTGTAGCCCGGTATATTAGGATGAGGATAGGTAGGGGATGGAGAGAGCTTGGTTTCTTGAACCGTGATCACGTCTGGATGGTAAGTACGTGCGAAGAGAGAGAGCTCAGAAAGTTTAGTACGAAGGCCGTTGAGATTGATATGTACAATGGAAAGGGGGCGATTTGAGGAAGAGGAATCGGAGTTGGTAGGTGAAGAGCATAAAACACAGCGAAAAGCAGAGTTATAATGCCTCACAGAACTGAGACCCGAACAGGAGAGATGCACCCACCTTTGGCATCCGAAACACTGGACGCTGGTATGTCTCCTGGTAACATCCTTGCCGCACGTGGCGCATAGGTACTTCTGAGCGGGTCCAGGATTCCTCTCCACGCCGGCCCTTTGCAGGAGAATCCGAAGGAGAGCTGCGGCCGGCCAGCACCTCTCCCATGACAAAAACCCTCTTCGCGGAGGGGGTGACGTCGGTTTGCATAGAGGTGATCTTCTTTCCTCCACACTGCCACGGCGTGAACGTACGACATCTCGGCAGCGCCTATCAAAGCCGAATCGGACATCCCAATTGTCTGAGATAGTGTCGTCCTTCACGTCTTTCGCATCCTAATGTGATCGTTCGCAAATAGGTAATTGAATTTTGGATTCATGATCAGCGACTCGAAGAACCCTCTGAGCGGAGTTTGAGGAACTCTGCTTCTATACTTAGTTATTTTAAAATTATAGATCGACTTTGAGGTCCGCTCAACGATTTTCCGTGGTTCATTTCGCTCAACTATGCATTGTTGTTGAAGGATTTTTGTGTTGAGGAAATCTTCTTTTGTGGAATTTATCATTAGAATAACCGTCGTTAATAAATGAAGGAGTTCAAAGAACTCGTGAAGCTATAGACATGTTCAAGTCTGTTACTTAAAGGCACAGTCCAACCTCATAATTGTTTTCTAGTTTATTAGCTATCTTGCAGAGAACTTCGGGTTGATCACAATGGTGCCTCCAGAATCGTTCAGCACGAAACGCTACTCATTTTTCCACCGCGTGCATTTTTTCCACCGTTTTCAACGCCACTCATTTTTCCACCACGTTTCACAAAGAGCACGGTTTCCTTGCCACGACGAAACGCACGCTTCTCATATTGCGCGACCCATTTTCCACGACGCGGCGCACGCTTCTCGTGAGGCGCGACAAATTTCCTGCAACGCCGCGCACGCTTCTCATGAATCGTAACTCACTTTCCACGATGCAGCGCATGCTTTTCAAATACAACTCCGTTCGCATCAGGCGGAGCAGGCTCTGCATGAAGCGCACGTCATTTTCTGTGACGTAGCGACTGCTCCGCACGGAGCGCTTCTCAATTTTCCACGACGTCGATCACGCTTTGCATTAAGCGCTATTTCCTTACTATGACGCCGTGCACGCTTTTAATGAAACGGGACTCAATATTCATGACGCCGCGCACGCTTCTGGCAAGGAGCGACTGATTTTCTAAGATGCTGCACACGCCTTTCATGAACTGCTACTCACTTCCCACGACGTGCCGCACGCGTCTCATGAAGCGCAACACATTTTGCACGACATGGCGCACGCTAATCATGAGGCGCGACTCAATTTCTCTGACGCGGCTTATACTTCTTATGAAGCGCGACTAATTTTCCGTGATTCGGCACAAGCTCCCTATGGAACTATTCTCTCTTTTCACAATACGACGAGCGCTAACCTAAGGAGTGCAGTCGCCCGGACGCTAAACGAACGGAAGACGCAGTCGCATTTAGACCCTCGGCTGCTGTCCAGGCAGTTAAACCATAAATGGGAGGGCCGGTTCCGCTCCGAGCGGTGGCTTGTCTGAGTATATATTGTTAAGTTGGGTAACCCTGTAGTGCTATTCCACTGTGACGCTTGGTGCCTAAAATTCTTACATAAGAGAAACTGCAGAACTGCGATTCCTGAAAAAAAAGGAATTCAATCCATAAAAAAATTTCCGCAAATTTGTCTGGGCGCCATCATGCGCCTCGGAGGAACCAAAATGTGCAGTGAACCATGGCTGATTTGGTGCTTCTATAGTGGGCGAACAGAAGCATTTTAAATCACTCGGCACTTGTAAAACACAATAAACTTGGTGATGAGTTTCTAAAGTGATTGAATTAATGGTCACGCAAAAAAGAACGTTCGTTAGACGAAGAAATACGCTCCAGAATGCTATATCTCTCCTTACCAAAACAGTCCAGGCAAGAGAGAAAAATTATTCAAAAAAGTTCAAGAAAGGGCGTTGGCATTGCGCGCCTTCGATCTTTGGACGCCGATCAATCAACGGAGATCAAATTTTTATGGGAGAAACTTCGATCTACGAATCCGCTCAGTGGAAATACTTTTGATTGGCAAACGTGTCTTCAGCTTCCTGGGAGAACAACATGGTCCTATGGGGATTAGGATAAGTAGGAACAACCTTACGCTTCATTTTCCCAATCATGTCCCTTTTGTATGGCTGGGTGATCCCCGATATCCGTGCCTGCTTTTGTTTTCGCGACGGCTAGAAGGTGTTTCGTAACAGCCTGCGTACCCAACAACAATCGCGCGTCTCGATATATTTTCTACACGACAGCGCTTCCGATCGGTTCAAGAAGCTTGACCCTATTTGAATTTTTGTTTCTGTTATCTTGTCACTACTACAGGTGCTTGGATGAAAGAAGCGCGTTTTCGAAGTTGTTGTGTTTCTTGTTACATATGTATTCCTGTAAGTAGTGGCCTTTTCTTGTTTCATCAGATTCGTGACTGTTCCGCTCGTGAAGAGTCAGCCTCTTGTCTTGCAGTTATTCTCTCTCGTTCAGCATTGCCATATTCCGCAGTTTCACCCGAGTTGTATTCATCTTTGCTGACAACAAAACTTTAACTTTCCGTTGGAATTAAAGCGTAGAAGTCGCCAGTATACCTACAACGGAACATTTGGCTGCTGAGGACCCGCGGAACCATTAAGGGTGACCCCGTTGGACAGATTCGCGTTTTACTGTATTTCGCCAAAAAGCACAGTTTCTTCTGCTTGATAACCCGTTTCGAAAGTAGCCCGAAGACTACTTCATGTAATATCGTCGAGTACAATTGTGAAGACTTTGTGACCATAGTGTACTGAACATTACAGCAAATATGACGGTTGTCGGCTAGCCGAACATTCAAGCTTTATGGAAACATCAGTTTGAGCAATGGGCTCTAGATTGGAAATGTTTCAGAAAAACTTATCCCAACTCCGACCTAAAATGCTCGACCATCGAGGAAATTTGTGATTTACTGGACCACTATAGGATAGAAGCCCAATAATTCATAGTAATGAATTAATTTTCCATGACATACAAATACACACGAATGCTTCCTGGAAGTCAAAATATATAAGGTCAAAACGACGCTTTACAGTTAGCGACAGGGTCCAATCATTCAAACTTTGGAGTAGATTGGACTCAGTAGCTCCTCACTTGATGAGCTCACGCTGCTCTTGAAGGATTATAGCACCCTTTTCAAAAACAAATCCGAGAAGGGGTTCAAGTAGTTTTGAAAAGTCGCCAACGGTTGGACGTTATGCTTACCGATCTGTTGTTCTCGCATCTGTTTGACGGCGCTTTTTAGTACTGGAGTGACAAAACTGTATTTATACCAATGAAATAGAATTCAGGGAATTCTCCCTTTCATTGGTTCCCTTTCCTTCATGTTCTTCATGGAAAACGTAAAGATCTGCAACGGTGAGGATAGACAGTGCCCTGTTGCGAAAGGATGAGGCGCTGGCCAAAAATTCCGATTCTTCAACGGGGTCAGACCCTTTACGGTCCCTCGGGTCCCCAGCAGCCAAATGTTGCGTTGTAGGTTTACTGGCGACTCAGTATATCAACTCCAGCGAAGTCGCACGACCTTTGAAAGCTTCTTATACGGATGGGCTGGCCTTGCTTTTGCAGCAAGGGGGCACTCGGTCATCGCAATTAGCCACGCCTACTTTACCGCGCCGTAACGACTCCTGTTTTTTGGAAAGGGAAGAAAACCCCGGGTTGGTGCTCAAATTGCGCGGCGGCACGGAAAAATGGGCGTGGCCAAGTGCAACTATACAGTCAAGTGCCCCCCCCCCTTGTGATATCACCGCTGTGGCTTCCTTCTTCATAGTTTTCGATCGTTCGGAATTGTCCTACGCCGGGGAAAAATCGTCACAGTCTGGAGACTAAAGCCCTAACAAACACGGACATGATTGGAATTCATGAACGGCAAATCATGGGCTACAGTTGGGTTTGCGGTGGAATTAGCGCGCAATCATTGGAGGCAAACCCACCTGTAGCCCATTTTTAGCTTTCATGGATCCCAGCACAGTAGTAGTAAAAGCGCTAGCTTGCAGGGTATGCTATCGCGTACAGGGAATGCTGTAGTGTCTAAACGATTACACTCATCTTTGGCCGACAAGCTGCGTGCGGCAGTCTCTGGTGATAAGGTGGAGAAGAAATCTGGTGCTGATCTGAATGCCAAACATGAGGCTGATACTCAGGTAATTTCGACTGCTACTAATTATGCCTAAAAGGGCTTTCTCCATGTTTGGAATTAGCGAAATTCGGTCCCGAAATGTTAGAATTTTCTGAAGCTTTCCCGGTTTCATCTACATTCGTTCTTCTTTTGTTGACGTTTCAGTCGTGTGCTTAAAGACACAGACCAACCTCAGAATCGAATTTTCATTTTCCTGCCTAACTTAGAGAAAATTTCACGCTGATCACAATGGTGTGTTCAGAGTGGCTCAGCACTCACTACGAACGGAGTTATAGCTTCTCAAAAATTTAGATTTTGAACGGTGAGAAGTTCGCGGACGAGTTGTCTCGAGCCTGTTTTTTTTTCTCGTTATTCGCAGCCATCGTTCTGAAGCAGGCCACAATATGAAGCCAGGCCAAAAGCAAATGGAAGAACATAGATTTTGAATAAAATCATTCGCACGTCTCTTAGTACTGAGTTTTCAAACCTGCCAGTGGGCGGTACCCATTTTTTCTTTTAAGGGGGCGTGGCCGACTTTTTCCTAGCTTTTTCTCGCTTATTTGAACGAATTGAGATTTTGCGGTTGGCAGGGTTACTATACATGGCGGCCGGAATATAATATCAAAAATGACCCCTGAGGTTGGACTGTGTCTTTAAGGCTACTCATTTTCATACATTCACACTCCTCAACGCCAGCGCGGCACGCGCGTGACGTGCGGGCTTGGCGTTAGAGTATGAATACTTTGTAAGCAGGTCATGCGCTTGCGGAGACTATAAATATCCCAGCTGCGACGCCATGGCGTAGCAAAAAAAGTGGGCCTCAAGTTTACCAAACAAGCGAATTCAATACATGCGTTCGCCATCAAGATAGCAGAGGATGATAATGGAATGATTTATTAAAAAACGGAATGAAATTGATGTTGGATTAACAATGAAAGTGATGAAAAAGTCGTACGTTCGTCGCCGCCGTGGCGGAGCGGACGTGACTCGCGGCATGGAGTCAGGCCATTCATACTTCAAAACGCCATGCACGCGCGTGCCGCGCTGGCGTTGAGGGGTATGAATAGCGCCTAAGAGTGGGCCATATTTCCGCTGCAGGCGACTTTTTGTAGTACTCTTCATCTCTTTCGAACTTCGGTCGATGTGGAAGGCAAGCCGTTGCCATTGTTGTAAGAAGAGAGGCCTCCTTCACATCCGGGAAAGTGTCCCGCTTGCGTTGCCCTCCTTCAGCCTGATCATTTATTATGGTTTCGCCTAAAAATCGGTTGAAGTTCGCTTTTCCCAGCATTGCTGAATGATGCGCAGATTATTCCTTAGCGTAGTGTGTATATAATAGGGTTAGGTATAATAGTTGGTTTCCAGGCTGGATCCTTTAACGAGATGTTCGTCATGCCAAAACGAAAGCTCCGTGGACAACTGCTGGTGCGTTTCATTATAATTCGAAAATCACCTGCTTGCTCGTCGATCATTCTTATTCAGATAGAGCAAGCTACGGGTCGCTCACAGCGTTCGCAGCGTAGCCGCATGGATATCCACGATCGTCTTGCTGTACGAAGGCCGAGAAGTGAAGAAATGGAAACAGATCAGGTAGATTTGGTTTAAATGTTCTGATTCGTGAGCGTCCAGGGAGTAGAGGAAGACGATTGTCTAACCTGAACTGTGGATCCTTGGGAGTGGGGAACTAAGTTTGGGTTCTTTAAGGTCACCGTCCTTTATTTTAGAACGAAGCTCATTCAATGGAGATACTAAAGTTCTAGCTGTTTTAGTTAGATTTTCTGATTTTCTATCGTAGGATTGGCCAGCAGTTTGGCCTGCGGCAAGGTCGTTTGCATCCTCAGTTGTACCTTTACCAGTGCGGATGGGAACCCGACCTGATCCAGAGAAGAGGGCGCCGTTCAAGAAACAGGTAGTCTTACAGCCTACATTACTGTGTTCTGATTTGTTTTCGTTCACATCGTTCTTATGTTGAGTTTTAGGGTAATCTTGAGCTAATAAAGATTCCCAATTTCCTTCACCTCACACCTACCGCAATAGAGAAGCATTGTGAAGCCATTAAAAGTTGGTTTTTCCCTCTAGTCTTTTTTCACGGGAGTAGTCACCATCAATTTTTTCAGAGTTCTGCACTGAGTTTCCGTCAGAATTGGTGTCTGATGAGAGTCTCGCTAACTCTGAATTTCCACTTCGAATTCGCTATAACAGCTATGTTCACCAGGGAGTAAATATCAGGGACAATCGCTCCCGCGTTGTTACCTTGCAGGTGAGTGAACTCCACAAATTGTCTTTGTGGGAGTTATTTATTCATTGATTTCTATACGTACAGTCGGCATAGATCCTGGGGCCGGATTCATCAACGAAATTTGGGGTAATTTATACCCCGAGTTTAATTAACTCCACTAAAATAAAACCACAAAATAAACCCCATATGTGATTCATCAACATTTACCCCGCGAGAGTATCTCTGACATTCGGACGGTTCAACTACCGTGGAAAATCCGTGGAACTAATATCCACACTGGAAATCAGCAGGATTTCCCTGTTAGTTCAACGGAAATTGTTCGTTAGTTGATACGGATTTCCACTAAAGTTGACCAGAAGTGCTGATTTGAGGGAATTTCAAATAATTTCGGCATGCTTAATCCTACACGTTTTACCTAGTTTCTCCTTACGGTAGAATGTTATTTCAATATACCTAGCCCCACCTGGCCCCTATCCAGGTGTGCACTCTGTGCTCACCAACAAATCAATCCAAATACAAATACTCTGCCCACTGCCTGCTCCCACGATAGAGCACCCCTGTTGGTGCAGGAGCAGACAAGTGCAGGCACTCGCACCCACACTAAACTCGAAGGCAGAGCTCGAGGAGTAAACTCTTGATAATGAAGTGATTCGGTCTAAGCCCACCTCGAGACGGCTCGTATGTACCGTTGGTTTGATTTCGGCGTTCAACGTTGCGTCGGAGCTGTAACGCAACACGCAGTGCGGCGATAAGCCCAGCAGTTCAACGCAGCGTTCTCATCAGTTCAACTCCTCGACAAAATAGTCTCAGTAGTTCAACTCGAACGTCGTTTTCCCCAAAGTTCAACGCTGCGAATGTCTGAGATCGGATACCCCGCCGACGTCTGATCAAGAACCTTTTGTGCAACCGCAACCACTGATGTGGCGTAAGGGATCCGAGATGCTCAACCTACGCGTGGTGGATCTGTGGAGTCGACTACCAAGATCAAGGAGACTCATCAAACGGGCATCAACAACTCCACGAGGGGTTTTTTCTGTATGGGAGTGCAAATGGCTGGCTGCTGCACTCCTCCGCATACTACTGTTACGAGCCGGCATTGAGAGGAACCCAGGGCCACGCAGGAAGAGTCCACGATATCCGTGCTGTAATTGTGGATTATCGGCTCAACATGCAAGCGTCCAGTGCGGTGGTTGCCTCGGCTGGGTACACCTCAAATGTTCGGGGTTAACCAGCTATAACGACTACACTGTTGCTTATTGTTGTACTTCTTGCTCTAACTCTCTCCCTAGTGTTCCTCTTCATAGTCTAGACATTTTTTAACTCAATATCAATGGCCTGCGTGCCAAACTCGCTGAACTCACATTGTACATTGAACGCTCTCATCCAGATGTCATTCTCCTTCAGGAGACAAAACTTAGCCCAACATCTTCCCTACCCCGTCTCCCCGGTTATACGTCTCCACCTTCCTCGCACATCTCATGCTGGAGGCGTTTCTACGTTTGTAAAATCTTCTATATATTCTAATCTTATAGATCTCCCTAATGATAATGTTGTGGAATGTATTGGTGTTCATGTTGTTTTGCTAAGTTGCCCTATAGATATTGTTAATGTTTATATTCCCCCTGTCTCCTCGTGTCCTAGTTCGTCTGACCCCACTCCATTTTCGCTCTCTGTACACTCTGCCCTCCCGTCGTCTTCTGTTGTCATGGCTGGCGATTATAATGCTCCCTCCATATCCTGGTTCTCCTCTCTAGATCCCGATGACAGAGGGGAACTACTTGAGCTTTTTGCTGAGGATTGTGACTTTGTTGCCATTAATGAGGACGCTTCCACTCGCCTTCCGTCCACGGGCAGGCCGTCCTCTCCTGATATCACTTTTGTATCATCTTCTCTTGCTGTTTCCTGTAACTGGTCAACTGCGATAGCTATGACCAGCGATCATGTACCCATATGTGCTTCATTGGATTTGTCGCTCAATAGTCACCTGGCACCTTTCGTAGGCTCGCGTAGCAAATTGTACACCAACTATCGTAAGGCTAACTGGGTCATGTTTAAGGTCTTACTCAGTCGGGTAGTCTACTAACCGCTTACCGGCTCCGTTCATGAGAAAGACAAGTTCATTGTTGATTCCATATGCAATGCCTCCAGAATTGCAATTTCTACAGGGCGCGTTAGAACGTTTCATCCTAACGTTCCCAGAGATGTCCTAGAGCTGATCGAATCATGGGACGAGAAACGCCGTGCTGATCCTGGAGATCCCAGCATTCAACTACTGTCTGATGAGATCACCAAAAGGCTGAATGATTACAAGCGGACGCGATGGATGGAGTTCACTGAATCCATGAATTTCTCCATTGATTCAAAGAAGACTTGGAGCATTCTTAAGCGGTTATCTGGGAAGAAATCGGCAGCGGAGCGCAACATGCTGGAGTTCCCTTCAGGGAAATTCGAGTCCGGATTCAAGGCTGCATGTCGACTTGGAAAACACTTTGCTTCAGCGACGTCCCGCCGTGATCGTTCGAACAGGCTCACTCTCCGGTCTATAAGGAAGCTCAGCCGAAAAGATGTACCTGCCATAACTGCCTCTGAGATGTCTTCCCTCATCAAGTCCATGAAGAACCCGAGAGCCGAGGGACCCGACGGCGTGTCAGCCGTCCATCTCAAGCACTTGCCGGAACAGTACCTTGAACTATTTTGTGATCTGGTCTACTCGTCATTCAGCACAGGTGTCATTCCCGCTAGATGGAAGCAAGCAATTGTTGTACCGATCCTCAAGCCTGGCAAACCAGAAGATCAAGCAACTTCGCATCGACCCATCTCCCTTTTGTCCCCCATTGCTAAGTTAGCGGAGAAATTTATTAACCCGCACCTCCAAGAAGCATTACGACATAACGTGCATCAACATGGCTTCAAGAAGGCCCACTCGGCACTCACGTCCATCACAGAACACATAATTGCTGGCTTCAACATTAAACCTCCAGCTGGAAGAAGTATAGTCGTGGCAGTTGACTTAACCGCTGCCTTCGATAATGTCAGTATCCCTCTGCTGACCAAATCGATTCTGAATTCTACTATTCCTGACTGGTGCAAAAGATGGACCGCTAACTTTGTCAAGAATCGTTGCATTCGTGTGAAATTTGATGGACACTTCTCGAAGTCTGTGCCCTTGAAGGCGGGCGTCCCACAAGGAGGAGTTTTATCTCTCAGCCTGTTTTCTTTGTATCTGTCTGATGTGCCGAAGCCGTCGTCAAACATCCACTTATGTCTATATGCGGATGACATCACTATTATTTGTACTGACCCTGTCATCGATCAAGCCACTGCTGAGATGAATAAATACCTCGTCAGTCTGGCTAAGTTCCAGGAATCGAAGCAGCTAAAGGTCTCTCCAACGAAGTCCAGCGTTACTTTGTGCACTACAGCGACAGCCGAACACAAGCTGCATCCCAAGGTTCTTTGGGAAGGAAATATGCTGCCCTTATCAAAACATTCTCGACTACTCGGTGTATTCCTGGACCCGTCACTACGTTTTCATGAAAATACACGTATTCGATCTGCTGCTGCCAACACACGTAACAACATCCTACGTTCGCTAGCAGGCACTACATGGGGTAGCTCTAAGGAAATCCTGCGAACCACCTACAGGGCTATGGTGCAGCCGGTGCTGGAATATGGAGCCCCAATATGGTCAAGACGCCTGTCGGAAACCTCTTGGAGCAAACTTCAGCGTGCACAGAACACTGCTCTACGCGTGATCACTGGATGCCCTAGATCCACACCGGTATCTCATCTACATCAAGAGTGTTCGCTGCTTCCTGTAAAGCAGCATTGTCAACTCCAGTCGCAACAGTTCCATGTTGGCATTGTAAGGAATTCCACACACCCCAATTTCCCCCTACTGTCATCTGGTCCCCATTTCCGACATATACGCTCGCCACATCATGCTGCAGTCTCTGTCTTGGATCGTCAACGTTGGGCGACGTTGGAGCTCAATCGCGTCAGACTGCTGCAAATGGAGCACACCCGATTCGTCAGAGAATACCTTTCCAGTGCTCCCCTAAATCCAATTCTTGGTGACGTGCCTCCCCCGATCGATGACAGCGAAATGGACCTACCCAGACGTACTCGCGTCATCCTGGCAGGTCTACGTTTTGGACACTCCTCATACCTCAAGGCCTTCGTCCATAAGATCGGTTCGTCGATCCCTGACGAATGTCCCGACTGCCACAACCCAGGGCACGGTTCATTTCATTTATTTTCATGTCCTGTGAGGCCGACTTCTCTAACAGTTATGGATATGTGGAAGAACCCGTGCGATGTGGCTGCCTTTTTACACCTATGAGGAGAAGCTCTGTTGTGGCCGATAAGAAGAAGAAGATGTGGCGTAAGATCCTGAATCGGTAACTGCGCGTCCTCATTAATTTCGAAGTTTATTGTTTTGCAAACTTGGCCATCTGGCCTTGGTATTGCAAGGCATGGGTAATCCATGATTTTCAATCTGATCTATGCATGTTTCTACAATTTTCTTCCACATTGAATTGAAATTTCCATAATTTTAACACCGTTTTTGACAGACTTCCGCTTTTGTAGAATTTTCATTATAAGACTTTCATGTTTTCGGTGTTGACTCCACATTTCATTTCATTTTTTTATTCTTGTGATGCTTTTGAAACATTAGTTTCAAATATACCACTGCTAAGGATGGGATATCTGGAAGAGCAAATTTAATATCCGATGAAATATTGACATTACTTAATGGAACCATTCTGTGCATTCGAGAGATAATCATGCGCTCACGACAGTATTCCGTCTTCTGCTGGGACTTTAATTAATAAAATTTGGTGGAATAGGAATTACTGGAATCTGCAGGGTTTTGGTGTTGGGCATTTTTCGAGCATTTAATCAAATATGGGCTGTGGTCGTAATGTCTCTGAACTGCGGAAGGGGCAGGTGTGAAGGGCGGAGCAAGCAGCGAAGCGGTCGGTCATGGCAAAATAGAACAGTGATGAGGAAATTTGGACATGATAAACCCGAAAAGCCTTAATTCTAAAATCTCAAAATGACGAAGAGAGGCTGTAAGTTGAATACAAATGGTGCAATTTGCGATTCTTTGCAACTTGCTGGTAGCAAATTGCTGATTGAGCTCATTTGTTGAGAAAATAGTATCGGATACCCTACTACTTCAGCCGGGTATCGGATACCCCCATATATACTCCGAAAATCGGGGTTTATTTTTTGATGAATCGCAAAAATTTACCTCGTGGAGTAAATTTTACCCTAAAACCACGGTTTTATCGTTGATGAATCCGTCCCCTGGTGATACTTTGTGTTCCCTATCGAAGGTTGGCGCAAACTCGGAGCCATTTGCTGTAACACAGGTGCGCAGAGTTTGGGCCAACGACGCAAGGCATAATTCGGATCCTTGCCGATAGTAGGTCATATAGTAGAAGCCTATGACCCATAGAGATGGGGGCAATGGCGTTCCGTCATTGAGCAATGGCTGCCCACAAGTGCATCAAACCCTCGCGTTTATGCTTACAGCACCTGAGAGGAGCTAGTGCGGCCTCCCAGGTTCATGTTTACGGGTGCCTAGACGATTGGAAAATTCATCGTTTGAACAACTATAATACTATTCAGTTTTGCCTTTTCGTAAACGGTCATCCGATTTTTGTGTTGTTTTGCAACTTTCTATGTCCCGATTAGCAGAAAGAATAAACTTTTGGGATACCAATAAGCCTTCCACACGACTTGGCGGCCAAGGCTGCGACCCCATCCACCCACGCTGTGACCTTCACTTCGTGGGTCTGCCTCTGGTAGTCATCACGGCAGGTGTGCATCCATCACGGCGGTCTCGATAGCTGTGTAGTTTTCACGGCACAGGGTAGATGTGTTGTCATAACGGCGCTCACAGCAGTTGTCTGGTCATCACGGCGATTTTGAATCATCATGCTCCCCACAAGCTGGATCTCAGCTATAGTGCACCGTGGTTGTTTATTATATCCTTTTCCACTAGTCGACATTGCGAAGGAAAGTTTGTGGGCATCCAGAGTGGCAGAGCATTCCCTGTGGCATTTTTCCACTGATATTTCTCCTAAAATATCGAAAGAGTTAGTGACTAAGGAAATGATTTCTCACGCAGCTGTGGACTTTGGCCTTGCTGGGCACTTTCCGGTATTTCCAAAATCATCTCTCCAAGATATACAAATTGCCTGCTAATTGTTTTTAGACGGATCGATTGCCTGTTTGTAATTTTTGATGGGTTTTACCACAAATACAATATATTTCTGAAACTGTGGTCGAACCATTACAAATTGGAGCGGAACCCGAAAGCTGTATTTGACGTCGAAACCAGGAGACCGAACAAGCAGAAGTTTTTATGGTCTTTTGCTTAAAGTTTAAGAATTCAGGTTATCACACTGAGGAAGGAGGTCTTCAGTGCAAAGATAGGGGTGTATTTTCAATATCATTTGTAGCTTTCTTTCAAGGTCAAAGTTGCCGCTCTGGGACTATCTCCCGAAGCTAAAGAGAAACTCATTCGACTTGCAGCAAACAAGTATGATGAAAAAACGGATATGCTGACGGTTATCACAGACAGGTACAACGATTAAATAAGCTTCTCTCTTCTTCGCTACAAACAACTTATTAATTTTTTTTTCTTTTATTTGAAATGAAGATGAATTCTGTTTCAGATGTCACACCCGAAAACAAAACCTGGACTATGCTTTCTATCTCCTCACGGCTATCTTTCATGAGGCTAATGTTAGTTTTTCCTTTTTCGAAGTTCCGCACAGAGGTCCCTCGATGCCGGAGCAGCTCGCAGGGAGGAGCTTGGCCGCCCATTCCCTGCGTTGCGGCTCGTTTGATAAGAGGTGAAAGCGTGGCCGTGTGGTGCTCCGGCCCCAGCCCGGGCACCTCGTAACCGATGTGGTGAGGGCCATCAGTGCATCGATTATTAGGTGCCCGGGCTGTGGACGGAACACCACACGGCCAATCTGTCACCTCTTATCAAAACGAGCCGCAACGCAGGCACTGGGCGGCCAAGCTCCTCCCTGCGAGCTGCTCGGGCATCGAGGGTATTGGTTCTCTTCTAGATTGATGCCCCGTGACAAATGTGCTAGAAATGACGCGAAACCTGCGGCAAGCTATGTTCTCCGTGCTTTTCAACTTCTGTGGGGTCTCTTTTCAGGGGTTGGTTGTAGCCAAAAGGCTGAGCACGTTATTTTTGCAGACATCCCGTAAAATCGCCGTACGTTTCGGGTGTATGTAGAAGTGCTCTTCTTTGCGCTAGATCTTACAGTACCCAGCAAAAAGCTTCTGCAGGATCAAGCCATTGTTGTCCAGCGGAGCGATGGCACGATTTTTTTTCTAAAAATCTGAAGCTTGTGGGAAGGTGTAATGTTTGGAACAAAAATGAAAATTCTGGGGAACACTATTGTTAATGGAAACAGACCGGCGTAGAATTTTGAAAAAAAAATGGAGGGGAACGCTGCTTGGTCGAGATCCGCGGCAAATGTCCGTTTGACTCTGAGCTAATGTGGTTGAAGTGAACCAAGCATGCATTTCTCTGCGGAGTGCAGCAGGTCTCCCACTCTCTCATCTTGGGTCTCTCGCGCCAGTCCTCAACACAGTGCATTCTTCTCTATTGAAGCCTATTTATGAACAGGAAGTTGATATTTGGAACTTCTTATTTTTTCCAGCTTGTAAATTTGATGATTTAAAGCTCACAGCTAGAGTTTCACCAGATTTTGCCTTAGCAGCCTTTTTTATTCATTTTTAGCTATCCTTTTCAGAAGATCGAGCCTTGGGAGTCCTTAAAACAGCGAGCGGACAGCCTCAAAGTCGAGTTTGTGGGATCCGAAACAGAGAAAAAATTGATGTATGTGCTGAAAAAGCTCGCAGTGCATGACGGACTGGTAAGATTCTAATTGTCATGAAGTATTAGTGATATATTCTTTTTCGGTTCAACGGTTTTAACTTCAGTTTTCATTTTCCTCCCTCTGTTATATTTACGGAGGTTTCGGCTAGCCGGACAGCTTGGACATATCGTCTGGCTTCCGCCGGACGCGGTCGTTCCGCATCTTATTGAGATGTGCCCATTTGTCACGGTCACCACATCCGTTTCGAACCTTCGTCTCCCTCGTGTCAAGCGTTGACGTACTGCGTCGAATTCCTTATAAAGGTCTTCTTTATGACATACTGGCGGCCAGAAATATCCTAGCTAACCAGGGTACGGCACGAGGTGTGTAGAAGGCTGAATTTACTCAGACCCCCCACCAAAACCAAACTTTTGGCGATTTTCTCAGACCCTTCCAGAAGCGCTCATAATGGTTTAAAGGCAGCAGACACGCTCAAAAATGGTATCGATTTTATGACATAAATCGAAGGTTTGGAGCTGGTTGTATTGGGAACTGACGAAAAAACGAAAGAAAACTGTGCACAAATAGAGGAATAACCATTATTATGTTATCGGTTGAAAGTGGACGAGTTTTACCGCGCTCTTTTGAAACAGCGAATATTATCAACAAAACGGTTGAGATGGAGAAGCCGATATACTCTTACAACGTGTACTGGAACGCTCCCTTCGTTGGAAGCACAAAAAACCAGCCAAAGTGACCGTATTAGTTCTATCAATCTGGACGAGATTGTATTTTGGGGCGGGGTTGCAGAAAATTTTGGAATTGCATTGCTGAAATTTAGTAGTTTTGACTAATTTTTGACGCTTCCAACGGCGTGAGCAGTCTACTAGGAACCATGCGACTCCAGAAACGTAGTTATCTCAACAACTTTTTCGAGCGTGTCTGCTGCTTTTAATTGGTCTCCTGGTGAAGCTCACACCCCCTCCCTCCGCCCTTGCACAGCTCAGACCCCCCGGTGTAGATATCCACACCCCGCGCCGAACCCTGTAGCAAATGTCTAAACAGCCTTTCCGTGCAATCCGACCTTTCCGTCTACGACTTTAGTGCTGCCGACTAGAGCGTTGCATAGAATATTTTTTTGAATATTCGAATATACAAATATATTCGAATAGTTCACTTGTTGAATTGTTGAGTAGCGAATAATTTGAATAATCCTATTTTGAGCAATCAATTAAAATAACAACTCGTGTAACGTGGTTTTTTTTACTATTCGAACGTTTGAATAACTGGGATAATCAACTTTTGAATATTACAATATTCTTTCAAATATTCGAGATTTTCTGGAGAAAAAGATTAAGAAAAAACTATCTAGATCACATGATGTTGGCGTTCGATTGCCTTTTCTGTTGTCTTTTTAAAGGATTTGTTGAACTAATAAAATAGAAAGGTAAGCACCCGGCGTCTTCGACCCTTATCAGGAAGCGCTGCGCATTCGATTTTGTAATCGCAAAAGCTTTAGGGCGATTTAGGCCTATGCAATGAGTTGCGGTGGCCAGCTGACTCAAAGGCAGTGTTCACGATAATCTTCAATTTTCAGATTAATAGCTAAATCGATTGTTTGGCCTCCGGGTAGAACTGAAATGATGAAGAAATCGACAAAAACGCACCAGAAGGACACGAAATCCTTTACTCTCACTCCACCTCTTTACTCTCACAGGAACTGTTCGTTTGACAGCGAAATTTATTGTGGACCCACCCTTCGCAATCATCTGCTTTTTGTTGTTCCATGCCTTGCATCGGACCCTAACTAATATTGCTCGGCATTAAATATTCTTCAAATTTTGGTTGAGTCCATTTTTCGCCGGTGTTAACCACCGTGAATGTGTTCATCCCGCCGGACATCTAGTCCAGGTCAGGTAATAATGTCATTGAAATGAGGCGTTTTAGTGCGTTTCTCGCCGTTTCTTCGTAATTTTGATGAAACTTGGAGGCCAACGCACTGTTTTATGTGAAGAACTCGGAAACGAAAATCATCGTGAACACTGCCTTTAAGAGAATCAAATCCGACCGTGTGCAGCGCCTCCTGCTTACTACATCACCTGTGCCCTCAATGAGTAATTCATTAATTCATTTATTACATGATCCGCGTCATATGATATACAAAAGCAACAATTACAAATTGCATAACTACTAGAAAAAGGGTGCTGAATTTCGTAAGAATGCGACATTGAATTCCAAAGTGGGAGAGAATATAACATATCCATAAACCTTGAAGTTTCACATATAAGCTGTTTTATTAATGTTTTGAATTGTGAGAGTTTATCTGGCTCTCGTCCGCGTCTGACCCAGCCATTGAATGGCGATATGGTCCTGTCTGAAGAATGCACTCTATGTTTTGTATGCACCCTTTAAGGGAATAGTTTGTGTGAAACAGAATAAAATTTTTGTAATTTTGATGTCTACCACATCATTAGAGGCCCAATCCAACCTCAGCAGTAATTTTTGATATTGTACTCCGACCGCCGTGTCGAATAAGCGAGTAGTAAAGTTGACCACACCCCACCCCCTCCCCAGAAAAGAAAATGGTAATGCCCACCGACAAGTTCTCGACATCAATAAGGACGATACGCGCGATAGATGCAATTCAAAATCTATCTTCTTCCAAGTGTTGGTAGTCCAGCTTCATACTGCGACCTATATCGTTGCGAATGCCGTGAAAAAAAATACATGCACGAGACAACTCGTCCACGAAATTCTCGCTCGTCAAGTTCACAGTTTTGGAGGGGCCATAACTCATTCCTCAGTGGATTTCGTACAATTTTGGAGACATCGTTGTGATCAGGGTGAAATTCTCTTCAAGGTGAGCAGAAAATCTGGAAAAGGTTCAGAGGTTGGGCAGCGTCTTCAATGTTTTAAATAAAGCATTATGAGATCATTACCGCTAATTTTTCGTATCCCTAACATTTTTCTTTCAGGATTCGCCCGTGAAAGGTAATGAAGCTTCCGATGAACAGCTCAACAATGATTCGAACGTGAAGCGATTTGCTCATATGTGGAACAAATATGTTAATAATGTGCGTTGCAACCGTATCTTCTTCCCTTGTTTGACCATTTTTTCTTAATCAGAACCTGCTGCCGGTGTGCGTCAGCGTCTTATATTGCTGAAATACGCAACCCTAATGTCCGGGCTGTTAGAACGCCGTGGATACTCGAGCTATGAAGGATGCTGTTTAAGCAACTTTGTATGTACGATTTTCTTACTTTGTTTTCTTCAGGAGGAAACACCGGAGTCAACGCGAGAATACGCTAGGAACATGAAGGCGCTACTCGGAATCAAGTCTCCTGTGGAGCGACGAGTTTGACACTTTTAGTGCGTTAGTTTGTAGTTAGTATATTCTAGTTGTTTGCAATCTGATCAATCTTGTGCTGTAGGGAATACCTACGCATGTTCTGGATTTTATGAATTTATTATTGTTTTGTTATTCGATGAAGATTTTTCCGTTGTAACTATTTCTCGGACCAAGTCTTTCGTGGGGTCGAAAAAAGATTCTGACCTCCAACACCTTGAGGGAAGTTGGAAAACGTTCTGCACTCAAGTCTGAAACAAAATTGATCAGAAATTCCTATGTTTTCAATCCTTCGCGCAGAATTGAAGTGCGGCGTCTTTTGCTTGAATTCAGTCGTCCCTGCATTACTTCAATAGCCTAATTTTATGGTATTACACCTCTTATTGAAGTCGCGACGTCCAGCGGACACTTTGCCTCTTCAGTTGTGCTTCGGCTAAACGAAACACTTCCATCACGACATCGTCGTGTTCAGTCGAGACGGCTAAGGTGAATCGGGTAACAAGTAGGAAAGTGGTTGGGGAGTTACAAACACTGCCACGTCTTAAAGGCAGTGTTCACGATTTAAAAAAGGATAAAAAATGTGTTTCAGTTTTCACTAGGAATGGGAAGTGGAGGGGCACACTGTAGCGTCGACGTCGAAAGAACGCATGAAAACGAGCCAGGAAAGGCTCCAAAAGAGCCCGAAGTTGTCACTTTGAACGCAAGGCAAACCCCAAAAGCGCAACACACGCTTACAGACGTGAACAAATGAATGCTCGAGATCGTGAGATGAGCGATAATTTTCAATCACTAGCCCCGTTCTTCCCTTCATTCTCAACTCTGTTTACTCAGGTCAGCTCGCATACATTGGCTGCAAAATACGGAAGTTACAAGCCTTGGACAACTCGTCCACCATGTTTCCTTAGCTCAATTTTTGAGGTACCATAACTCCGTTCCCAGAAGGTATTGTACGATTTTAAAAACATTATTAGAATCAGCATGGGACCGTTTTTTTTATCGTGAACACTGCCTTTAAGGATGACTCCAATACGCTGGAAAGTCAAACGCGGCAGAAGTCTGAAGAGAAGCTTCACTTAGTTGTGCGTTACTCCAGTCGCCCAGCGTTTCTTCTCAAATCGCAGACGACTGACATCGCGAATAAGTGTATTTTGAGCTGGTAGACGGTAGTGTAACGCCTGACTGTGCTGCTTTCAGTTCCGACTATGAACTAGGTCTGCGGCCAAGAAGACTGCTTAACCTCCTCGCCACGTCGAAGGACACATTGAAACGGTTTATTATATGCAACCCTGCTAGAATTCCGGTGTCCTTATGGCAGATGCGCCCACAACTACGGGTTCGTTTTTGTTCTCGGAACTCGCTCCCATGCTTGTCGGTTATTTATCCGAAGCCCGGTCCAACATAAATAAACTAAAGCAACGACCGAAATTCGTAGAATGGATGCAGGAAAAAATATCTGATATACTGATAAGTCGAATGGGGTAATTATGTATCAAACGGCTAAGTAGCTGATTCGGCCTATCTATGTCCCCGAGCTCCATTATACATATTCGATTATACCTAGTAGGTGTTACCTACACATAAAACGAAATCTAAGGTGCAGAGAATCGTGTGTTCAGATGAAATGGGAGGTAAAGAACTTCTCTTTAAGTACGAAAAGTTCCGTGGCTCGCAAAAATCGTTTGTACTCAGTGAATTTTTCTCATGATCGGCAAGGGTCTCGCGACTCTGTTGATGTCCGTCACAACGGCCATTATTATCCTATAGTGGACCTGAAAGGTGGAGAGTTCTATGGCCCATTCATAGTCCGTTTCTCGGCCTACGTAGTGTGGCACATCACAAAACGACATGCGGCGTCAAATAAGATATCCGCCCGATTTCATCGCAATTTTTTGTCACAAACGGTGGCGCCTTTCATTGAGAAAGGTAATGCCCAAACTTCAAATGTCGTTTTTGGAGACAAAATCAATTCTTTATTCAAATTCTGCAACAACAGGAGCGCGCGCTTATTATTAAAACATCAAATGTTATTATCCAACTTATTATAGTTAAGATATCACGAGTAGTTACACAACAAATATATGATTTCACCCATAACAACAATAACACGTAATAATATAATACATCATATTAGACACCCTTTTTGAACACCAGCACAGTGAAAGACAACCGATCCAGAAGATCGGAGTAGCAAAAAAAAAACAACACGGCAACGCCTTATTCAAGGAAAAATAGAACACAAATATTAATAGAGATCTCACCCCTTCATTTAATCTAATGGTGACCCTAATTGTGTCAATCTCACAAACCAAAACTCCCCGAACACATCCTAACCACGCCAACTTGGGCCAAGTTAAGAAAATACAAGATAAAGTCTAGCATGGATGCAACATCCGAGAACAATTCATATTCGGCCAGTATCCGATAAAAATCTGTCTTCAGCGATCGATTTGTGTGACCCTCCGGAACACAGTACCCGTAGGAAGCTGACCCATTTCCTAATAGCACCAACGTTAAATTTACTCAACTAAAACACATAGCCACAAAACGTACCTGCAAAATAACATAGGACTCTCCAGCTGGGAGAATATCTGGCGTTGGAATGCTCTCAAAGGGACCAAGGTATCTCGACATTGACCTAAAGCGAACCAGGAATAGTGACGGGCTCGGTACGCATACTTACAGTTAGGTCCGTGGCCTGTTTTCTCAGGAAAAGCACCCGCGGATGGCGCGGGCCGTTTAAATCTTACCTGCGGCTTGCGGTATGCTGAGCAAATTAGCTGCGCTCTTCTCTCAGCCTGAATCAATTTACGGGCGGGCGCAGGCGACAGCCGCGGGTGAGATTTTAGTGTTTTTTCTTGAGGAAAAAACGCCACGGACCTAAATATACTTGGAGCCGTATGCTATTCATCGTCATCGGAGATGGGGCTCTGTTTTAAACTCCATGGGACAATTTGGCTCTCATTCAGACTTCTTGTAGAGAAGAATTTCTTGGCCCTCTCTTTCATGCCGAGGCTGACGCTATTGGCCAAATGGAGGCAGAATCTCCTTTCAGCAAGAGGTCTAAATCAGTAACAAAAGTTTGACATGAGAGCCAATCAGGGGCATCACCGTCTCCATTGTCATTCGGAGAGAGAACAGCATATAGAACATAGAGTAGCATGACTTTTACAGCGTCTAATTTCAATATTGGTCGATACAGCCTTCGTCGTGAAAGAGGTTAACGTACTTCGCGAAATACTGCCCAGGAATCAAATTTCTCTTCTCATCCTCGTCAAGTTCGTCGCTGAGTGATCGCACACCAGGCAGTTCCGAAGGTGAGATGGGGCGAGCTGGATGATCTCGGGGTGGCCTGAAATTCGATATTTAAACCTTTGAATGGCGCAATTTATGTGATACATCAACTTACACTACGAGCTGTCGCACGTTCCGAAAGATACACTTTCCTGTCTCGGCGATTCGACCCATATTCTACAAGCGGATCGCGCAGTACTACAGCGTTGACCAAATAAATCACTCTGATTTGACTTACCTGAAGAATGAAGTATGTATCACCGCTAGGCAGTTCCGCCTCAGTAGGCTCGTGCTCAAAAGGTCCAAGATATTGAGTCATTGACCTGAACACAAAACGTTTATTTGCGTAAGCCACGTCGGGCAAAAAAAAAGGATTTGACGTACTTAGCATAGTATTCTCCAGGAACTAAGCGATCTCTCAATGTATCGGACACTTCCTTAGGAATTGATCGCACTCCAGGAAGCATCGATGGCGACATTGTTCGCTGATTTTGCGGCCGTTTGTACAGCGCAATTTCCGCCGCGGTAAGGGCTGGACTAAATAGAGAGTGAGTTAAATCTCCGATTGCGATACATCTATGTCCTCTGACTTTTCTGGAATCTGACTTCGTAGCCGTGTTTGCCCTTCCCTTGCACATCGCTACAAACTCTGCGTTCACAGTAAGTGAAAAGCGAACCTAGATGAAGACCAGCAAGGGAGCGAAAATCGAAGACGCGGTTGAGGCGTAGCCCTCGGTAAGGCTTGAGGGGGCCACGCTCGTAGTGTTCGCTTATATCCCGCTCAATTGGAGGAATTGAGATCTTGGCAAGTGTTATACAGGAAGGATCTTTTTTTTTTCAGTGTAATCGTAAGGGGGTCGTTGGAAAAGTTGGCACCTAATTCCACCCTCTCCTGTGTTCCTACTTCCTCGGAGAAAGTTTCGCAAACACGTGGAGCTTATACCGGCTATAAAACGGCGAAATTCGCATGGTTCCTACGCGTGCTGGTGCGGAGGTTGGAGACAGTGAGATAGCGGAGGGCAGACGGAGACAGGCGTCGCGCGCGCCGCTCGCGCCTCTAATGATGTGAATTACGTTCTATAGAGGGTAGATGTATCACGATTCCGACTTGGGCGTTAAGAACAATGGACACCGATTCATAAAATTTTGCCAAGTTCCAAACCCTCAAGCCTAGTTTTGACTGCATCGCTGATGTTTTTCATCGCAGCGATTTCACACCCGCTGTCGCAACGATGTAGTAGCGGCAGCGATTCTGTTCATAGTGCATAGCCTCTTTGATGATCGAAGAAATTCAAATCAATCAGTCAAATTAATGGCTGGTAGTTACCAATAACACGTTTCGACCGGTAAACACTGACCTTGTCATGTGAAAGGATCAACGTTCACTAGACGAAACGTGTCATTCGCTGGCAATCGCTGCCAGTTTGGCCGCGTTGGAGCGACGGTCAGCGACCATTGAGAATCGCTCTTCAAGCAGCGATGCAGTAAGACATAGGATTTCGTCGCTGCGACCCAGCGATGTAGGACGTTTGCCACGAAGCGATCACAACTGGAGCAGCTTTCCATTACGCGCGATGAAAAAGCGAACAGTTGTCCCTCGCATGGCCGCAGCGACCACCTGCAGTCAAAACTAGGCTTTAAAGAATGAAGGAAAGCTTGGCATTCACGCATTCACATGTTTTGAGCGCTTCCAAGTCTTTTTTCGACCTGGAACGGCATCAAATTTGGTAATTTATTCACTTACTTATAAATACTATAGTTGTGCTTTTTGACTAAACGGACCGAATGAATGAATGAATGAATATATTCGACTTCAACATTTTCGAATAAATGAATGAATTAATTCGACTTCAAATTTTTCGAATAAACGAATGAATGAATATATTCGACTTTAAATTTTTCGAATAAACGAATGAATGAATATATTCGACTTTAAATTTTTCGAATGAACGAATGAATATATTCGATTCTCTATTTCGAATGAATGAATATCGAAAATCGAATAATTTCGAATAAATGAATTAATTTAACTACGGGCCAACCGAATTCAGAGTTCTGCGACGCTACTGCTTTGAAGAGGCAGTTTTAAGACTGGCATCGAAGAGTTTTGCGACGCTACTACTTTGAAGAGGCAGTTTTTAGGAATGGCATCGAAAGCTTTTGAACTGCTCAATATTTCCAATATTCCGCTCAGGCAGGGTTCATGAGTGGTGGCACGCAAAATCGATAAGCATCGTTTCTACACTAGCAGCTGCCTGATGCCACCCACGGAGGGTCTATTCATACAACGCCAGCGCGGCACGAGCGGGCGTTTCGTTAGACCCCGTTCAGTGTTCATTCGCGTCGCGACGGGATGTTATAATCAGTCTACATCTCGATCACGCTACGTCGCGTCGCGACTTCGCTGGGGTGCCACAGTGAAGAGGCGCGATACATTCGGAATTACGCGCTTTCTCCTAGAACGATAGCGGTCGTATAGCGAGATGGGAGTTGTTCGGCCCGCCACGCGCCAGCAATTCCATCAGTGTTACTGTCTGAGTTGGGGATAGTTTCCGCGGAATTTCTGGATTAGGCGTGATTCCTAGCTTTTTTTCGCTTTTCGTGATTTTGTTACTTCGATATTTTTGGCCCTAACGAGTATGAGCCGCAAAACTTGCTGCTATTTGATATTTACTCCTTCCCTTTGAGTATTGCTCATTTTGCCACCTATTCGTTTTTATTTCGTTTCCAAAAATCGATAAAAAAAGAACAAAATCCAAATTAGCCATCGTTGACAGCCATAGAAGCACCTTGTCAAAAGTTGGGAAAAAAATATACAAATCTCGCTCTATTGAAAAATCTTGTGCTCATTTTGATCTAGCGCATATGTCGTGGATTCGACTGCCTTACCAATTCTCGCGGCTTTAGCTTTGGCTACTGATAAATGGTCAGTCGGTACCCTGGATCTCCATCAAATTTCCGTTTCAACTCTGGAAACCGCCAAGTTTTGCTGAAAACCAAAAAAAAGCGTTGGATAGAAGACGATTCACACTTTCGACCAGTATTGCCCTTAGCAGAAGAAAATTCCGGCCCGCAATTGTGGACAAACGCTGTTGCAGCACGTAATGCGATGAAGTCGCGCTGGGACGAAGGTTGATCGTGCCGGGAGTACATGGTCCCACCAGTATTTATTTTCATCGTGTCGCGGCGGGTGTCTGCGATTGCGGACCAGAGATACGCTCGGATGAAAGCACTCTTTCTAGTACTCGTCGAAAACAGATTTATTTTGAAACACATATCATCACTCGGAAGTTGAGGCGTTTCCATGTTTAATGAGGCTTGAGGCTGTGTTGAGCTAATTACTCATCAGTTACGAATAACGAGTTACGAGGATTTGAAAATTACGATTTGCGCAGTTCAAAATTTCAGTTACGCTCAGCCCTGACTCACTAGTGCTGGTGCACTGGCCCTTCGAAAATTTCTGTGTAGGATCCGGTAATGGTTGTGTTAGATTATTCGAATATAATCGAAGATCGAATATGTTCGAATAATTGTCAGTGTCGATAGTCGATTTCGAATAATAATCAGAATACCTGGTATTTTCTGATAGTCGATTTCGAATAATAATCGAATATGAGGTTTTTTCGATAGTCGATTCCGAATAATGATCGAATATCCGCTTTTTTCGATAGTCGATTTCGATTAATAATCGAAAATCGGGATTTTTCGATTACTCGATAATCGAATAAATAATCGAATAATTTATTCGAATGTTTATTCGATTGCGAATATTCGAGCACAACTATAATAAATACGTCGTAAACGACGCGACAAAACGTCGAATGAACAGATCTGGTGTGCAAATTCAACATACGAAACGAAAAGAAATCAGATACAATGTACCCAAGTTTTGCGCAGTGGGGGAGTTTGCGATGGTATTCCTAGCGATAACCTTTTCCACAGGGGAGGTTAATGGCGGAGACGCATAAAGCATATATCCGTGATAAATTAGCATCAAAACAATGGATCGATAGCTTGTCCGGTATTCAAATATGAAAAGCGCATTACTGCGCTAACCGTTGCGGTTATATAAGGAGCCCTACCCACCTGTGTTCCTAAGAGATAGTAATGGTTCAAGGCAGAGTAGGAAAAGTATCCCACTGTAGTTATTCATGGCAAAAACTAACAGAGGCGTACCTCTGAAAGCAAACAAGTTAAGGCATTCCCCTATGTCTACTGAAATGAAACTCATTGCAGCTTTTTTTAAATAAGGCAAACACCTTTATGGCGCCCCACGGGACGCTCCGACGGCGCCCACTGGGCCGTTGTGTCGGGCCTCCGCGAAGCTAAGACCCCCTATATGATCAAAGAACTTTGAGAAAACTCGCAGAAGTCTCTCTTGGATTTTCCTTTTTTTCGCACAAGGTTTTCGAGATCCAAGTCCTTTTGCGCAAAAATTCTTGTGACCTCTCCACCAATCGTTGTGTCGTGCCAGAACCACGCTTGTGCTGCGCCACACGACTAACGACGCGATAGCGCTTGTAAACAAGCTATAGTGTCGATCACCCAAAAAATATACTGCGATCAATGGAGGCACGCGTAAGTTACCCGTATGGCGTCAACGCGCCCAGAATTCCCTCCCAAAAAATTGACTTCGCGGCGAAATACAAACAGGCCAAACCGGGTTGTATTCCTTCCGAAAAGGTCCTATCAGACTTTCATGACAACATATTTGCGCCGCACGCTAATCGCGGGCGGGATATTCCCTCCGTTGGCCAATCGGCGTCTAAGGCGCTGGAGACCTCAGCCGATTGGTATTGTTGTTGTACGAGCCAGCTCCAACAGTTAAGTAAAGTGGTCTCCATAAGAGCTCAGCCGATTGGTCGAAGGTAATAATTCTGCCCAATCCTCCAATATAGTGCTGTACTCCGTATGATAATCTACCCCATGTGTCCTGTGTGGTGAGGAGGACCGAGAACTTTTTCACGTGCTCAGCACCACCAGGTATCCCACTCGACAATACTAGGATTGGCTCGAAAGGTACGTTTCTCAAACCAGACCACTTAACTGTTGGAGCTGGCTCGTAGTAAAGTGGTCTGGTTTGAGAAACGCCAGGGATAAGCGGAATTTTTTGTGAGTCTCGGGAATCGGAACTTCGCAATTTCGGAAACCAGAACGCCAAAACCATCGGAAAATCGTTCAGCAAAATTCTTTCCTGGTGACTGTTCCTAACGAAAAAAACCCATCGGAAAATCGTTCAGCAGAATTCTTTCCTGGTGACTGTTCCTAAAGAAAAAAACCCATCGGAAAATCGTTCAGCAGAATTCTTTCCTGGTGACTGTTCCTAACGAAAAAAAAACAACTTATTCCTCTTCATTGAATAATTTTCATGTAAATACAATCAACCCTCGCTTTTTGGAAAGTAGACGGACGTCAAATCCGAATTCAGCGCCCGAAATAAACCCTTGGGAATTTAGCAAGGAAATGTGTTAAAAATTCTAATCTCGTGAATATTTTTCTACACATTCTCAGGCTTTTGATTGCTGAAATCGGCCGAAAACCATCGGAAATCGGAATTCCGCTTAGCTCAGGCACTCGGGGTCTACGGCCGCCGCACCATTGGCCGCAGAGCCGTGCCTCGGATCAGCTGTCCGTGGTCATTTTTTGGCGTTTCCGGATTACCTCAGGGGACATCCCACATAGATCACCCCTGTTGGTATCCCCGTGGGGGGGGGTAACACCACCGCCAGGGTCCACATTGGGGGGGGTCCACCCGCCGTGTACCGTGGGGAGACGCCCCCATAGTTGGGTGTCCCCCGAGCCGTCGAGAGACCCCCTCGGCGACAAAAATTATGCTCCGTTTCCCGGTGGATCTTCTAGTGCCTAAAGGCCACCTTCCATTTCTGGCTCCGAAGAGTCGACTGACGCACACGGTGAGATGAGGAGCCTTTTGTGCCAGCAACATTGTTAATACCTACCGATTTTGAAAACCCCGGTTTAGTGTGAGTTTGGGTGGGTGAAACACTAGGCTGGACGTCACCGCGGCCTGGCGGGACCGAATTCTCCGGAAACCAGTTTTCAAAAGTTATAGCCATACCTCATCAATGAGCTGTAAAGAAGTTTGTGACCATTCAATTCTGGCATAGAAAGACCACAATGGTAGGTCAAAAAGGGTGAATACTGCTTATTTCAAAGTTAATCGGGTATTCCATTTTGTACCACATTATTGTTGGGTCAAATAACTACTGTATGTGTAGTTTCAATGAAGATTTTCGTCAAACCGACTGAGCACGCGCAAGACTGAGGATCAAAAACACTACAATGTTTTTATATAATGAATGAGTAATAGTTGAAAAGTAGTAAAAAAACAATAACTGGATACCCACTTGCCGTCATTCGCCCGCACCATTCCAGAAGACGAGGCCGATTGAAAAGGATCCTCTGGGACAGGAGAGGAAGCGCGTTTCGTCTGAAAATTGCATGTTCAGAAGAGCGAACTGTTGAAAGAAGCACAATGGAAGGAGTATTCTACCGTCTTCTGCGTTCTTCGAACCATCGTGTTGAGCAGGAGATTTCTGGAGGATCGAAGAGGATGAGAACGAGGAGAGGAAGGCGAAATGACAGAAGGCCGTGCCAAGAATGGAGGAGGCGCGACCCCGAAATCTACGCGCCAAAATGTCTGCCGACTCCGCCCCTGCAAGGCCACCCATATTGTACCGAAGGCAACGTGGTGATCCAACTGATCTATGTACATCATTGCACATAGAACACCCTAGACAGGTCATTCTGTCGTTTACACAACTCATCAGTTGAAGGCCAGACCCATCGAGGGCAGAGCATCGGTCTGTGGCTCTCGTCGATTCATTCAATGCCGCTCATCTGAGATTAATCTGAATCACAGATTCTATGATTTGTCAAATATCCATTGGGAGAAATATCAAATATCCAGTGTTTGCGAAGAAAAGAGTGTCAGAAGAAAGTAGAACTTCTTCAGGAACTGCATCCGATTATGGGGTGGTGAATCCCTCGCCCTCGGGTTTGTGGTCAAGGACTGAATACCAGGGTTTTTATGAAATCTAACACTTTTGTAAAATGCTCCCTGCATTTCCCCTGGGGTACAGAGTATAGTTGTACACGATCGAAATTTTCGGAAAAATTTTCGAATTTTTTTTTCGTTTTCGTTCGTTCGAAAATTCGTCGAACGAAATGTTTTCAATTTTCGTGCAAAATCCGATTATTCGAAATTCGTTCGTTCGAAATTCTTCCGAACAAATTTCGAAAAAGATAGAAATTTCCGACAAATTTCAAAATTTCCCCTGAATTTCGAAAAAAAATTGAAATTTCGATCAGTTTCGAAATTCGTTCGTTCGAAATTTTTTCGAACGAATTTTTTTCATTTTTCGTTCGTTCGAAATTTTTTCGAAATTGTACAGCTGTAGTACAGAGCCCCTGGGCGAGCAAACTTCGACTTGGGTGCCGTCTTTTTCCTACTCCCCCCAATATCCGATACAGTTCCCCTCCTCACAAAACTTTTGAAAGTGAGCTGATGGAACACAACCTTCATTTGAGAAATCCGCTGAAACAAATGTATGGGAATTCAAATTACAATAAATTTACCGATGGACAAATTTTTCGATTCGCGCGTTTTCACTTTTTCCGAATTAATGAAATCCTTGAAATTACTTACAGAGTCCTTCTTTTTCGAGAATAATTAAATAAACAAGATTACAAGTTTCAGAATTTGTGACCCCATGGATTTCCAAAATATTGGTTTTTTTCAGTATGGGTAGATGATTCCCAGATTGATGCACTTTCAAAATTTTCAAATTAATAAATTTCTTCAAAAGTCCAAACTTTTTCAAATATGACAGCAAATTCGTTAACCTCCTTTTATTTGCACTTTAATTGATCCTAATGTGTAAAAACCTTTAAATATTCTATAATATTCGAACATCCTTGTATTCAAATATTCTGGTTATTCAAAAAATTCGGTTTTCGATTCGGCAGACTTTCTTATTCGGTCGTTGAAAAATCACATCAAATTAGCCAGTATTTCAAGAACTAGCCGGTTATCGACTTTTCTTCCCAAATTATTCGCTGATAGAGGAGATTTGTTTGCTGTGGCTGTACTGTCTCGCGCAAATGCTCCAGTATTCTGAAAATGTTGGATTCTCCGCTACGAATCATCGAGAATTAGAGTGCACAAAATTCCTGGTTGGGAAGAACATTCGAAAAAAAACCCAGACTTCTGAAAGAATCAAATATTATATTAGGTTCTATGTCTATGAAAGACCAAAATCTACTTTTAGATGGATTTAAGGACTTTTGTTTTCTGCTGTTAACGGCTTAGCTTGCTTGAAAATGGATTTTTTGATGCTTCAAAGTCTTTCTCAGAACTCTGTGTTACTTGAGATAACAGAAAACAGAATGAGGATTTTTTACGTCGAAGTTTATTGTTAAACGTTTTCTCTAAATTTGTTTTTGCTCTGCAAGAATTTCGATTCTATTTCAAAATTTTTGAAAAAAAACTTTCTGAAACCCATTCGCTGTCCTGTTGAAGTGTGCTTGAAAATGTCTTGGAGGGTCCGAGTTTCGTGATTTTCTGATAATGCTGAGTAAAAACGGCACCTGAGATTTGGATTCGTTTTAATATTAAAAAAATCCAGCATTAGCAGACTTTCAAAAATTTTTCAATCTGGGGCGGGGGAGAAAAGTTATAACAAGAAAAACTTTCGAGATTGGTATTTCCTAATTACACACCTCGTCGAAAGCAAACCGTAGACCCTCTGTTTCGGAGTGAAATTTATTTCCGTTTATCGCGTGCGTCTGCTGCGCCTCCTTCTGCCCACACTTTCTCGCTGTCTCTCTCCTCGCTCCGCACAAGCGCGCGAAGGAACACAGTGAATTCGGCTCCGAAAATGAGAATATTTATTATGCACAGCATTGCTCCTTATTTCGGCACGAAAAAGCAGTCCGCTTCGTTTGCAGAGAAAAAAACTTGAAAAGTACATGATTTGGTTAAAAATGTCGGCGAAAATTTTGACAACCATTGGGAAACTAGGCTTTCGGACAATGCCAATTTGGAACCATTACTAGTACCATTGGACACAGGGTCTCAATCTATCTCTCCGTCTCAGCGGGAGGGCCGAAATCGCACTCCCCAGCTAATGCAACCAAATCGAGGGGCTTGATCCGATCGCCCAAATAAAGAAGTCCGACTGATTCTTCTGGCCGGACAGCTGCATTCTCGCGTTTCCAAGGCTTTGACCTTCAAACAGAGAACAACGCTGTCCATGGGGAAGACACATGTGGTCGGTCTTGTGGCAAAACAGAGTAGAAACAAGAAATTGAGGGAGAGCCTTTTCTCCAATTTCCATGGTGACATTTCAGTTGAATCGATCATTACTACCTATTGTCATTACCAGACCAGATCTGTTCGGTCTCCTCCAGTGTTTCAAATGTGGGTCGACATATAGCCCCAATGATGGTCGGAGGACACAGAGTCTGGCCTCTGTCTGCCACAGGCAACACTCAAATGTGGGTTGCCAATGAACTCCACTTATCGCCTCATCTGTGTTCCTGTCCAGAGATTTACGGCATCTAATGGACATGGGTATTCACCGCACCTTTGAGTGAATGGATACGTCGAACAACTCCTTTTGAGAATATTCCAATCAGCGAAGTTTCCGAACAAGCGTAAAACCTTACAGAGACAACTAAATGCGCTGGAAATCATTCTACGGATATATTTTTACCAAGGAATCTAATGGTCTACGCTATAATAGTCTAGCTTTGAAGATGTGAGAAGTAGAGCAAAAATTCGAGCGTCCCTGTAATTATGGGACGGACTGTATTCGAATATTGCAGTAATTATTAGAAGTTTTAGATCAATCTCGTATAATACTATATGTATGGATGAGAAATAGCTTTCGGTCGTATTACCATCAGAGACAATTTAACAATACTTAAAGTAGCAGAGTTACCAGATCTATTTACCAGATGTATAAGCAATACAATTTCAAAAAGAATGGACAAATGAGAGAAATATGCAATTTTTTCCTCGCAGTTGTATCAGGGTGAGTACAGTACACGCGCCAAGTTTTGTAAAAACGGGGAGCATCGGGCAAACTTGGCAAAAAAGCGTCCGATGCATGTAACTTTTTTGAATGGCGACTTTTTTGAATTCCGAAAACGCCATCATATTCACAGATCAAATTCCTATCTGATTATGTGACTTGTATGCCGTAACTCCCTAAAACCGCTTTGTTTTTTAATGAAATAGTTTTTGCAATCGTTTTGCAAAAACGTCGCGCGCGGCGAAGTGCGGCGAAACTTTGAGCTATTTGTACAAGTAATGTAAGATCAATCTGTATGCTTTCTTCTTGAATTATTTGCAGGTGAGAGAATCTCAAGGTTTGTGTTGGTTGAATTTTCGAAATCTCTCATCTAAGAGTCCAGAGTTTCCGCAACAAAACTCTGACTTTTCAGATAGTTCTCAAGCGTGCTTAGTGAAAGATTTCAAAATTTTAACCTATACACACCTTGAGATTCTCTAACCTGCATCTAAATTATGAAAAAAGCATACAGATTGCTTCCCCATTACTTGCACAAATACTGCTCAAAGTTTCGCCGCGCGCGACGTTTTTGCAAAACGATTGCAAAAACTATTTCCTTAATATCCACGTTCGTTGTTCTTGAAAAATTGGCATTGTTAATCTGGCTGATTTTCTTCTGTGCCTTTCAAGGTTTATTAGATGGTAAAACTCTATTAGGGCGACGTTTCGACCAATTCGTCGTCTTCTAGGCCTGAAATGGCTCGAAACACCTTAACATACTACATACTATACTTGTTATCCGAACGTAAATCCACGGATAATGGATCGATTCGGATAATGCCATTTTAAATTTACCGGATATTGGTTCGATTCAGATAATGCGTTTTTTTCGATTTTTCGGATATTGGATCGAATCAGATAATGCCATTTTTTCAATGATTCGGATACGGATATCCGTCGCATAATTTCGGATAAATTTCGGATATTATCGGAACAAATCTCAGGCAACACACACACACACACACACGCACACGCCCACACACACACACACACACACACACACACACACACACACACACACACACACACACACACACACACACACACACACACACACACACACGCACACGCACACGAACACACACACACACACACACACACACACACACACACACACACACACACACACGCACACGCACACCACACACGCACACGCACACACGCACACACACACACACGCACACGAACACACACACCACACACGCACGCACACACACACACACACAGGAGTAGAATAGTAGCTACGAGAAATGGACTTATACATACATAAATCACACGAGTGAGGAAACAAAAGTGAGTCAAATAGTTGATATAAAAAATAGACCGGTTTACTACATTCAGCCTAAAATGAACCAATTTTATCCGATTTATCCGATTTTACCTGGTTTTATCCGGTTTTGATCCGATTTTATCCGATTTTACGCAAATTTTATCCGTTTTATCCGATTTTTATCCGTTTCTATCCGATTTTTATTAGTTTTTATCCGAATTTTTGACCCTTCGGATAATGGTTCGATTCAGATAATGCCGATTTTAAATTTGCCGGATATTGGTTCGATTCAGATAATGCGTGTTTTCAAATTTTCGGATATCGGATTATCCGAGTCTCGGATATCCGGTCGGATATCCGAAATGGAGTGATTCGAATTCTAAGTATACTACATACCCGATCAAACGCCTTTTCACCCTCCACCAGTCGCCAAATATCCCACGAGTCCCGAGGAATGCCCATAACAACAATTTAACCAACCCGCAAAAGTTCCATCAACGCTGAGCTCCACTCGATGGCGAGAATGACCAGGAGCAAGTGGGAAATCCTGGCAGAATAGCCCCGAGACTCTCACAGACCGCAAAGTGGTATAAGTGGCAGGAATTCATTAGTTATGGCGATGCATTCATTCCTGTTATTGAGCTTTGGGTCTCGGGCTCGAATGAAGAAAGCCTCCAAAGCCTTTCTGGGACCGATGTCGTTTTCGTAGGCCAATATCTTGCACCTGATACTGACGTACATGCCTTGATGTGTGTGGACCCTATGTTTCCCGAGAGGATTCAGAAGAACTTTTCGACGTTTACTCGCCAGGTGTTCTTTAACGCGTATACATAAAGCTCTCCCTGTTTCTCCGCAGACTGAGCATTGTATCTGGTATACAACCCCACTTTGTGCGCAGTTCCCTTCCCTTCCATTGGGGCAAATCGTACAGTTCTCCGTATTGCTCGTGCGGTCGTACAATCTATTCCGTACCATTTGCTTTTTGATATTGTCCCTCGGAATATCAACAAGAAAAACGTCGTTAGTTAATTCGGCGCGAGTAGTGCATTGACGTATTGCGGAGCTAACTGCGTCCGATACGAACGGTAGCTGAAGGATAATTTTGTCTTCAAACACACACACTGCGTTGCCTACGCAAGGTTGACCCGTGACTAAGTCAGCTGTATCCATTCTGAGCAGCAATTTCGCAAGCCATCCTATACGACTCGTCATATTTCGCAACTGGTGGAGGGTGAAAAGGCGTTTGATCGGGTATGTAGTATGTTAAGGTGTTTCGAGCCATTTCAGGCCTAGAAGACGACGAATTGGTCGAAACGTCGCCCTAATAAAGTTCCACCATCTAATGAACCTTGAAAGACACAGAAGAAAATCAGCCAGACTATTTCCTTAAAAAACAAAGCGATTTTAGGGAGTTACGGCATGCAAGTCACATAATTGGATAGGAATTTGATCTGTGAAAAAAGTCATCATTCAAAAAAGCTACATGCATCGGACGCTTTTTTGCCAAGTTTGCCAGATGCTCCCCGTTTTTACAAAACTTAGGGGTCGTTTATACTTCCGCCGCCGAGCGGCGCGGCACAGTGCATTCCTGTAATATTGATCACGCGGCGCGGCACGATCGATACTATAGGATTGCACTCCGCCGCGCCGCTCGGCGGCGGAAGTATAAACGACCCCTTATAGTGTTGCACTTCGCCGCGCCGCTCGGCGGCGGAAGTATAAACGACCCCTTAGCACGGGTATTTTAGTTTGTAAAATAATGCAAAGCATAACGAATTTGGCCTTATATTGGATGAGTAAGTACTTCGATACTCCGAATACTCGATAAAGCAACTAATCACGCACTCTAGAAATTTTGTTGTCTGTTTTTCTTCCGAAATCTTGAGCTACAATCTGTGAGAATCAATCAGCTCTATCCACTTCGGCCGAGCCGCTCTGGCCTTGTTAAGATTTTGACCTTTTTTGAATTAGGGCTAGAGTTGGATTCTCTGGAAAAAAATCTTTCGAATGTGAATAATTTTTTATCTTTTCATCATTCATTCCGGTATCATAGTTTATGTACACGGACTACCTAGGTAACAATGTATTTGCACTATTTTCATTACTATTAGAGATGTAGATAACAGGCTTAACATTTGCGGAAATAGGTTGTAAAATTCTTTTCTTATGGATTGTATAAATGATGATAACAGTTCTCCTCTTTAGTGAGGAGACCCGGGAGAACTGTACGATAATGTTCGTCTAAAGAAAAGGGTCGAAACGAATTTTATCGTTCTATTGATGAATTTTCGCTGGTCTTAACTATTTATTCTAATAAGAATTGTTTTTCAAAAAGTATATTCTTTAGGGACTGCCTGGGGCATTTAGCCGATTCTGAGTATGAGATATTGGGACGCTGTCCTTCCCCTAGAACGTATTCAAATTGCATCTTGAAACTCCATCTGATGCTGGCAAGCCACCCTTGTGAGTTTAGCAGCCGGTTCGAAGGCATCGTCGTTTTCATAGAAAAAGAAGGAAGATGGATGCAGACGAAATATAAGTTGATGAAATTTGTTTCGACTCTACCCGCAGAAGAACTTTACCAAACAATTCTGCCGAGGCTCCTCAGTGAGGAACAGAACTTTCGATGAGGAAGAGTAATGAGAAGAGAAAATTGAGCGAGAACTGTTGGCAAAGAGCTACATGGGATATTACGTGAAAAACGAGGCAGGAAAATGGCGGAAAAAAAGGAAAAAGAGTCAGAGTGGGGGGGAGGAGGGAAGAACCAATGAGTCCAAATCTAATTGGGATCGATAAAGTCAAAGCGTGTCTGTAGTCAAACAAGTGGTATGGGGGAGTAATCGGAATCAAGATTAGAGTGTAGCTATCTCTAACGCTCATAAAACAGCAGCAAGAAATTTCTTAAAGGCAGTGGTCGCGATCAAATATGCTTGCCGTCTTTCTCTCTAAACCCCTTTCTAGGTCTCGAGTAGAAGAATCTATAAGAAAAAATCGCGAAAAAACCACTATTTTGGGCGAAATTTGAAGCCTGAACTTTCTTTTCTTTGGATGGTGGACGGGCCCACTCCTCATCATCGGCATCGACGACCACTCATATCAAAAACATCAGCTGGCTTGAAATTGAATTGCAATCAATGAACCTTAGAATTTATGTACTAATCTAGTCAAAAAATAGACTGGAGTGTTTTCTTTCATTGCTCAACTGGTTTTATTGGGTAAATTTGCATTTATTTCTCCCTCTGAATGTCGATGATTTTTGACTGTGCGGCATCTCGGAGAAAACTCGCCGCGAACGAGCCGTGAACCTACCACGAACCTCGTGCCTGCCGCGAATCTGCCGTAAACCTACCGCGAGCCTGGAACCTGCCGCGAACACCTCGGCACCGCGATGTTCTTTTAGTATTAACTCTGAAGCTGGTGCGAGCCTGCCGCGTATCTGCCGCCAACCTACCGCGATGTTACTCTTTGCCGCGAACCTGCCGCAAACCTGTCGAGTATCTGCCGCGACCCCATCTGAACTGGGTTATTATTCAAGGTCTTAATGAGACCAAATCGTCAATAGTGGCTTTACATGTTTCGTTAAATCCTGATAACATCCCACTAACTATACGCTGCTTGCTGTGTGTGACCGTCTGTGTGCATGTGTGTGTGTGTGTGTGAGGGTGAACGGAAATTCGGTCGGTTTGTTTTCAGAAATGAAGCAATTCGGTTTGTTGTTATGATGTGATGACGTATACTGATAACACGATATCATCAGTTTCCTATGTAAAACGTTGCTGAACGCCTTCTTGGGCGGCTGCATGTGCAGTAGAAGCCCTGGTAAGGTAGACGGGATTTCACTGGGAGTGCGCCGGGCGCCGAAACAAGTAGGCGCGACTCCACTAGGAGTGCGCCAGTTGCAGGGGTATCGTGGGCGACCAACTGTGAGTGCGTCGAACGCCGGGAAAAGTGCGCTGGATCTAACTGGGTGTGCGCCGAGCGCTGAAAAAGTGTACTGGACCCAACTGGTAGTGCGCCGAGCGCCGCGAAAAGTGTGTTGGACCCATCCGGGAGTGCGCCGAGAAAAGTGTGTTGGACCCAACTGGGAGCTCGTCGAGCGCCGGGTAAGGTGTGTTGTAACCAACTGGGAATGCGTGATGCGCCGGGGAAAGTTTGTTGGACCCAACTGTAAGTGCGCCGACGCAGGGGGTGTGGGATCGGATTGGGTTTCGAGGAACTATAATAACTAGGTTCTCATTTGACAATGAGAATATCATTTTGTGCGTTAAAACACACGCCTACAAGTACGTCGCGAAGCGGCGTGCGTGTGCAGTTTGTTGATGATAAGCGCTTCACTTCACCAGTTGAAATCCTACAATATATGCCTCTCTTCACCATTTTTTTCTGGAAAGTTGCTTGTTTTCTCCTTTATCTTTCTCTGTGTCCGGTTATGTAGTTTTCTCACTTCAACGTCTCGACAAGCGACTAAATCTACGCCTGACATCCGGCGTCAATTACGGTGTTTTGCTTGCGCCACTGCAGACGGCACATCATAAATGACGGCGACCTCCAAAATTGCGCTTGGGTGGTGGCCATCGTGTATCAACACCCCTGAGGTGGCGGGAGAAACGGGGGAGGAGCGAGGTCCCTAATTGGACGCAACCCAGGGCTAGCCCGTGTTGCGTCCAATCTGGAAGCTCGCTCCTGCCCCGTTGCTCCCGCCTCTTTTGGGTGTTGATACACGATGGCCACCACCCATTGCGCTTTGCCGCATTGGGCCATTGTTATACCTCCAGTCTGCGACCGCGACAGGCTCGCTCATCTACGAATCGTGTCGGGACCTACACTTTCACCATAAAAAGAGCTGTCGCAGGAACACTTTCTGTGCGCCGGTCGCGTCGCAGGATTGATGTATGGCACAGCACAACTGGCCAGGCAGAGACTGCGACGTCGCTCAGGTCTTCGACCGCGACAGGGCTGTGGCAGAGTACAACAATGACCTTGTTATAGTGAAATCTATCGGAAAGCTATTATTTACGTAGCCTTGTTCCCTAGGAGGTGTAAGAACGATGAAATCATAAAATATAGGGTGAAATATTTGAAGGTACAAATGTTGTGGGAAGATGAAGTTCTGCTGATGATGATGAAAAAAATTCTGCTTTCATAGTTTTTGCACCTTCTAAAGAACATACCTCAATGTACCAGGTTGTTCAATAAGTTTTGTCGTTCGATAAGAGAGGGCGTGGCTACTAGCCCGATTTTTTTTCGTTTTGTTGGTACACTCTTCATATGAAAGTATGAGAAGTTTCATTTCAATACGAGTGTCAAAAGTGTATAGTGATTGTTCGCCTACAATTAGAACAGTAGAAAGATGGGTTGCTGAATTTAAACGTGGCCGTAAAAGCCTTGAAGACGATCCACGTGAAGGACGTCCAAAAAGCGCATCAACACCAGAAATCATAGCCAAATTACAGGACATGGTTTTGGAAGATCGTCGATCGACTGAGAGAAATTTAGTAGAGGCTCTACACATCTCATTAGGCAGTGTGAGCCATATTTTGAGTGAAATTTTTGGTTTTAGAAAGCTGTGTGCACAATGGGTGCCGCATTCGCTAACAATGGAACAAAACACATTCGAATGCGACTTTCTCAGCAACATTTAGAGCGTTTCAAAAAGGATGAAGCAGATTTTGTGCGTCGATTCATCACTATGGATGAGACTTGGATTTTTTTTGGTTTTTGTGAAGTGTATTAATGTTCAGGGAGATTATACTGAATAATAAAGTGTATTTTGAACCATAAGATTTTCTTGTTGAACGACAAAACTTATTGAACAACCTGTTAGAACATAGTTTTCCGACAGATTTCTACCACAGCAATGCGGCGAAGTGCAGTTTTCTTCCATTGGGTCACCTACACCACAAAACTGTTCCGGTAGTGTACCGAGAACGCGCCCGTTGAACGACTGATCGAACCCGCGCGGCCTACGATACGCCTCTGTGCTGGGCGGACAGAGGATTGGTCAGACCAAGTTCACACAGGCGGTTGGTTTTGTCATTGATTGAAGTGCCTAGGAGCCGGATTGCCTCCTTTGTGTGAGGTGAGGGTGAAACGATGGAGGGGCTTTATCCCCCTTCCCAAATTCTTGCAGCTAACAAGCTTGCCAGCGGGGAAGCATGAAATTCATGCTTCAAGTATAAGCAATATTCAGCCGGCCCCCTGAACCGGCCGACTCGGTGCCTTGAACCTGCCGGGTTGGCGCCTTAAACCTGCCGAGTCGGCGCCTGATAGGCTACGACTCGGCAGGTTTGCGGGAGATTCGCGGCGAGTTTTCTCAGAGATGAGACTGCGATCTTTTTCGTTGGCGCTGTGCACGTGTGCACGAAATGGCTTCTTTGGGCCCTAGGAACTCTAATTCTAGCCCGTTTTTCACCGAGCTACCTTCATAGCTTTTCAGCTGTTTTTGATCTAAGCTGATTTTTGTAGTTTTTTCGATAACGTTTTTCATCCTGACCACTGCCTTTAATGTTATTGTGATCATCTGGCAGAAGAAATTTATATGAAACTTTTTTGTTGCGATAGATACATTTGACTATGTCCACAGTAATGAATTCGGAAGAGTACCCATTATGCAAAAGTAAATTTTCCAGCTCTTTTAATATGCCAATAAAAAATTTAACATCAGAACAGACATTGGCTATCCTCAAGGTCTCCTTGTATATTGATGAGGCTTTGACGATAACAGAAATTGCTGAGTCTGACTTCGGAAATTTCTTAACGAGGGAATCGAAGTATATAGGCCTATCCCGGCCTTTAACGACAAGTGCCTTACTAAAACAACAGTCTGCTTCGAAAAATCTATTTAGAGGTGCATATTAAAGAGTCGAGTAAAAAATTGCGCCATCACAGACTTGGATGAAATTCCAATGAAGAGAATTCAAGTTTCGCAAGTGTATGCCATACATTGCTCCGACTCAAATAATCGCGATATGTATTTCGCGATTGCATTATGCTCGGTTTCGACTCAGTTGAAAGTAGAATGATTGATGAAGTAAAATTTCGAATACATTTGACTATCGAAGAAATGGAATTAAAAGCATATTATTTGAAAGCCTAATGTTCGGAATCTCGACAAACAAGAAAAGTGTCCAGAACGTTGAAAGCAACTGCAAAAACGAATAAAATTGTTATTATGTATTCCCAGGGCCTCTTTTGTAAAACTGCGATGTATTCCGTGCAGAGCTGCTGGTTCCAAGACGTTTTTCAAGCTTATCGGAAAATCAAAGGTACCCCATCGGAATTGGTTCACACTTGTATGTAGGGGTTGCAAAGGTTAATGAAAACGAATCGAGGAGGCTCTTTGTGTCCGAGGTCTGAGTTTCACTGTAGGTTACGGTGAGTACCATGCCATTCCCGAAAACCGACAAGTAGACATCGATCTCATGTTCAGCATCCCCAATAATCACTATGGAGAAATTTTGAGCCAAAGTTGAAACTTTTACCAAATTACCGTATATGTATATAGACCATAATCTGCCTTACAGGCGGGACAGCGTCTCTCTGCACACCGATGGAGGAGATGTCCGCCTTTCGAGGTTCTAGTTCCACTGGGGACCACTTGGCTTGCGTTGAATAGCGTGACGTTTCGAACTGCAAAAACAGGACAGCTACTCCAACGGTGTGTAGAGAACCCCCATCCCATTACATAAGCAGTCAAGAATCTATAAACGGACCTCAGATCCGTGTTGAGCACTCCAAAAACCCCTAGAGACACGATTTAAGCCACATCTGTCGTAGCATTTAGAAACGGTCAAAAGTCGCGTTTTGCCCTCAAATTTTTCTCCCGATGGGAAGCTCTAAACGAATCATGTAGGAAACTGGAAAATCGACAAAGCCGAATTCGTGATCGGCACCCCGAATAGACCCGATGGGGAATTCCAAGCCAAATCTGGAATATTTGTCTGCAACGCTTTCAACACCCCTTATTTGATACAAACGCCCAAGCAACAATTGGTAGCAGTGGAAAACGTTATTACTCTGTGCAAAGTTGGGAAAATGTGCTTTCACTCAAACTCTGCCCAGCATGGTTGTTTTGAACACTGAGCACGATAATGGAATCCCTTTCCAAATTTTCCAACAATTATTGCGCGTTTCGGAAGCTACAATAGGTACAAAAAACGACCGTCCTGAAGTTGAACTACTTGGAACCAGCAGCTCGAGACGGGATATAACGCAGTTCTCCCATAGAGGACCAAGAGATAGGCCGAGATAATGCTTCCCGCGACCGACGACGGCCACAGTCCATATCAGGCATATCGATTTTCGGTCGATACTGATGGTAAACATTGCGTCGCGTCGCTTGTCGCTGGAGGTACGATCCCGGCCATACTAACAATACGGTTTTCGCAGATGCGGTTAGCGCTCTGGGCACATCCCTTCTAGGTCGCAAAAAAAGTTGAAAATCGACAAAAAAATCCAAGGAGATAACTATAGTATTTACTCTTAGTACCCGCTTTGGGTACAGTGTATTCCACTTATACTGGCAACGTAGAGTGATTGTGTGCGATTAACACAGCACGGTAGACTCAATGTTCATTTCTTACACAGTAAATTAGCAGTAAGGCATTATAGGACTATTAAACCGCAATTGCTTATCACAGCCAAATCAAAACAGATTGCACGATGCGTAACAACGTAGTAAGAGAGAGAGAGAAAAAAGCACACAAGAAATGATCCCGCATTAAGCACGGATTAAGGAACAGTTAACAAGATCCCATCACCGATTTTCGAAAAAAAACTAGCTAAAAATTAATACTTATTTCTGATTATGCTTCAGCTAATATGCATAAATTAGTCATCCGACAGGCTAGCGCTGCAATATAATATTTCACAATTAAAAGGATTAACCTAGCGTTCGAATGGGAACAGATTTAGCGCTTATTACAAAATAAAATCCTTCGAACTATAAACTTCAAGCCAGTCCTAGCAACAGATGTTGCTTTGTCCTTTGCGAGTTGACAAATGTGTCGGAGTAAGCCCTATTTGGTCATCAGAAGGGAGCAATTGAGAAATTCGAACTTTCTTCAGAGAGATGTAGGCTTGTGACCTCTACAGCTGCCTTCTTCCATCTCCTGAAGTCGTAATTCCAGCTGCACCCTCACCTGAACAAGAAGGCATTCGAAGTGAAGTCACACAAATAGAAGGAAGTCATAGGGAACTACGCAACTCACTTGAGCCATCCTCGCTCTTTCAGCTTCCAGCTCTGCATTTTGAGCACGAAGACCTGCAAACTCAAATCTACAAATTTCGGGGTAACTCTGAGGTTGGTTCCCAATCACTTGATATACAGTTCGCCCCCGTTCCTCATTTGACACGCTCTTCGGTTGAAATCTTCAAAATTTACTAAGTAGGTAAATTACTCATGTCTCCGAAATAACCTTGAGAGCTGATGCGAAGCGAACACGCTCTATCTAATGTAGCGCCATCCTAACCTACTGTTATTTGACTCAACCCGCATTTTTTCGATTTTCGTGAGATTTCGGTGGGTATACCATAGTGTAGCATTTTGCATATCATGTGCCGCCCTTCCAGCACCGCTATGGTGCCGCCGCCTAGTCCGCCAAGACGATTGGCCATTTCACCCATTATTCGATTCCCATTCCGAGTCCACTGCACAATAAACAATATGAGATTTATCCTACACTACCGTGAGTGTAAAGCAAGCCTGGATTTTCTGCAGTTGAAACCCAACTTTGCCCAGCACCGTCATGGCGCTGCTAAGCGCGCGTGCTGCGCAATTAACTATTGTGCGCCGCTCGTTCCGCGCCTGCGGTAAGTACTATGAAATGCGCCTAACAAGGGAAGTTTACAAAGCGTAGGTCGGATCTGCCAAAACGACTAGTATCGTTAGAATCTCTTGTGGCTCAATAGTAAAACTGCGCAGTATCCTGCCCCGAGCTACAGGTTCCAAGAAGTTACAAGCATAAAAGGTAGTTTTTGTGCCTTCTGTATCTTCCAAAAAGCGCAATAGTCTTCGGAAAATCCGGAAACGACTTCATTAATATGTTCAGCGCCCAAAACTACCCCCCTGAGCAAAATTTGGGTAAAGGCGCATCTTCCATACTTTGTCCAGACTGATAGCGTTTTCGACTTGCACGGATTTTCGGTTAGGTGTTTATTTATAGAACGTAGGGATTTTCGGTTGGGCGTTTATTTATACCGATTAGAGGGCTCGGGAAGCGTTTTAGAAAGATGTTCCAGATTTGACTTACAATTCTCCAAAGAGGGTTTTTTGGGGAAATCACGAATCTGTGGTTTATTCGTCGATTTTCCAAAGTTTTAGGCTAATTTTGTTCGAAGCTTTCCGACCGGGGAAGATTTCGAGGGAAAACGCCACTTTCGAGATTTCCGGATTTCTAGGATAGATGTGCTTCAAAATCACTTTCTGGGGATTATTTGGAGTGCTAAACACGAATCTGGAGTCCGTTCATCGATTTTTTGCACATTACGATAGATTACGGTCGGTATATGGTAGTTTCGTCAAAATCTCTGATTTTACTCAAAATTGTATACGGGGGATATTCGGGGTGGAGAATATGAATTTAACGTCCGTTTGTCGAATTTCAAAATGCTAAGATGTTTTGCCCCCTGAATGGCATATTACCTACCGTAACCTACAGCAACCCCCAAAATTTCGACAAATGGCCTCCTGATTCGTGTTCACTACCTTAGATTACCCCTACATACAACTTTTGAGCTAAATCCGAGAAAATTTTTTTGAAATCCCAAAAAAAATGCCTGATGGGAACCCTTGCCTTTCCGCGAAGCTTAAAGAATGCTCATAACTTTTTTGAACCTGCAGCTCGGGGCGGGATACAGCGCATTTTTACCATTGAGCCAGATCAGATACTAACGGTTCTAGTCGTTTTCGCAGGTCCGACCAACGCTTATATATATACTTCCCTTGTAAGTCAATGCGATATACCTACCAAAACCTACCATAAAGATGGTAAACACGATAATTTTTGTTCTGGAGTTTCTCACTTAGAACTATGCTAAGAGATGGCGAAAAGAGCACTACAACGCCTATTTGCAATAAAGTAATTCTCCGCCCTAAACTAGATGTCCGGTAAGACGAACGACTTCTCGGTGGTTGCGACAGGTAAAAATGAGGTCATTCGACCATAGAGGATTATACCAGGTTGTCCAATAATTCTTGTCCGAAAATTTCACCATTTTTAATTTTTTTCAACTTTATTGAAAAACAAGTCTAATCAACAATATAATCACCACAGTTATCCACAACAGTGTCCCATCGATTGGGCAGGTCGCCGATGCCCTTCGCCCAGAACTCCGGGGACTGTGAGTCGAAGAAGTCCGCGATGTCGGATTTGAGGTTGTCGTAGTTGGTGAATTTTCTTGCGACCAAATGGTGCTTCAGCGGGCGGAACAAGTGGTAGTCGGAGTAGGCGAGGTCCGGGGAATACGGCGGATGGGCAACCGTCTCCCAGCCGAGCGTCGCCAACTTCTGCTGGGTCTCCTTCGCCACGAGGGGACGCGCGTTGTCGTGCAACAGGGTGACCGGGGCCCGTCGGGGACGCTTTTCTCGGATGGCGGCGGCTAGTTTCTCGAGCTGATCAATGTAGATGGAGGCGGTGACCGTCCTACCTTGTGGGAGCAGCTCGAAGTACAGCATGCCCTTGGTGTCCCACCAGCAGCAGAGCATGATCCTCAGCTGGCGCAGGTTGGCTTTCGGCGTCGTCGGCGGCTCTTCTCCGCGCGGGATTCAGACGGCACGGCGGGCGACGTTGTCGTAGAGGACCCAGCTCTCATCCCCAGTGACCAGGTCCTCGAGAGCTCCTTGCGATGCGGACGAAGGAGGAGGGACTGGCAGACGGCCACGCGGCTCTGCTTGTTGGCGTCCGTCAGACGGTGGGGGATCCAACGGGCCAGAACTTTGAGGTAGCCGAGTAAGTTGAGTCGATTGTGGATGGTGGACTTGCTGCAGCCAAGCGTCGTCGCCAGTTCACGGGTGGTGGCTTCCGGCTTCTCCTTGGTACAGCGAAGGACTTCGTCATCATCCACCGTAGAAGGCCTCCCGCTGTGCTCCATGTCCTCGAGGCTCGTGTCGCCGCTCTCGAAACGATTGAACCAGCGGCTGACTGTGCGTTGGGACACTGCATCCTCCTTGCACGCTCTGCAGATGTTGGCGACCGCGGTGCCCGTGTCGTTGCCCAGCAGCCACTCGTAGTACACGAACGTACGAATTCGACCTTGGTCCAATTTAGCTTGTACTGGTAGCTAGACGCGGCGACTGCGCCTCATATACCCCTAGCGTAGAACTTTGGAGAACCTTCTAGAAGGTTCTTACACTTGCCTGATATTACAACACTTCTAAGGAGAATTATAGAATTTTGAAAATTTTCGGACAGGAATTATTGAACGGCCTGGTATAATGCTAAAAAATATATGTAGGCTCTGGGGCATCTCTAGTGGGCCCTTGTTTTCGCCTATCACCAGCGCTGAGCGGCCGCTTTTCTGTCGAAACATCCTTATCACCAGTTGTTTTCACCAAGGCACACCGCTCCGTTGCTGGTGATAATCGAAATGTCGTACGCTCGTGCCGTGGCAGTGTGGAGAAAAGGAGATCATCTCCGTGCAAACCGACGTCGACCTCTCCGCGAGGAGAGTTTTTGTCATGGGAGAGCTGCTGGCTGCCCTCAGCTCTCCTGAGGATTCTACTACAAAGGGCTGGCGTCGAGAGGAATCCACGACCCGCTCGGAAAAAGTACCCATGTGCCACATGCGACAGGAATGTCACTTGGAATGGAAGCAGTGTCCAATGCTTTGTATGCCAAAGGTGGGTGCGCCTCTCTTGCTCGGATCTCGGTTCTGTGAGGCACCACGGTTCTTCTCTACGTTTTATTCTAAGCTCTGCCTCCAGTAACTCTGACTCCTCATCTAACAACCGCCCCCTCTCTATTGTACATATTAATTCCAACAGCCTCTGCGCCAAACTTTCTGAATTAACTCTCTTCCCACGCACTCACCACCCAGATGTTATCATGGTTCAAGAAACTAAACTCTGCTACCTCTCGGCATCCAAACATCCCGAGCTATACTGCATATCATACTCCAAGGTCATCTATTGGAGGCGGAGTGTCTACTTTTCTTCCATCCTCTCTTCCTTCTAATCTTGTTGCAAATACTATCTTGTTGCAAATACTCCAGTAGATGGCACTCTCCGGTGTATCACACCACTTTCCTTGATCAACATATACATCCCTTCTTCTACTTTTTCTCCATCAACATACAACCCAATTCCCCTTCTCAAGCAGCTGTAAGACTGCTCTCTCTCCCCCTCAATGGCTTTGCGGGTGACTACAATGCTCACTCGTTCTGCTCGTCGCTGGATTCTGATCCTAGGAGAAAAGACGTCAAAGAATGGGCGGAGGGGAGGAGTGCAATCACATTCCCATCTTTGTCAATATCGATCTGTCTAAGGCTCCGTCCATAGCGGACGTCCTAGCGTCAAGTGACCGAAAAGTGACGTTGGGGGTTTGCAACTTCAGCATTTGTTATTGATCTGACTCCACAGCGACCACTGCAGCCGGCCAGTCGTTGACGATGGAGGCATAACGACCGTAACGGCTGTCACTAATATTATCGATACCATCATTAACCACGTGCCGTCCTCTAACACGTTGAATGCGCCAGCCGTCGAGCGTCATGCGCCAGCGTTTGAGTGCTGGCGCATGATGCTCCGACGCCTTGACGCTTTGCCGCTGGTCGTCTGCTATGGACGGAGCGTAACCCTCTTGCTCCCGTTCTTATCTCAATTTACGCCTTGCAGACTGGAGCCTGTTCAAAAAGGTTGCACTACGCCAAGCTGCCGTGGAATGGCAATGAACACCAGAAGGAGCGCCACCTATCTGATGCTATCCTGAAGGCTATGAAAGCTGGGATCCCTGAAGGTCGCGTCAAGGTATTTTTTCCCATTGTCACGAGGGAAATACTTCAGAATTTTGGAACAAGGGACGCAAAGAGAGCGGCAGATCATCTCGACCCAGAAATCGCTGAGCTGGATAATGAGATCAAGAGGGAATTTGACAGGCATAAGAAGGAATCTTCGAAAAGGTTTACTGAGAAGATGAACTTCAGGAGTGATGCCGCTGCAACATGGGAAGCTTTGAGGAAAATCTCCGGAAAGTGCACCTCCGCCAATAATTCCACTATTGAATTTGAAGGTGGTATCTTTGAGTCAGGGAAAGAGGCCGCAAATGCTCTTGGGAAGCATTTTTTTCACCACTCGAACTAAAAGAGAGAAGCAGAATGGAATAACTGTACGAGAACCCTGCAAATTGCCACGTATGGATGGAGATGAAACAGTCACGCCCACGCAAGTTGGGAAAAGCAATCAAAGAGAAGAGTAACTCAAAGGCAGTAGGGCCAGATGGTTTAAGCCCAGCAGTCCTGAAGAGGCTGCCCAGCGAACTTCTGCCCTTGTCGCTGACGTCATAAGTACATCGTCTCGGGCATGTGCTTTACCCCAAGATTGGAAAGTCGCACGCGTCATTCCGTCGCCAAAACCAGGAAAATCACCATCAACGGCGAATGGATACCGTCCAATCAGCCTTCTCTCACCGACCGCCAAGGTGACCAAAAAACTGGTTGTTGACGAGCCGGCCGAACATAACAACAAGTAACAGCGTCAATATGGCTTCCGTAAACTACATTCCACCACTACAGCCTTGCTAAAGAATGTAAGCTACGTTCTGGACGGCTTCAATGCCAAGAAACCTCAACGCACCGTAAGTGTAGCCCTCGACCTAACGAAGGCATTTGACACTGTAAACCTGGGCATATTGGCGAAGTCTGTTGAGGTCAACCATCCCGCCCCGGCAAAAGCGGTGGGTAGCTGCCTTCACCAAAGGAAGTCGGGCCCACGTGCTATTCCAGGGACCCGTCTCCAATAGCGTCCCCATTGCCGCCGGTGCCCCTCAAGGAGGAGTTATATCACCCGCTATTTTCAGTTTATATCTTGAAGATCTACTCGTTCCACTCAAGACATCAAGGTCATTGCATATGCGGATGATTACACTATTCTGTGCCGGGATCGTGACATGAATGAAGCCGCCAGTAAGATCAATGACATGATCAAGTTGAAATGTTTCTTCGATAGCAAGATGCTCACGGTCTCTGCCTCTAAATGATCTGTCCCCATCCTTTACACTGATCCTGCGGAGCACAGAGCCCATTCCATGGTTAAATGGGACGAAACTCACTTGCCTACCGCCCGATTTCCTAAGCTACTCGGTCTCGTGTTGGACCTTCGATACAGGTTTCATAAAAACACGGAGCAGAAGCAAGCTACAGTAAGAACAAAACTCAACGTCCTACGTGCTCTCGGTGGAACGTCCTGAGGATGCAGTAAAGAAACGATCCTGACAACGTACAAGGCTATCATACAACCGGCCTTGGAGTATGTTGCACCAGTCTGGCAGAACTTAGTATCGGATTCATCTTGGTCAAAGATGCAGCGTGTTCGAAATGCTGTTATTCGAATCGCCACGGGCTGTGCGAGGAGCTCTTCAGTAGACCACCTCAACACCGAAGCGTGCGTATTGCCAATAAGAGAACATTGCCAGCTTCAGGCACAGCAGCTGTTCATAAACATACTGAAGCAGCCGAATCATCCGTCGAGAAGAGTATTAGACCCCGTGAGGGAGAGATGTATAAGAAAGCCGTTTGCTAATGCTCCAACGAAAATCAATATACAGAGATGGTCAAACGCACAACAAGAACGCCTTCGTCTGTTGCGCGCGGAGCATACCCAGTTCGTCGAGGATCACTTGAGCAATGCCGCCGTAAACGCCATCCTGGGAGTCGCGCCGCCTAGGGTGAGCGCAACCGAGATGAATTCTGTAGGCGTGCCAGGCGCACCCTTGCATCGTTACGCTGCGGGCACTCCCCTATGCTTATGTCATACTTGCATAAGAACGATAACAGAAAACGTGATGAATGCCAGGATTGTGGCAGCCCTGGCCATACTACAGAGCACCCATTTATCTGCCCAAAATGACCTACAGAACTGAAAACAATGGATTTGCGGACGAATCCGAGTTTGGTCGTCCGGTTCCTGAACCTATGACACAAACCTCTGCGGCCGCGAAAAAAAGAAGATAATCGAAACCAAGAGCTCACTAGAAAGTTCCAAGAGTTTAGGGCGAAAAGGAGGAAAGGAGCAACAGAGAGCTGAGAATTTCAAAGGACAGGTACACGAAAAATTTCATCCTCCCTATAACAGCTCCACTGAGAGTACTGGAGTGAGACTACGGCATTTCTCGTAAATCTGTTGCGTTTTCCCAATTTTTTCATTATTTCAGCTCTACCTGGAAATCAAATAATCCTTCTAGCAAATAATCTCAGAACTGAAGATTACCATGAATACCGCTTCCAATATTTTAAAATCCGAAAACGGATAATAGAATCGCGTTAGATACCCCAAACAATCACAAAATTTAACACTATTTACAACTAAAAATAGGTTTCGATATCATAGAAAATCCCCAGGGGTGTGAAGAGACACGAGCTGAAGAAGACAAGGGGAATTAATACAAAGCAGGGTTGAGCAGGGTTGTGACTAAGCACAACAGGGGGTCGTAAAAATTTGGAAACTGCGAAATAAAAAAAAGAATTTGGGAGGAGGTGGTCGTAAAATTTTTGGGAGAAAAATGGGAATTTTCTTCAAACCATGTGTAAGGGAAAATGAGGTAGGATTAGGGACATTGTCTTTTATAACCACAAGTGTGAAAATTTTCACAAGTTTGTCACAAAAAAAACTAGAGCGACTTTTCATTCCGGGGGTCGTAAAAATTTGTCCAAAAGTTCGGTCAACAGGGGGGTCGTAGCTGTGCCGAAATTTGGCACAACGGCCTGCTCGACTCTGATACAAAGCTAAGATAAATTAAAGGAAACGAATTACACCCGAGAAAAAAACATGCACTCAAACCTATTGATCGGAGGCTACACGACGCGTCGCGTAAGCACGAGAGTCATAGACTACTTAAATTAATGCGATTTACGATGATTACGCCGATTAGCCTTCGTTCGAAAGTTGAACTTCGAAAGTTCGAATAAGTTGAACTGATGCTGAATATGATATTTTCTTCTATTTTCATAATATTTACCTTCACATCGTCGAGCCCACCGCTCTACTCCTTTACCAAGCGTTGCATCTGATTCATCACCAAGCAGATCAGCTATTTGTGTGTCTGAAAGTAGGCATGACAATGTTGAGTTATCGGGCGTATGGGAGAGCATTCAAATAAAGCAACTTACCAAAATCGGCAATAAATCGTTCAATCTGCTTCACGTCTGCATATTGAGATTCTGTCTGTGTTTCAGCAGTGCTGCTCTTTCTTGGTATTGGCGCAGGCGGAGAGACGCGCTGTGGAACCGGTGGAGGCGGTGCCGTTGGAATTGATCCTATTCAAACCCAAACTAATTGAAAAATCTTTTTATGGAAACCTACTACGGTTGCAGACCTACCAGAAGTGGCTGAGCTAGTGGTATGATCACTAGCCGTCGTTGTTGAATCAGAAGGACGGCGATCTCCTGATGTCAAAAGCATCCTGAAAAAGACCAAATTGGAACACGTCACCATTTAAATTTACACTCGATCGGCTTATCTTGCCGAAACGAGCACCGAATTCACAATCAATTAATGTGATTCTAGCAGTCATATCGTTGCTTGTGGAGGGTGGAGGACTAACTAGGAAAGCACATTCGGTCGAAAACGCTATTTCCAACGCAATTCATATTACATACAGTACTTCCACTGACGTTTTCAAACCTACGTTTGTAGCTGCTGTAGACTTATCTAAAAAAAAGCTATGGCGGGTTTCCTCAGATGTGCAACAAGGCAAGAGTGCACTTCAGAACATTCTAGAGGTATTGAGAGTTTGTTTCCAATTAGCCTCAAATCTTGTTCCCGGGTTCTTTGGGGTCCTGACCACGAATTTTCTTCTTCTTCTTCTTCTGCAGCCTCAAAGTGGTTTTTGTCATAGGTTGAGGAACTGGGCGGCCTTCACAGGATTCGTCCAAAGGTCCATTGTGGTTAAGGAGGTAGGTCTCTTCGGGCACATGAACAAGTGCGCCGTGTCGTGTCCGGGAGCACCACAGTTCGGGCATGCGTCTGGTCGGCTGCTGTCGATCTTGTTGACGCAAGACATGAGCAGAATAGCGTGACCACAGCGCAGCGATGCAAGAGCACATCTGGCTCGTCTGCCGAGTTGAGACCCGGACTCGCAAGCCTGAGGCGGCACTGTTCCCAAGATAGGGTTCACAGCCGCCTTCGCTAGATATCCTCGAACAAACTGGGTGTGCTCCTCACGCAGAAGACGAAGCCTTTCCATGTTGGAGTCGGCCCATCTCTGTACATCAACTTTACGAGCATCGGCGAACGGCGTCCTAATCGACCTCTCTCTTATGGGCTTCATGATTCTCTTTGACGGATGATTCGGCTGTCTCAGAACTTTAATATATATCTGATGTGCCTGAAGTTCACAATGCTCCTTGACCGGCAATATGCAGGCCTCCGCGTGAAGATGCTCCACCGGGGAGCTCCTTGCACAACCGGTAGCAATTCTAAGCGCAGCGTTCTGTACACGCTGCAGCTTATTCCAGGAGCTGTCAGACACCAGGTGCTGCCACACTGGTCCCGCATATTCCAGAGCCGGCTGAAGTATTGCTCTGTAGGTTCTCAATATAGTCTCTCGGCTGCTTCCCCATGATGTTCCTCCGAGAGCTCTCAAGATATTAAGCCTAGCCTTGACGACTGTTTGTTTCTGTTCCGCGTTTTTGTGGAACTTCAGTGACGGATCAGGAATAAAGCCAAGCAGCTTTGGGAATTTTGCTGCTGGCAACAGGTCACCATCCCATTTGACATCTGGATGGGCACTGTGTTCCTTGGCGTTTGTTGTGAACACTGAAACAGAGGATTTTGCGGCAGAGACTGTGAGCATCATATTATCGAGGAAGAGCTTCAACTCGACGATATAGGCGCTGATCTTGTTAGCGGCTTTCTGCAGGTCGCGGTCCTGGCACATGATGGTGACGTCGTCGGCATACATAACAATCCTTACATCATTGGGAGGCTCGGGAATGTCGTCAAGATACAGGCTGAATAGGGCAGGGGACAACACTCCGCCTTGCGGAACACCGGCTGCTATTGGAATGCTATCGGATACGTGATTCTGGAACAGAACCTTAGCCCAGCGGCCTTTCGTGAACGCTGCAATCCATCGCTTCTGCCATGATGGTAGCGACGAATTGAGCAGTTTCTCGGACAGCAGTCCCAATTTTACAGAGTCAAACGCTTTGCTCAGGTCGAGGGCGACGGTCACCGTTCTCAGGGGCTTTCTCATGTTGAACCCATCGACCGCAAAGCTCACGACCTCCAATAGAGCAGTAGTAGTAGAGTGAAGTTTCCTGAACCCATGCTGATGCTGCTGTCGCTCATTTTGATCAGCCAGGTCCGTCACGATCAACTTTTCAGCTAATTTAGCGACGGGCGATAACAGGCTTATTAGTCGAAAGCCTTTTGCCGTGCTTTGGGACTTGCCTGGCTTTGGCAACGGTATCACATTGGCTGTCTTCCAAGCTTGGGGTAGAGTGCAGGTCCGGAAAGAAGTGTTAATGATATCTGCAAGCATCGGTAGAATCAGGTCCGATAGCCTTCGAATTCCGCGGCAACCGGCTCAGCTCTCTAACCGTGACTCTGTTTTGCACGCCTCGCTTGGTAAGTGTGATGAAAATTCTTGCCGAGAGCGTAAGCGGCCGCTTTCCCTGATTTGAAGACGTTCTCTTCGAACTCAATAGCGGAGCTCATCGGGGGAGCGGACTTTCCGGAAATTTTCCTCAACACTTTCCACGTCGTAGTTCCGTCCGCCTTGAAATTCAGCTTTTCAGTGAACTTCTCCCAGCATTCCCTCTTGTTCTTATCCAGATCCTGCTTGATCTCATTATCCAGCACAGCAATCTCCGGGTCTAGATGGTCTGCGCCTTTCTTCTCATCTCTGGTTCTTTTCTCCTGCAGTCTTTCCCTCCTGACATTTGGAAAAAAGGTCTTGGAACGACCCTCAGGAATTTCTGCTTTCATGGCCTTGCGGATAGCACTTGTTAGATGGTGCTCTTTCTGATGAACATCACCATTCCATGGGTCGTCGACCGCATGGCGCAGGGCAACATCTCTGAACAGGATCCAGTCTGCTAGGCCTAAACTAAGATAAGTACGATGACGAAAACCAGAGTAAGGGGCAAGAGAGTCAGAGAGGTCAATATAGACAAAGATCACTGGAGAGAGTTGTGGATGTGGACCACGTGCAAGCATTAGAGAGATTGGATGACACAAGAGAGATATCTGGGCTAGAAGGTCGGCCGTTGGCAGGGAGACTAGTGGGCTGGTCATCATTGAGGATAACCAGGTCACACTCCTCAGCCCATTCTTCGACATCTTCCCCTCTGGCGTCAGAATCAAGAGCGAAACAGAACGTGTGAGCTTTGAAGTCACCCACAAAGACAGCTGAAGGGGAGAGTGAGCAGTCGTACAACTGCTTAAGGAGGGGAATAGGATTATAAGAGGGGGGACAAGATGATATAGGAGGAATACAGATGTTAAATAGAGATAAAGGGGTTTTGAGGGGGAGGTGGACAGGAATGTACTCAAGAGTACCGTCCTTGGGAGTATTAGGGATAATATGAAAAGGTAAGGCAGATTGCACGAAAGTAGACACTCCGCCTCCAAGGGCTGTCCTTGGCATGTGATAGGCGGTGTAGCCCGGAATGTTAGGTTGGGGATAAGTGGTAGATGGAGAGAGCTTGGTTTCTTGAACCATGATAACATCCGGGTGATGAGAACGTGCGAATAGAGAGAGTTCAGATAACTTATTGCGGAGGCCGTTGAGATTAATGTGAACAATGGACTAAGATGCAGCGAATTCAGAATGCTGCACTACGAATAGCCACTGGCTGTGCAAAAAGCTCACCGATTGAGCACCTTCACGCCGAGGCCCGTATCTTGCCAGTGAAAGAGCATTGTCAGCTCCAGGCTCAGCAGATGTTTATTAATGTCCTTAAGCAACCTAATCATCCGTCGAGAAGACTATTAAATCCCGTGAGAGAGAGATCGATCAGAGTGCCGTTTGCCGATGCTCCGAACAAAGTGAATGTACAGAGATGGACCGACTCGAATCAAGAACGGCTTCGTCTCTTACGCGCGGAGCACACCCGGTTTGTGAAGGATCATCTCGCCAAAGCGGCCGTCAACCCTATTCTCGGTGATGTGCCGCCCAGGGTATGTGATACCGAGTCCGAGCTCGGTAGGCGCGCCAGGTGTATCCTCGCTTCGTTGCGCTGCGGACATTCTCCATTGCTTATGTCTTACCTGCACAGGATCGACAATAGTCAGCCTGACGTGTGCCCGGACTGTGGAAACCAAGGCCACGACACTAAACACCTATTTGACTGTCCGAAGAAGCCAACAACGCTCACTACAATAGACTTGTGGACGAATCCAGTGCTGGTCGCCCAGTTTCTCAACTTGTGACGAAACCCCTCTCAGTGGCTGCAAAGAAGAAGAAGAAGAATGTGAACAATGGAGAGGGGCGGTTGGTAATTGAGGAATCAGAGTTGCTGGGGGCAGAGCATAGCACACAACGGAAGGATGAGTCATGATGCCTCACAGACCTGAGGCCCTAACAGGTGAAGTGCACCCACCTTAGGCATCCGAAGCACTGGACACTTGTTTTATGCCAGGTAACATCCTCGCCGCAGAAGGCACATGGATACTTCTGTGCTGGACCTGGATTCCTCTCGACACCGGCCCTTTGTAATAAAATCCTCAGGAGAGCTGCGGCCGACCAGCACCTCTCCCACGACAAAAACCCTCGTTTCGGAGGGGTTGACGTCGGTTTGCACGGAAGCGATCTTCTTTCCTCCACACTGCCACAGCACGAACGTACGACATCTCGGCAGCACCACGAATTTGAGATCTGTTTCTCAATAATCTGAGACCTTCTGTAGGTTCCGGTAGATATAATGCTACAAGGCTGGCGCAGCCTATCTAAGTTAGTATGCCAAAATCGTTAAATGGACATCGATTTGGTGCTCAGCACCCAAATTATACAGAAAAGTATTGCGCCTTATATGAGACACTGACCAATCTACAGTATTCCAACCGTAATCCATAAAAAATCATACACGGATCTAAGATTCGTGATAAGCGCTCCAATTGACCTCTAGACACGAGCTTCGAGGCAAATCTACCGTAGCGCTTGAGATATCATTAAGCGTCGCATATAGCCCCGCAAATTTACCCCGGTCAAATACCCCGGGCCATACCTGTAAAATAAATCGGAAATCGACAATTAGGACTCTGATTTCGTTTTTAGGACCCCAAATGGCCCAAAAAAAGTTCCGAGACGAATCCGGAACAACTTTTCTGAACACCCCGGAAACTGCCTGATTGGTGCACCCTTACCCTCAGCATCCAACGGGTGGTAGTCGTATTGGATCCACGTCTGAAAAAAAAGGCGCTGGAGAACAGGGCTGTGATTGGCGGTAAACGGTGTATTCTCCAATCACGGCCCTTCGCTCCTCCATAACCCTTTGACGGTCCGGACATTTTTCGATCACCACCCGCACCCAACTGTCGGAACCCTCATAACTCGCTTCAGAGATGTCTTCAGCAGCTACATAAATTTGGAAACGTGATTGAAAGTACAGTAACTAGTCCGGATTCCGTTCGAAACGGCGTTTTAGATCACTTATAATTTCATATAAATATAATGCTTTCGAAAGCGCCGTACCAGACTCAACCAAAGAAGCTGACCCTCACGCAGCTTCCCTGTGAGGTTAATCAGGACGTGAGCTTAGGTCCTCTGCGAACTCCTCGTGGGGGGGACCCTGGGGCGGTCCGAAACACAATCAGGGTAACAAGTACCTTATGCAGGATGTAAAATAGTAATTAGGTCAAAATAAGAACGACTCCTTCCTCCATAACTGATTTTCGGCAAAATACTGCGAACTTATCTCTGCAGGTTAGTTATTTGATCGAATGAGCTTGAAATTCTCTGGCGATTCCGACCTCAAGAAATTTTTTATTAAAAGATAGACAGCATCATGAGCTGCACATCAACGGTTTGATGGAATTCGAAAGAAAGGAAAAACTAGGAAGAATTGGATAATGAAGCGTGTTTCACGATTTCAGCACTTTTTTCGACAACGCTGGTCCGAATTTCTGTTGTTTTGATTCCTCATGCTAACTTTCGGCTCTATTTCGGGGCGCATTCAGAGCTCTGTGTGCATTTCTGTAGGCAGATCTCACTCTTTTACGTTTCAACGCATGCATTTGCGATGAGTTCCAACAGTAAAAAAATAATAACCAAGCTTACCCCGTCTGAGTAAGGTGAATATTCTTCATCATATCTAAACTAGCGCTTCGTGTGTGACCTCTCTGTTGAGGACGAGGAGGAGGCTGTGGAGGGGGTCCACATGGTGACTTGAGAGCCAGAAGTGGAATCGCTGCAATACAGAACAGAATCATACCTCACTAGCCAATATCAGAATAATGAAAAAAGGCTATACTTTGTTTAACAGCTGTTGGGCGACTATCCACCAATAGCGGAGGCACATCGGAGAACTCAGCTAGATGCGTATCCTGAAAAGGGAACGTCAGCATACATAGCCAAGTAAATACGCTAAAAAATTACCTCTTTAACGGTACTCGCGGAACTCTGTACAGGGAAATCTGTGGTGTCAAACTGGTCCCATGAGCCTGAAGACGGCGGACCTGGTCAAAGGGAAAGTAATCACGGAAGAAAAAAAGGTCTGGTTTCTGTGTCAGAAATATTCGCAGTGTCAAAACGTATTTCAGCCTCGACGAATGGAAAGTCGAATGAACGGAAAAAAGCTTTCGATAGCTCACCATGTTGGGCAGAACCAGAAGCAGCAGGACTATATTGCATCTGAGGACAGATATGAGGAGGAGCGAATGGAGGACGAATACACGAAGGAAGGCATATGGGGATAGGCACTTGACCCTATAAAAGAATGTTAAAATAACATGGACGCACAAAAAGTGATAAGAGACGTACCTTCACTCTCAAAACGATGAGATGCATGGCAGTGGAAAACTCATTGATGTCGAGCCAGCCATCCTCATTTACATCGGAAAGACTCCAGATTCTAAAATTATGCAATTGTGAGGAAACACAAACAAAAGAAACAACTACTGAAATGTCTAGAATGTGTTGTTATCTAAGAAAATAAAATTTAAACATTACACCAATCAGTTCAATATCAAAGGTAAAAATTCAATATTAAACCAAAAAAAAATCGTAATAGAAACATGATAGAACTGAAGAAAGAGGTGAAAAATAGGCGATTGAAACGGAATATTAACATTTTCTTCGGAAACTGATTCCACGATAAGAGCAGCTTTCGCATTTTCATCGGGAATAGGAATGCTCGAAACTCAATGTGAAAACCATGTTGAAAAATTGACAAAAAAACTAGCCCCACCTACACGGCCTCAAAGCAGTTACCGTACGTTCAGGCCTGCTTGAAGGGGTTTGATCACACTTTAAATTTCACGAAATTTAGAGTAGATCGAGCAATATCAGTGGTCATATTCATAGAAGTACGGGAGCCCCCTCTACCCCTCAAGAGGGTTCAAAGTCCCCCGGATGCATATAGTTTACCGCAATGTTAAAAGGACATGGTGCGGTTGCGGACCCGTGCTAACATACGGTAGTCTGATTGTGTTATCATTCATTTTTTCGAAATAACTGAGGTTGGTCGGTGAAAATCTGTTTCCACCCTCACATTTTCACATGTTTTCATTGCTTCCACGGATGTAGTCATATCAGTGGAAACACAGACTCACCGATCTATCACAGCTGTTTGGGAAAAAATGAGTGATATCACTAACAAACTACCGTATGTTAGAACGAGTCCGCAACCTCACCAAGTCCTACTTCCATTGCTGTAGACTATAGCTGGTTTTGAAAACCTTTGCGAGAGGCTTCCGCAGTTTCCAGGATACGGCCACGGGTGAACCCCATCTAGATGTTCTGTGAGCTATGAACTGTTACTTTTCCAGAAAATGGAAAACTTTTCCAGAAACTAAATAATGAATTTCGGTATGAATGCATGACAAGCCCGGCAAAATGGAGATTGTTCTACGGCTTGTGGGTTGCCGTAGAGCCTCTACGCGGCGGGGTCACTCCCACTCGCGGCACTCGCTGGGAGAAGATTTCCACGTCGCGCCGTGAAGAAGGCGCGATCAATGTCTAAAAACGTGGATGACGCTGGCTCACTTTTGGTTCCATGGTTCTGTTGACTGCACCTCATCTTGAGACTGAAATAGCTCAAACATGACCATTCTTTCCCGCAGTTTTCACACGTTTCTGAGAAATGAATGTAGCCCACGAGTCGATCAGCCGGAAAATCTCGAAATTACAAATCATGCTGAATCATGTCCTTAAGCTCCGACCCTCGTAGCTAAGACAACGGTGTTCTCTTCCTTTCTCAAAAGCAAAGCTGTAGGCGTTGCGTAACTTTTCGGAATCGGAGCGACCCCCCACCTCCAGAATTTAAAATTTTGCGATCCCCCCGAAGCGCGATTTTCGAAAAGTTTACATTTGATTACTAAAACTGTCACAGAGACGCCAAAAATTTGTTCAGTAGTCGGGCTCAGGCGTCCGAAAGCTGAGCAATGCTACCATCCTTCCCTTTGGTGACCAAACATATAGAGAATTTTTTGGGATACATTCATCAAATTTTCATTTTTTTGGTCCCTTTTTTATTTCTCCGATCCCCCTCTAACCTTGATTTTTTAGCCATAAATTTTGCGACCCCTCTCGGCCCCCGTAGCGAAATTTCGCAACCCCGCTTGACACTGGGCACCCAACAAAAATGACGGGGACGAGCAGAGCCTGCCGACGGGGTCGTGAAATTTTGGATAAAGAATATAAACTTTGAGGGTATCAAATATTTTTGTGGTGAATACATTTTTCACGAGTCATCAGTGATTTTGAAAAGCGCAACAAAGATAAAGCAATTTTAAAGAAATTCCTTGCATAAGGTTTTTCTTAGTGAAAATAAAGCAAGCAGGTTGCTCTGTTGGGACCCTTATCAACGCGCTGCTGGACCCTGCTGGCACGCGGTTCCAAGACAATGCTCACCAGCGTGCGTAAGCTTTACGGTCCGGTGAGAGTCGCGCGCGCGACGAACCATGAAAACCACCTTTGTGTGGAGACTTCTGCGAGGAAACGGTTGTCGCTGGCGTCATGGAATGAACACAGAAAGGTAACAACTACACGAGGACATGTCAATTTACTTCATTTACCCTGATGCAGGTATTTTGCGTCAAAGCCCATTTCGCCACGCGCGAAAATTACCGACAACAGAGCGGCACCCGCGGGTGAACAATGTCCGCGCCCAATATTTGAGCTCCGCCAAAATGTTTGCAAAATTTCAAGGAAAAGAGGCAAAAGGGTTTCGAAAAACGAGAACAAAAAATTCCGCATTCTGATGGCAGTGACTGACTTTCTCCCAGTAGCTTATGAACATACATAATTCACCACTATGAAGGAACGAACATCTGAACGCTTGCGACCCTCCTCGGCTGCAGCTGATTGGTCGGCGGGGATGTTACGTAAATCTACCTGTAGTCGCCGTCGCGCGGCGCGGCGTGATGTGATGGAGCGCGCTTGTCACATACACACACCGCTGGTCGCATGGTGATGAAACAAACAGAGGAGTGAGGAACAAGTTAACCGGTTATGTTTCTCGTCATAATTTGATTCAGAGTGCCAGACTGTTTAGGTTCTACGAACGCAAACGAACCGGCTCAATTGCTGAGCCTCGATTTGAACCGAAAACTGCCTACATGTGGGCATTTCTTCCATAAATAAGGGTCAACCATTGCTACCAATCGTAACTTGTCCTCGTATCAGAAGCAATGCTGCTCATGAACACCGTACAATGTGTTTCGTTAGTCAAAAACAGGAATGTCTCGAAACTAAAGATGAAAAATTTGAACAATTGCGAACTGATTTAGTATGACTGAATCCTCATAACTAATAGATACAGAAAATCTTTTTTATTCACATCCTATTCGATTCGGCGCACGTTCGTCAAGTCTATCCACAGGTAATTGAACCAACTGAGCACGATGCAACTTTCGTCTGCGAGCCTCTCGTGTGAGAGCATTCTTAGATGTTTCAAAGAAACGAACATGTGTATCGTTTACATTAATTAACCCCTAGAGGAAAGCGAAAAAATCGATCATAGCTGGCCACTAGTTTGAAGTAACCGCATTGGTCTATTGGCTCACTATTATTTGAAAAAACGTCTATGCACCATTTCGCGCGCGTGCTGTATCCGGTCCCGACGCGTTCTGCGAAAAGTACAGTCGCGCTGCTCACACCCGCGTTGCTTGCAACCGACTGTGACTCTATAATTGTCATCACTGGTCATCATTATGGACAAATCAACGTGCCCCGTTTGCAGCAAGGACATACATAAGAGGAGCTTCTAACGCCACTTAAAAACTGTTCACAATTACAGCGAGGAGCAGTGCGATAGCTTGAAAAACGAGAATCGACGACTGGCAGAAATCTCTGATTATATGCCCCATCTGTGAGGATAAGCAGGGGACTCATGAAGATTTGGCTAAGCATTGTCTTGGGAGGCATGCTGAAGATGGCGCGAATGGACGCCCACAGGATTATACTATCTTCACGCGTACCATCGCGACCAGAAGCGATTACAAGGTTTAGTTTAGCTCTTGCGTCCGTGAAGGATATTTTCAGGCCTCTATCTAAAAATTCTGGTTTAGCAATGGTTAGCGATAGAATGCGAGAAACACTGCCTCACACTAATGCAGAGGTCGGTGGATGTCAGGAAATCTGGAAAATATCGTAGACTGCGGTAATGGTAATTATTTTTCTTCATCTATAGGACATCTCACATTGGTTGAAATCAGGTGCAATCGTGCGGGAAGTTACATCCAGATGGGTAGTCAACGAGTTAGGGCAAGCCGAAAGGATGTCCTCCATTGTTCGTGCTTTCTCAACGTGGAAAATAAGAATGATGAAACGGTTGAGGCAAAAGGGTTTTTCGGGCATGTCGGGCACGATCTGTTGAATCATGAAGTTGTTAATTGTTGTTAATTACTGATTTGTTGTAAGCCTATATAATATATTTTGATACATTTAGAAGCTAATTTGAATACATAATTAAACACGTGTTGAAGTAGAGCAAATCCGTGAAATTCCCTGTGAATGAGCAAGTTGTCATCATTAACGAAATAGTCAGGTGCTGTTAGTTCAGCAGTTGATGGCGTGGTCGCTTTCCACTACAATTGAAAATGGATCCGTTGTCAGCATTAGGGCTAAATAATGTATCCTAGAAAAACGGTATGCGATATGAATCAAAGCTCTGCCAGCATTGGCCTCACCACTACGCGACTAGCGGTGTGTGTGTGTGTGTGTGTGTGTGGGTGGTGTGACAAGCGCGCTCCATCACATCACGCCGCGCAAGCCGCGCCGCGCGACGGCGACTAGAGGTAGATTTACGTAACATCGTCGGTGGGCATCGGCTGCGTGCGTCACGTCTGGCTGGCGCATTGCCAACGCCACAGCCGTCCTCGCTTGTCATTCAATGACTCCGAAGTTTTCGCCCGAAGTCTGACCCTGATTCAATTTCATGAACGGAATCAACTGTAAGCTGTTGTAATTGAAGCAACAGGATGAATACAACAGGGAATATAGGCGAACACACCTAGCTAAATAATTTCAGCAGTGAATAGGAATGAAAATGACATAATCACACAAAGTTAATAGAATCTTGATGGTTGGAGAATAAGCAGTGAAGCTTGTATTGTCATTCATCCCTTTCCAATACCACACGTGCAGATCACATTACTTCATTTCAGTGAAAATTTTTTTATCCAGCGTGATGTTATGGTTCTTATTTAGATCTTTAATAGAATCTTAATGGTTGGAGAATAAGCAGTGAAGCTTGTATTGTCATTCATCCCTTTCCAATACCACACGTGCAGATCACATGACTTCATTTCAGTGACAATTTTTTGTCTAGCGTGATGTTATGGTTCTTATTTAGATCTTAAATAGAATCTTAATGGTTGGAGAATAAGCAGTGAAGCTTATATTGTCATTCATCCCTTTCCAATACCACACGTGCAGATCACATTACTTCATTTCAGTGGCAATTTTTTGTCCAGCGAGATGTTATGGTTCTTATTTAGATCTCTTACTGGGTGGGGGTTCCCCGCACATTTTATTGCCGCTGATCTATCACAGGTGCAGCGAATTCTGACGTGATAGGCCAACGGCGATGAAATGAACGGATAGTCTCCTCCCATCAAGAGATGTAAATCAGTACCGATGTTATTCTATCATCGTCTTCAGGAAAAAACTCTTCACGCACACTTTCCTCGGTGGCAGACTAATCCATTGCTAGGATTGGAGGAAGAGGGGGTGGGGCGAAGATGCAAAACTCTGTGCACAGAATCCAGTCTAATAAGAAATGTTCCATGGTGCGGCCGTTTATAAAAGTTGTGCCTGGGGCACTTTTAGTTCAGCGTTCAGTACGTTTAAAGAGTTTTCACAATTGCCAGCTCCTTAAGATGTGAGTCGTCACAAAGGGACGTCTTGAGCATAGCAGCATGTATTTTAGTCCATATCCAGTAGCCAAAGATTTATGATCTAGTAGGCAAAGATTTGATTCGTGGAAACGATTTGCCAAATGGTTTCACTTTCTTACCCCCCTCCCACTTCTGTGTTTGTTATGCATCCTATTCATTGCTTAAGTATACAAATGAGGCTCACTCACATACCTGTGTATGTTTCTTCATTTCTTAATAAAGTCGTAGAATGGACAGGCGACGGGAGCGTTCGAAACGACGGCGTTGGCAGTGCGCCAGCCAGACGCGACGCGCGCCGCAAGCAGCCGATGCGCGCCGACCAATCAGCCGCAGCCGAGGAGGGTAGCAAGCGTTCAGATGAGGAAAGAAGCGTAAGAACAATTTCATCCAACTGTCTAGCATTTTTGACTATTAATGTAGTTTCAATAAACCTCGAACCTTTATATCAAAAAGAATATATCTAAGATAAAAAAGGAGACAACTTGATTTATTATAGTGAATACCGCCTGTAAGAATCAAAACCACAGAGTTTTCTGCCGATCCTGATGTTGGAAAGTTTGAACGAAACACATGATAAGCTGCTCCCAAGGTCGAGCGGGCCGTTGTGCTGAACCTCGGCGGAGCTACCCCCACCTCGATGGAACGCAAAAAACGACCTCCAAAACTTTCCCTAATTTTTCTTGGGACGGAAACCCTCACGATCCCTATAATATCAATCGACAATAAAAAATACTTATGAGTCGCTTCTTATATAACCCTTTAAAGAATCTCAAAAGACCGAATTTTTCGATACCGTTCACCGCGGTAGTTAGTGCTCGGGATTCTTAGGGGCTACACGGACAACAAGTCGCGCAAAGTAGGCTAAATAGCTTTACAGAACGATAAAACATGATGAAAGGGAAAACAAACGCCATAAAAAGGAAACTGCGAATTGGAAAAAAATACTTGAAAAAACACCGACTTTGAGAGAGATTCGTTATCCAGGCCGCTTCGCTTGAAGAAATCGACTACACGCGGATCTCCGCCATTCAAAGCACCTTCAAGACCGTCCCTTCCCTGGAAGAATATATGAAGAATAGCTTAGCACATATCGTCAGTGTCATGGTTTTAGGAAGCCGTGCCGCAGCTATGGTACTTTAATCATAGACGCTGACTGTTTTGTGAAAGATGGAATGGCAAACACACGGAGGGAGAAAGAACGGCTATGCTCTCCGGGACCATAGCTGCGTCGCGGCCTCCCAAAGACATGGTACGAGCAATACATCCCCGGTGATCTGGCGACAAAAGTGGTTATCACCTATATCGCTCAAGAATCGACATGTCTGATATTCACAGTTGCGAAAAGTATAACCTAGTATAGCCAAAGCCAGCCACGTATGCACACATCCAGAAGAATACTGTCTCTATTCTCACAACACATTCTGCTCAGGCGAGATACGTGCCGACAGTCTTCATAAATGGAACGCAAATCATGCACGAAAGAAATTCGATGATCCTCGGCTATCACTTTGATACGACGATGACGGGACGACTTCATGCGGAAGCTGTTCGCAAGAAGACGGCTAAAAGAACGAACCTCCTGAAAGCGTTGGAGGGAAGGAACTGGGGACAAAGCAAAGAGCTGCTCACACTGACCTGCCGTGCCATTGGACAATCTGTGATGTCCTACGCGGCTCCAGCCTGGAGCCCGCTCATTGTATCTTCTTACTGGGATCGGTTGCAAGCTTTTCAAAACACAGCTTTGCGGACCGCGACGGGAAGCCTGGCAATGGCAAGCACAACTCATCTGAGTAACGAGACGCTGCCGAGTTGTCTTACGTTCGTGCCGTGGCAGTGTGGAGGAAAGAAGACCACCTCCGTGCAAACCGACGTCAATCCCTCCGCGGAGAGGGTTTTTGTCATGGGAGAGGTGCTGGCTGGCCGCAGCTCTCCTGAAGATCCTATTGCAAAGAGCCGGCGTCGAGAGGAACCCAGGACCCGCGAAGAAGAAGAAGTACCCATGTGCCACATGCGACAGAGTTGTCACTTGGAATGGAACCAGTGTCAAATGTTTTGGATGTCAAAGGTGGGTGCACTTCTCTTGTTCGGGTCTCAGTTCTGTGAGGCAACACGATTCTTCCTTTCGTTGTATTGTGTGCTCCGCCTCCAGTGACTCCAATTCCTCATCTACTAACCGCCCCCTCTCTATTGTACATATCGATCTCAATGGCCTTCGCGCCAAGCTTTCTAAATTATCTCTCTTTGCCCGTACTCATCACCTGGATATTATCATGGTTCAGGGAACCAAACTCTCTCCCTCTGCTACCTCTCAACATCCAAACATCCCGGGCTATACTGCTTATCATAATCCTCGGTCATCTCAGGGAGGCAGAGTCTTTACTTTTGTTCTGTCCTCTCTTCCCTCTCACATCATTCCACACACTCCAGTGGATGGCACTCTCGAGTACATCCCCATCCATCTACCTCTAAAAACTCCACTTTCTCTTCTCAATATATACATTCCTCCTCCTACATCCTGTCCACCAACCTACAACCTTATCCCTCTACTCAAGCAGCTGTATGACTGCTCTCTATCTCCCTCAATCGTCTTTGCGGGTGACTTCAATGCTCACACGTTCTGCTCGTTGCTTGACTCTGATGCTAGAGGAAATGACGTCGAAGAATGGGCGGAGGAGTGCGATCTGGTTATCCTTAACGATGACCAGCCCACTCGTCTCCCTGCCTACGGCCGATCTTCCAGCCCAGACATCTCCCTTGTCTCTTCTAATCTCTCTAATGCCTGCTCTTGGTCTACATCCACAACTCTTTCCAGCGATCACATTGCGGTCTTTGTCAATATCGATCTCTATCACTCTCTTGCTCCCTATACAGGTGCTCGTCATCGTTCTTATCTCAATTTAGGCCTTGCAGACTGGAGCCTGTTCAGGGAGGTTGCACTCCGCCAAGCGGCCGAATATCTGTGGAATGGCAATGTACACCAGAAGGAGCGCCACCTCTCTGAAGCCATCCGGAAGGCGATGAAAGCTGCGATCTCTGAAGGTCGTGTCAAGACCTTCTTTCCCAATGTCACCAGGGAGACTTTGCAGAAGATAAGGTCATGGGACGCAAAGAGAGCTGCTAATCATCTTGACCCAGACATTGCCGAGCTGGATAATGAGATCAGGATGGACCTTGATAGGCACAAGAAAGAATCTTGGGAAAAGTTCACTGAGAAGATGAACTTCAGGAGTGATGCTGCAGCAACGTGGAAGGCTTTGAAAAGGATCTCCGGAAAGTACACTTCCGCCAACGATTCCACGATTGAATTCGACGGCGGAGTCTTCAAGTAGGGAAAAGAGGCCGCAAATGCTCTTGGGAAGCATATTTTCATAACTAGAACAAAAAGAGAGAAGCAGAATAGAATAACTGTTCGGGAACTCCGTAAATTTCGACACATGGCTGAAGATGATGCAGTCACGCCCGCTCAGGTCGAGAAGGTAATCAAGGAAATGAGTAACTCGAAGGCAGTAGGGCCAGATGGTTTCAGCCCAGCAGTTCTAAAGAGACGGACAAATGAACTACTACTCCTGCTCGCTGACGTCATTAATACATCGTTTCGCACCTGTACATTACCTCAAGATTGGAAAGTAGCACGCGTCATCCCATTGCCGAAGCCGGGTAAATCACCATCCACGGCAAAAAGTTACAGGCCAATTAGTCTTCTCTCACCTAGTGCCAAAGTTGCGGAAAAATCGGCTGTGGAGGAGCTTGCCGAACATAACAGCAAACAAAAGCATCAACATGGTTTCCGTAAGCTCCATTCCACCACTACGGCCCTGCTGGAAATTGTGAGCTATGTTTTAGACGGCTTCAATGCCATGAAACCTCAGCGAACCGTAGGTGTAGCCCTCGACCTAACGAAGGCTTTTGACACTGTAAACTTAGGCATTTTGTCGCAGAGCCTGTTAAGGTCTACCATTCCACCCTGGCAGAAGCGGTGGATACCCGCATTCACCGAAGGAAGTCGGGCAAATGTGCTATTTCAAGGGCACGTCTCCAATAGCATCCCAATTGCCGCCGGCGTACCTCAAGGAGGAGTTCTATCGCCTGCTCTTTTCAGTCTGTATATTGAAGATCTACCCGTTCCATCCCAAGACATCAAGGTCGTTGCATATGTGGATGATATTACTATACTACGCCGGGATCGCGACATAAATGTAGCTGCCAGTAAGATCAATGACTACTTGATCGAGTTGAAATGTTTTCTCGATAGCGAGATGCTTATGGTCTCTGCCGCTAAATCATCCGTCACCGTCTTTTCCACTAATCCTGCGGAGCACAGAGCTCATCCCATGGTGAAATGGGACGGAACTCGCTTGCCGGCCGCCCGATTCCCTAAGCTGCTCGGACTCGTGTTGGATCCCTCGTTGAGGTTTCATAAGAACACTGAGCAGAAGCAAGCTGCAGTGAAAACAAGACATCGTCCTACGTGCTCTCGGCGGAACGTCCTGGAGGTGCGGTAAAGAAACGATCCTGACCACGTACAAGGCCATCGTACAGCCCGCCCTGGAGTATGCTGCACCAGTCTGGCAGCATATCGTGTCGGACACATCCTGCACTCCCATACAGAAAAAAACTCCTCGTGGAGTTGTTGATGCCCGTTTGATGAGTCTCCTTGATCTTGGTAGTCGACTCCACAGATCCACCACGCGTAGGTTGAGCATCTCGGAGTTAAAGGTCTCTCCAACCAAGTCCAGCGTTACTTTGTGCACTACAGCGACTGCCGAACACAAGCTGCATCCCAAGGTTCTTTGGGAAGGAAATATGCTGCCCTTATCAAAACACCCTCGTCTACTTGGTGTATTCCTGGACCCGTCACTGCGTTTTCATGAAAACACACGTATTCGAGCTGCTGCTGCCAACACACGTAACAACATTCTACGTTCGCTGGCAGGCACTACATGGGCAGCTCTAAGGAAATTTTGAGAACCACTTACAGGGCTATGGTGCAGCCGGTGCTGGAATATGGAGCCCCAATATGGTCAAGACACCTGTCGGAAGCCTCTTGGGGCAAACTTCAGCGTGCAGAGAACACTGCTCTACGCGTGATCACTGGATGCCCTCGATCCACACCGGTATCTCATGTACATCAAGAGTGTTCGCTGCTTCCTGTAAAGCAGCATTGTCAACTCCAGTCGCAACAGTTCCATGTTGGCATTATAAGGAATTCCACACACACTAATTTCCCATTACTGTCATCTGGTCCCCTTTTCCGACATATTCGCTCGCCACTTCATGCTGCAGTCTCTGTCTTGGATCGTCAACGTTGGGCGACGTCGGAGCTCAATCGTGTCAGATTACTGCAAATGGAGCACACCCGATTCGTCAGAGAATACCTTTCCAGTGCTCCCCTGAATCCAATTCTTGGTGACGTGCCCCCTCCGATCGATGACAGCGAAACGGACCTACCCAGACGTACACGCGTCATCCTGGCAGGTCTACGATGTGGATACTCCTCATACCTCAAGGCCTTCGTCCATAAGATCGACTCGTCGATCCCTGACGAATGTCCTGACTGTCACAACCCATGCCATGATTCATTTCATCTATTTTCATGTCCTGCAAGGCCGACCTCTCTAACAGTTATGGATATGTCGAAGAACCCGTGCGATGTGGCTGCCTTTTTACACCTATAAGGAGAAGCTCTATGTGGCCGATAAGATGAAGAAGACACATCCTGGTCCAAGCTGCAGCGCATAAAAAATGGAGCATTGCGAATCGCAACAGGCTCTTCTAAAAGTTCTCCAGTAGAGCACCTACACGCCGAAGCTCGCATCCTGCCAGTTAGGGACCATTGCCAACTCCACGCACAAAAGCTGTACATAAACATTCTGAAGCAGCCGAATCATCCGTCGCGAAAAGTATTAGACCCTGTGAGAGAGAGAGAGGTATAAGAAAGCCATTTGCTGATGCTCCCACAAAAATCAATATACAGAGATGGACCAACGCACAACAAGAACGCCTCCGTCTCTTACGTGCTGAGCATACCCAATTCGTCAAGGATCACTTATGCAAGGCCGCCGTAAACTCCATTCTCGGAGTCGTGCCGCCTGAGGTCAGCGAAACCGAGATGGAACTCGGTAGGCGTGCCAGGTGCACCCTTGCCTCGTTGCGCTGCGGGCACTCCCCGATGCTTATGTCTTATTTACATAAGATCGATAGCAGCAGACCTGACAAGTGCCCGGATTTGGTAATAATGGGCACACTACTGCGCACCTTTTCAACTGCCCGATGAGACCGACATCGTTAACAACAGTAGATCTGTGGACGAATCCGACGCTTGTGGCTCAGTTCCTCAATATATGACAGGACCCTCTCTGTGGGTACAGAAGAAGAAAAAGAAGTAAGGGGGAACCTTACTTACATCGCGCCACGAAAATCGTGCGCGATGTGGTTTGCTCTGCGATGTACATCGCGCCAACACATAACATCGCGCTAAAGAGAAACCATACTTCGACGCCGTTTTGCGTCCTCATCCAAACATGCACAAATATGAAAGAGCAGGGTTTTGAAAGTTTCCAAGCTTATTTTCGCTGTCGTTTCGGTTTCGCAAAGTTTCTGCGCATAAAAAGGAAAAATGAATATGTTGAATAATATGTAAATAAAAACCTTTAATTTGAAGAAACACGATGTTTCAGGGTCATGGTAGGTTTAGTCATGGTCGTGGCACGTTTCCAGATAAACAGAACGTGATTTGAATTAAAGTTTCCTCCTGAGAGGGCTGAGAAACGGCAGTGAAAGGAAAAATAACTAATAATGTGCTCGAAAAAATGTTTTCGCAACAATTTTTTCCAATTGAGCCTCAGCTATTTTCACAAAAATTTGAGCATAGTGATACAGCGGAGCTACCGACGGACCACGACTTCCGCAGTCGAGCTTAGGATAGGGTAATACATTGAACACGAGAAAGCTTCGAAATTCGTCCTTCTGGCAGAGATCTCGATTTTTCAAAAGCGTGCGGTTCGAAGTGGTAGGCGACGCTGGCGGTCGTGAATGGTTTAACCGCGCTCAAGGAGACACAGAATGAAGAGGGAATAAAAGAAAGAGGAGGGAAAGATAGAAACAAGAGGAGGAAACCACGAAATGTCAAAAAAAGCTCCCGCGATGTCAATTGCGGACTCGCGCTAAAAAGCAGGCATCAAGCAAAAAACTATGGCTTAGACGCGATGTGAGCGCGATGCCGTCGCGCGTAGCAGCTGCCACGCAAACGCCGCGTGCGACGGCTGACCTAACCGCGACTTCTCACTTCCTTTGTCGCGCGCGGCGACTAATGCTACATCACCCTTCTGACTGCGATAACATCGCTCCAAGTAAGGTTCCCCCCTAACGAGACGGGAATCATGCCAGTTCGAGTTCATAACGAGATGCTGACACTCCAATATCGAACGGTTGCGAAACTCGACCCTCAACACCCGTCGCACGACATGATGGAGCCAGAACCGCCTAGACAGATTAGAAAACACGTCAGAATGGTCAACCCAATGTTGGTGAAACTTGGAACTGCAGAGAGCATTCGCAAAGAAGTTTACAAGGAGTTTGTAAAAGAGTTCTGGGTAATCTGAACTCTCCCTTGCTAGGTGGACTGCCGCCGAAGATACCCAAGGAGGAGGAGACGTTGTCTAGACCTAGCCGAGTAGCGCTATCTCAGCTCCGAAGTGGCTTTTACTCAAAATCGCAATGGTACCTCAATAAGATAGGAGCAGCTGATAATCCGCTTTGTCCGGAATGCAGACTGGAGGAACATACAGTACCCCACTTGTTCTCATGCTCTAGAAAGCCAACGCACCTTACAATAGAAGAACTCTGGATCAAACCAGTGGAAAACGCCAATTTTCGGTCACTTTGATCATGCAATGATGAATTTGAAATGTAAAAAAAATTAAAAAAATCAGAAAAAAAAGAAATAATAAAGAAAACAGAAAAAGAAATACGAAAAAAAAAGAAAAAAAGAGGGTCGAGAAACGCCCCACCCAGGGATCCTCCAAAAAAGAGGATACCAGAAACGTTGCTTCGATTATGCCGTCTACGTCCCGGAATCTTGGATTCAGGATCAATGTTTATCGTGGAAGATGGGCAACAACAACAAACACACCTGAGTACTCTTCATCAAATGACGGTAACATTTTATGTAGTACTCCTTCTGAAGTTCCGATATTTCGAAGAGAGCGTCCTGGTTAGCGTAAGCCTTTCCTCTGCAAGTGAACCGAGAACCTTCATATAAACTATTGGGTGAAGATTTCAGCTGTCAAACCGACTTACCTACGGGGACTTGCGATAATATCGGCGACAGTTCTTGCAAAATCTCCATTTGCGAAATACAATGGTCTGCCCTCAGGGTCCGCCGCCATAAAACGCCTTTATCTGAAACGAACTTCTATGAATCACCAGACATGGAACATGGACAGGAACGAGCGCCTTCAAAGTGATGTAACTTGCATGCGGTTTCGAGCTGGTCGTCTAACATTTTAGTACAGCTTGTATCGCCCGCGACAGCTGCGCGCTGGACTAGAATTACAGACGCGACTGTATATCCGAGGCGCGGTTCACTCATCAAACTGCCTCCTGGGCGAAATTGAGCACAAGCCCGTAACGGTCAAAATATGCGGGCCCGCCCCCAATCTACAGTGCCCCTGCCCTAGGAGCAAAAAAAATGGATTGGTAGCGCACATGCGACCATGGAGTCATAATGCATGTCGGTTTCGCGAAGAACAGGGGTATTGTAGACCGAGGGCAGATTTGGCCGTTACTGGTTTGTGAATCGAGCGGTGTTTTCCCGGCGTTACAGGCGATAAGGGTAGTCGTCAATATGTTGCACAAGTTTGGTGTAAAATCGCGCAACTTCCTGATCAGAAATGAAAAATTGAGTAGGGAACCGTAGCCCTTTCCCAAAAATTTTGGCCATCAAAGGGAGTGGGTCGCAGATGTATACCTCAGATGTAAACCAAGGGTTAGCGTTATGGTTTCTATTCGAGACTACGCTGAGTTAAGCGTGCCAAAACATCGGCCACTACGGATGTACACATAAACCTCAATGACTGTTCCTCGAGCGCATGCAGCGCAGCAGGAGCTTGCATAGGAAGCGGGGAGGACCGTCAGGCCGTTCCTGCTCGAACGCCATTGCCGCACGAGTAATAAGAAGTATGAACAGCCACTTGACGGTGCTCGTCTCACAGAGCATCGTGCGCTGCTTACATCTGCGTCCCCGGATCAGGTCAAAAACGCTACTGACAAGGCTACGATTGTCATTTGAACAACGGTGGCTTCGTATGCGAGGGAGAAAGAGGTATGGAAACCAGTCAGGAACAGAAACGAAGGTCGAAGGCGTCTTGAAACCCATCGCACCTCCAGTCGGATTGAGTCCAAAATCTGGATTCAATTCAAAAAGGGGGATTTCTCATTAGAATTTGACTGGCAGACAGCTTTTCTTTTTTAACTGTAGCCCTCTTTTTGTAAATGACATACTGGTGAGTCTACATACAAATGGGTGGTGGGAGTTTATGCGAGCCTGTATCGTCCCGTTTACTTTTACGACGTGCCAAACTGACTGTGGCATGTAACACAGCAGCAGATTTTCTAAAATTGACCGAAAATACGTTTGGTAAAAGGAAAATACGATGTGTGATGGAGATACACATGATTTTGACTGCAGTTTAACACAGCTTCGTAATCGGTTTGCCTGATTCGTTGGAGGAGCGCTCCTTTCTCAGTACCTAACGCGGTCCTCTAGGCACCGCAAACTCAATAGAGTACTACGTATTTCAAGCATGTGCTTGAAGAAACGCGCACAAAAGCTGTGAGGTGTGTTCAAAATTGGAGATACGCTGCAAAACTACCCTCTATTCTTGCTAACAGAATGGAATCCTTCACGCTTCACACGTAGCCTTCATTTCCCCGCTACTCGCACTTTTCTGTACCACTATCATAGAAGTGGTGCGGTTTTTAGATAATAACTCCTACCACTACCTACTACTCCAAGAGGACTGGGCCCTACCTCTTGCACCAGAAAAGACCCTGCGTCTAAGAATTGGATCAGCTGATCCCTACACTTTTACTTGCAAGGTAATGTTATTCCGCTGGTGGATAAGGTGGTTGATCTGGGATTCACATATGATAACAAGCTGGACTTTCATGAACATTTCAAAAATATTTGCAGGAAGGCGTGTGGTCGGACTTACCAAATATTCAAAGCGTTAGCAACAAAAACGTTGATGTATTGGTGAAGGCGTACAAAACATACGTGAGACCTATTTTGGAATGTGGTCCCACAGTTTTTTCACCATATAAAAAGAAAGATATACAATTCATTGAGAAAATTCAGAGCAACTACACTCGTAAATTGGTCATCAGATGTAGAGGCTTTGACTACACTCGCATACCTAGATCGCAACACAGGAACAAAGTCCTCGGATTGCATACCTTAGAGTCTCGGAGAAAACTCAGAGATGTATGTATGGTCTTCAAAATAGTGTCTCACACTTGTGGAATCAACTGCCCATCATTTTATAGACTGACTACTTCGAGAACTAGAGGAGGAAACATAAAAATATCTTATCCTGTGGCTAGAACCCCCATACGATCTCATACATTTACAGTCCGTGCGGGTGCTGCTTATGTGTCTTTGAGAAGCACCGTTCCTCTGCAACCCCACTACTTGCTGTCCTTCAAACGAATGGCCTCAAAAATGATTCTAAGTTACTAGTTTTTATCACTGAATTGTTATCATTGTGATACTATACTAGAATGATGTATGTAATTGTTTTTATTGTTTATCTAACGTCTGTCTTAAACAGCGTAATGAATTATTATTATTATTATTATTATAACTCTCTATTCATGGTTGAATTTTTCGAAAAACAACCGCTTCGCATCTACGATTGTGATAATACGACTGCGTGTAGCGTGGAAATGAAGGGTAGAACAGCACGTAAATTCGTAGAATCACGACCCTTCACCTTTGAAAAGTGGTACAAGGTTCTTGCAAGCACGTACTCCTGTAAAAACGCTCAAAATGAAAAATCTAACTTTGTGTAAATCATCTACTTTTTAGGCCTCCTGGCTCTCCTGATTTTGGAAGGGAAAGAGAACCTCGGTTGGTGCGAAGGTAAAAAATTGGGCGCAAACCATTTCTCCACTAATGTTTCAAGGTACTATTGCTGCGGGGGGCACTGTGGCATGTGGCCACGCCCATTTTTCCGTGCAGCACCGAATTCGAGCACCTACCCGGGGTTTCCCTCCCCTGCTAAAATCAGGAGAGTCTCCGAGACATACCTTCAATCTCCACGTCCGTAGACACAGTCCTAGTGTCATCTGAATAGCGAAATGTCTACGAATCCGATGAAAAAACGGCGTATTATACGTGTAATATGAAGTTTGGTGCAATCACACCCAAAACTTTTTGTTCACGGCTTTGTTGGATTACGGTGCTCAAACGATTTTTCTCTGTGTTTCTATTAGTATCCAAACGGAATTGAGTGAAAAGCCTCCGATAAGACGTAATTAATATATGCACCTAGATATCTGAACCTAGAGGATCCGAGATGCTCAACCTACGCGTGGTGGATCTGTGGAGTCGACTACCAAGATCAAAAAGACTCATCAAAAGGGCATCAACAACTCCACGAGGAGTTTTTTCTGTATGGGAGTGCGAATGGCTGGCTGCCGCACTCCTTCGCATTCTACTGTTGCGAGCCGGCATTGAGACGAACCCAGGGCCACGCAGCAAGACTCCACGATATCCCTGTTGTCATTGTGGATTTTCGGCTCAACATGCAAGCGTCCAGTGCGGTGGTAGCCTCGGCTGGGTACACCTCAAATGTTCGGGGTTAACCAACTATAATGACTACACTGACGCTTATTGTTGTACTTCTTGCTCTAACTCTCCCCCTAATGATCCTCTTCATAGTCTAGACATTTTTCAACTCAATATCAATGGCCTGCGTGCCAAACTTGCTGAGCTCACATTGTACATTGAACGCTTTCGTCCAGATGTCATTCTCCTTCAGGAGACTAAACTTAGCCCAACATCCTCCCTACCCCGCCTCCCCGGTTATACGTCTTACCACCTCCCTCGCACATCTCATGGTGGAGGCGTCTCTACGTTTGTAAAAACCTCTGTACCTTCTCATCTTATAGTTCTCCCTGATGATGATGTTGTAGAATGTATTGGTGTTCATGTTGTATTGCAAAGTTGCCCTCTAGATATTGTTAATATTTATATTCCCCCAATCTCCTCATGTCCCAATTCGTTTGACCCTAGTCCATTTTTGCAATCTGTGCACACTGCCCTCCCATCGTCTTCTGTTGTCATGGCTGGCGATTTTAATGCTCACTTCACATCCTGGTTCTTCTCTCTAGATCCCGATGACAGGGGAACTACTTGAGCTTTTTGCTGAGGATTGTGATCTTGTTGCCATTAACGAGGACGCCCCCATTCGCCTTCCTTCCACGGGCAGGCCGTCTTTTCCAGATGTCACTTTTGTATCATCTTCTCTTGCTATTTCCTGTAACTGGTCCACTGCTATAGCTATGGCCAGCGATCATGTACCCATATGTGTTTCATTGGATCTGTCTCTCAACAGTCACCTGGCACCTTTCATAGGCTCTCGTAGCAAATTGTACACCAACTACCGTAAGGCCAACTGGGTCATGTTTAAAGAGGTGTTACTCAGTCGGGTAGCCTACTATCCGCTTACCGGCTCCGTTCATGAGAAAGACAAGTTTATTGTTGATGCCATATGCAATGCCTCCACCCGATTCGTCAGAGAATACCTCTCCAGTGCTCCCCTAAATCCAATTCTTGGTGACGTGCCCCCTCCGATCGATGACAGCGAAACGGACCTACCCAGACGTACACGCGTCATCCTGGCAGGTCTACGATGTGGACACTCCTCACACCTCAAGGTCTTCGTCCATAAGATCGACTCGTCGATCCCCGACGAATCTCCTGACTGCCACAACCCGGGGCACGATTAATTTCATTTATTTTCATGTCCTGCAAGGCCGACTTCTCTAACAGTTATGGATATGTGGACGAACCCGTGCGATGTGGCTGCCTTTTTACACCTATAAGGAGAAGCTCTATGTGGCCGATAAGAAGAAGATCTGCACCTAGAAATTACGCTGAAAATATTGTTAACTCACAAATTATGGCCAGTTTTCGACCCTATTTCTTATATGATCCCTAGCTTTTCGGCCCACCCGTCCCAAACCTCGTACAAAATCTATAAAAAAATTTATTCACGTCTAAGACTTTCCTCTGCTCTTGGGTCATGCGCAAACAACTGCATAATAATAACAAGCCACCGACACAGTGAAAAAGCAGGAAATAAGGTGCTATGTGGGAAGGGGGGGGGCCACTATCTCTGGCAAATCGGGGGACACTCCGCGTAGGACTCCCGATAGGAGAAAAGGAGCACAGACCTACGCGGAGTCATACGGCAAGGGTCAGCGGGAGTGCAGCATTGCGACGCTCGTTATGACGTCACTATTGCGATCGGGACACTAGCTAAAGGCACGGCGGGAGACTCTATCCGAGCAGCCGAACGATGAGAATCCAGACCCTCAGCGAAAGACAATGCCTAACTAGACGAGACGCAGAGACAATCGACGCTACAACATACACACAGACACAGCAGGCAAATTCGGGGACTCTCCCGCAGAACCCGTTTTCCTCACCGGGAGTGCCGAACCGAGCGACGCCCACTTTTATTAGTGACTCTCCCGCTGGGTGTTGGGCGGCAGACCCGCTCTCGAAATTTCTGCGGGAGAGTCCCCGATTTGCCAGAGATGGCGCGATGGACCTGGCCACGCCCATTTTACTGTGCCGCTATAAATTTGAGACCCTACCCGGGGTTTCCCTCCCCTGCCAAAATCAGGAGTCATTGCGGCACGGAAAAATGGGCGTGGCCAAGTGCAATACAACAGTGGCCCCCCTTCCCACATAGCACCGGAAATAAAGCATGAAAGTTCATAAAACAGGAAAATAAGCAATAATACAACGGAAATGGTAAAAATTAATGGAGTAGCCCGAACTTGCGTCGGAGGCGCCGCGGTCGCGTGGAGTTAGCCGTAGAGCACGCTGACCCTGTGTCCCTGAAAGAGGGGTATCGGGGACATAAAGCCATTGATGGTAGGACTTCGGCGTATTTTGGCTACCGTAATCCGGCAATCGCTTCAGGACCCGAAGCCCGATTACCCTCCGCCCTTTAGATTGGCCGTCTCACTCACCACCTTTCGTTATATCGATTAGCTTTTCTAACCCCTCCATCACCACTGAAGCAGGAGGGTTTCGAAGAATTTCCTCGGGGAATAGGAGCAGCGTTCTGAACTGGGCTGGAAGAGTTTTTTAGATGAAGAGCTTTACTGTTCCAATATTCCTTGGAGAAGCTTTATTTATTCCAAGTTTTTCAAACTGCAGTCAACACTTCAATGCTCTTCGATTTATTTGAATACGACTTTTCGATATTTGAGAATGAAATAATCTTTTTTTGAATTAAGCATTTTCTTGCTTTTCCGCGAACGCTTGATTTTCCGTAATTCGGAGCCCGGGGTTTTCCTAGCCGAATGAGTGAAATCAGGCAGTAGAGGCAGAAGAATAAATTGGCAAAGGCATGTGAATCTGTTTGTTAGGATCCCATTTATGGCTCCACCCATGGAAAATTTGCGAAGTAGTTCATTGCATAAACTTCTGCAACGAACGATTTCTGTGTATACACCGTGGTTTTCCACACTCCGCAAGATTCTCACCACCCGGAGTTTTCCTTCCCTTGCAAAATCAGGAGATCAGGAGGCCTATGAAGTCAATAATGAACACAACGTGAGATTTCCAGTTTGAGTGCCCCTAAGCTATCACGTCTAGAGTTCGAGGACGTTAGGCTTGAAAGTTTGAAAAAATCGCTGCGCTGACAATTTCTGTGATACAACCTCTGCATGGATGATCTAGTACGCTCCAGAGCGAAATCGTACCGGAAACGCTCGTGATTGAACTGAATGACGCTGCGAAGCGGTTCCGATGTTGAGGGAAACGGGCTTTGGGTCCTGAAGCGATTGCCGGAGTACGGTAACCAAAATACGCCGAAGTCCTACCATCAATGGCTTTATCGGGGACAGTCAAGGTGAATTTGATTTATTACGCCACAGACCCGTGTGAACGCACAAAAAATTACTAAAAAAAACGATTCAAAAGCATCGAGGTATGTGACTCCATAGACATCGCTCTTGGAACAACAGAACTCCTAAGCGCTCCTATAAAAGCAGTCCCAACCAGTGGTAATTTTTCGAAGTCGAAGAACGAAGAAAATTCCGATCAGAAATTTGAAAATCGCTCCGCTACACTATGCTACGTGGCAAAAATACACTTTTTCAATTTTGGGTTTTTCGGAAAATCAACACCGAAAAAAAAAACCGAAAAATTTTCGCAAAATAGTCGCACTCCAAATGACCTATCTGCACCAAAAAATTCGGTCTCGGAACGAGAATCTTCATTTTTGTCGAAATTTTTGCCCACAACCCTCTTCCTAACTACTAAGCCAAATCGAAACAATTCGTTCAACTCAGAACCCGCCATGTTAACAAAAAAGTGCTGTCTGACATTCCGCCTCGTCTTAATGAGGGCGAATTCAATTTAAAATCGAGTATCTCTCCTTTCTCCTGGAAATCCTCTCGAAAAGAACACATTGGTTGTAGAAAAAATTATTTCAGAGAAAGCACTTCTTTGTTACCCATTCTCGGATACGCCTAATTTGGGGTAACGGCACTTATGGACTATGTGCAAAAATCAAATCACCGTGTTCCATCGTCGGGACACGCTGACTTCGTTAGTATGCTACTGTAAGCTGTCCTTTCCTGGTCTTCATTGCAAATAGCCGTAGATGAATCACTGAACAAAAGTTTCAGCCACCGACACACTTCGTTTTTTCTTGAGAAAGAAAAATTTCATACAAATGATGATTTCTGATAAAATATGCTCATCTTATCGTAAGCTAAGATGAAGACGACTTTCCTACCGCGGTCAAAGACGTACATTTTTATCATTATCTTACTCGGTTGAATACCTTTGTTGTCATATGTGTACATATAAAAGCGGAATCAGAGTGTGGTTGGTCTCCCAGCTATGTTCGGTCGTATCAGTTATGGTGAGTGCAATCTCATTGTGTGACACCTGTGCTCTACTTGGGGAGATGAGATGTGAGTAGTGCCGGTTCGAGTGGCTCCGATTCTCGCTAATATGCCCATAGGCGTTCCTATAATCATTCGGGTCCGAGCCAACTGGGTGGAGATTTGACGAAGGAACTTGGGGCTCTTGCCGCTTTTGGCGCTTTGCGCAAGAGGCGGCATTTCGTCCCAAATGATAACCATATAATACTTTCCAAAAAATTTGGACCTAACCTTGCTTCGCAAGGGACCATAGACTTTTGGTCCAAAAATGACACATTGCAACTCGGAAAAAAACTTTAAGGAAATTCTCACATTTCGAGAGAGGCCTAATCTTGTTCAGAAAAGCCAGGTGGCGAAGTGGAAATAGAAAAGTCAAAACCCCCGGATAACGGATAATCGAACACTGGATTGTTGGCTCACCCCTAGTGCCTACATGTCCGCGAGCATGGGCGACGTTTTCTTTCAATGTCTTGCCGAGTTTTGCCGGAAAACAACAAAAATTTCGGCCAACGACAAACGGCAATTGCCGCACATCCCTGACCCCGACCCAATCCCACAAACCCATGAATAACACAATGGCGAATCCGGTCTCTGATAGGAAACAACTAATTGTAAGTAGTGCGATTCAAATCGCACGCGTACGCGATTGGAGTCGCGTCGCACGACTTGGTGTTATCGGAGATAAGGCCGTAAAAAAGAATTCGGCACTCGTTCGGATTAGACGACCCCCTGGAAAAACTCACTGTGGGTTGCTTGACTCGCTGGTGCAACTCAAATGATTCAATCTTTTTTAATCACACCGGACTGGTCGGTCGGTGTGGTCGGTGGGTCGAATCGCAACAATTGCTGATATCGCTGTATTCTTCAGTGGGTCGCCCAATCCTGAAGAGTACCAAGGACTTTTTTTTGTGACGAGAATATGAAGCATGATTTCCGCAGGAAATATGGTTTCTGCCTAGAGCTGCTATCGTGTTCTGAGTGTGGAAGTCTCCCAACACTGCTCAGTATGGGTTTCACAGCTCGGCAAAGCCCTTTCATAATATTTACAATCATAGAAACGGAGCGAATTTTCGTGCTGCTCAAATCTTTTTTCCACCGCTCCATATTTTGCAGGACGGCTGCTTTATTTTCACGATAGTGCAAATGAAGTGCCCCGCTGATATGCCAAAGGAGGCTATATACAATACCCACCCTCGAACTTCGCAAAACAGCGAGAATAACGCTTTTTCGCATTTGTTTGCCCCCATCGTCATAACTCTGCCAAATGTGGGTTTTCGGAGGTAAGAATCACCCCACCAAGGTCTACAAGATAGTAATAAAGTTTCAGTCATAGTTTTAACTATAACTTAATTATAGATATGCTGCTCTTCTCATAACACGATTTGACTAATCAGAATGAAAGTGCAGGCCGAGCATCCTGACGAGTCAAAACGTGTTACGAAGAGAGCAGCAAATTCATCATTAAGGTATAGTTAAAGCTATCAATAAAATTCAAACACCACCTTGTAGATCTGGATTAGACGATTATAAATTGCCATTAGCAAAAAATTCTCACGGTTAACAGAACTGATGATACCCAATTGTTAAAGGGTAGGGTACAAAAGAGATGGAGAGCGGTGTGTCTTCATTCACGCACCGTCCTTCTTCAGGGGCCAGTAGTTGAGGCTCTGCACGGACTATAATGTAGGAAAACAGCACGACCGGGTTTTAAAATGTCACGGTATCAGGCATTAAACACGGAAAACTCTTGGAAGAAAGAACGCTACACTTTCGTGAGAATTTTGGGCCGGTGGCAAATTGTGGTGCCCGCGAAGCGCGCACCAGATTTGGCTTTAACTCGCCCATGCGCAACTCTGCGAATCCGGGATCAGCGTTCAGAGTAACTGTGGAGATGCGGTTTTTCCTCCATTGGAAAGAGTGGTCTATGTACCAGAAAACGGTTTGAAATGGTTTCTTGGCACTCGAGAAAAATGGAGAAAACCACGTGATTTTGGTCGAAAAACTGTTAATCTCCTTTTTTTTCAGACGGCGTGCACGATCTTGTGCTAACAGATAAAATTGAGCAAGGAAGCTAATTTTTTTGCAGCACGCTGGAAATGGATGCAGCTAGCTCCCATTCAATTTTGGAGTTGAAAGCTCAATTTTAGCGGACCCTCAAAATTGAGGGTCAAGACGGGTAAAAACATGTAAACATGTTATGGCAAACCATCCCACGTTCACTGAACTAGAACTAATGAAAATCAACACAGCTAATTATACGCTTCCGGCCAAGATTGTTTTCGCTTTGAGACGGTTGGTGTAAATAGGATTTGAGAAGTGCGCAGGACGCCGCAGAAAGTGTGCGGTCCCCATGAGGGAATACGCAGGACGTCGTAGAAAGTGTGCGAGACCCCAGTGGGAATGTGCGGGACGCCGTAGAAGGTGTGCAGTAACCCAGTGGGAGTGCCCAGGACGCCGTAGAAAGCGTGCGGGCTCCCAATGGGAGTGCGCAGGATGCCGTATAAAATGTAAGGGACCCTAGAGGGAATGTGCGGGACGCCGTAGAAGGTGTGCGGTAACCCAGTGGGAGTGCCCAGGACGCCGTAGAAAGCGTGGGGGCTCCCAATGGGAGTGCGCAGGACGCTGTAGAAAGTGTGCAGGACCACAGTGGGAATGCGCGGGACGCCGTAGAAGGTGTGCATGACAATAGTGGGAGTGCTCAGGACGCCGTAGAAAGTGCGGGACCACAGTGAGAGTGCGCAGGACGCCGTATAAAATGTAAGGGACCCTAGTGGGAATGTGCGGGACGCCGTAGAAGGTGTGCGGTATCCCACTGGGAGTACGCAGGACGCCGTAGAAAGCGTGGGGGCTCCCAATGGGAGTGCGCAGGACGCCGTAGAAAGTGTGCAGGACCCCAGTGGGAATGCGCGGGACGCCGTAGAAGGTGTGCATGACAATAGTGGGAGTGCTCAGGACGCCGTAGAAAGTGCGGGACCACAGTGAGAGTGCGCAGGACGCCGTAGAAAGTGTTCGGGACCACAGTGGGAATGCGCGGGACGCCGTAGTAGGTGTGCGGTAACCCAGTGGGAGTGCGCAGGACGCCGTAGTAAGCGTGCGGGCCCCCAATGGGAGTGCGCAGGATGCCGTATAAAATGTAAGAGACCCCAGTGGGAGTGCCCAGGACGCCGTAGAAGGTGTGCGGTATCCCACTGGGAGTACGCAGGACGCGGTAGAAAGCGTGGGGGCTCCCAATGGGAGTGCGCAGGACGCCGTAGAAAGTGTGCGGGACCACATTGAGAGTGCGCAGGACGCCGTAGTAAGTGTTCGGGACCACAGTGGGAATGCGCGGGACGCCGTAGTAGGTGTGCGGTAACCCAGTGGGAGTGCGCAGGACGCCGTAAAAGTGTACGGGACCCCAGTGGGAGTGCGCAGGACGCCGTAGAAAGCGTGCGGGCTTCCAAAGGAAGTGCGCAGGACGCCGTAGAAAATGTACGGGACCCCAATGGGAGTGTGCAGGACGCCGTAGAAAGTGTGCGGGACCACAGTGGAAATGCGCGGGACGCCGTAGAAAGTGTGCATGACAATAGTGGGAGTGCTCAGGACGCCGTAGAAAGTGCGGGACCACAGTGGGAAAGCGTAGGTTGTCATAGAAAGTGTTCGGGACCCCAGTGGGAACGTGCGGGACGCCGTAGAGGGTGTGCGGTAACCCAGTGGGAGTGCCCAGGACGCCGTAGAAAGCGTGCGGGACCCCAGTGGGAATGTGCGAGTAGCCGTAGAAAGTGTGCGATAACATAGTGGGAGTGCTCAGCACGCCGTAGAAGGTGTGCGGTAACCCAGTGGGAGTACGCAGGACGCCGTAGAAAGCGTGCGGGACCACATTGAGAGTGCGCAGGACGCCGTAGTAAGTGTTCGGGACGACAGTGGGAATGCGCGGGACGCCGTAGTAGGTGTGCGGTAACCCAGTGGGAGTGCGCAGGACGCCGTAAAAGTGTACGGTACCCCAGTGGGAGTGCGCAGGACGCCGTAGAAAGTGCGGGACCACAGTGGGAGCGCGCAGGACGCCGTAGAAAGTGTTCGGGACCACAGTGGGAATGCGCGGGACGCCGTAGAAGGTGTGCGGTAACCCAGTGGGAGTGCGCAGGACGCCGTAAAAAGTGTGCGGGACCACAGTGGGAATGCGCGGGACGCCGTAGAAGGCGTGCGGGCTCCCAATAAGAGTGCGCAGGACGCCGGATGAAATTTACGGGACCCCAGTGGGAGTGCTCAGGACGCCGTAGAAAGTGCGGGACCACAGTGGGAGCGCGCAGGACGCCGTAGAAAGTGTTCGGGACCACAGTGGGAATGCGCGGGACGCCGTAGAAGGTGTGCGGTAACCCAGTGGGAGTGCGCAGGACGCCGTAAAAAGTGTGCGGGACCACAGTGGGAATGCGCGGGACGCCGTAGAAGGCGTGCGGGCTCCCAATAAGAAAGCGCAGGACGCCGGATGAAATTTACGGGACCCCAGTGGGAGTGCTCAGGACGCCGTAGAAAGTGCGGGACCACAGTGGGAACGTGCGGGACGCCGTAGAAGGTGTGCGGTAACCCAGTGGGAGTACGCAGGACGCCATAGAAGGTGTGCGGTAACCCAGTGGGAGTGCGCAGGATGCCGTAGAAAATGTACGGGACCCCAGTGGGAAAGCGTATGTTGTGCGGGACCCCAGTGGGAACGTGCGGGACGCCGTAGAAAGTGTGCGGTAACCCAGTGGGAGTGCTCAGCACGCCGTAGAAAGTGCGGGACCACAGTGGGAATGCGCGGGACGCCGTAGAAGGTGTGCGGTAACCCAGTGGGAGTGCGCAGGACGCCGTAGAAAGCGTGCGGGACCCCAGTGCGAACGTGCGGGACGCCGTAGAAAGTGTGCGGTAACCCAGTGGGAGTGCTCAGCACGCCGTAGAAGGTGTGCGGTAACCCAGTGGGAGTACGCAGGACGCCATAGAAGGTGTGCGGTAACCCAGTGGGAGTGCGCAGGACGCCGTAGAAGTTGTGCGGTAACCCAGTGGGAGTACGCAGGATGCCGTAGAAACCGTGCGGCCTCTTGATGGGAGTGCGCAGGACGCCGTAAAAATGTATGGGACCCCAGCGGGGGCGCGCAGGACGCCGTAGAAGGTGTGCGGTACCCCAGTGGGGGTGCGCAGGACGCCGTAAAAGTGTACGGGACCACAGTGGGAATGCGCGGGTCGCCGTAGAAGGCGTGCGGTGACCCAGTGGGTGTACGCGGGACGCCGTAGAAAGCGTGCTGGCTCCCCATGGGAGTGCACAGGATGCCGTAGTAAGTGTTCGGGACCACAGTGGGAATGCGCGGGACGCCGTAGTAGGTGTGCGGTAACCCAGTGGGAGTGCGCAGGACGCCGTAAAAGTGTACGGGACCCCAGTGGGAGTGCGCAGGACGCCGTAGAAAGCGTGCGGGCTTCCAATGGAAGTGCGCAGGACGCCGTAGAAAATGTACGGGACCCCAATGGGAGTGTGCAGGACGCCGTAGAAAGTGTGCGGGACCACAGTGGAAATGCGCGGGACGCCGTAGAAGGTGTGCATGACAATTGTGGGAGTGCTCAGGACGCCGTGGAAGGTGTGCGGTAACCCAGTGGGAGTGCGCAGGACGCCGTAAAAGTGTACGGGACCCCAGTGGGAGTGCGCAGGACGCCGTAGAAAGCGTGCGGGCTTCCAATGGAAGTGCGCAGGACGCCGTAGAAAATGTACGGGATCCCAATGGGAGTGTGCAGGACGCCGTAGAAAGTGTGCGGGACCACAGTGGGAACGTGCGGGACGCCGTAGAAAGTGTGCGGGCTCTTGATGGGAGTGCGCAGGACGCCGTAAAAAATGTACGGGACCCCAGTGGGGGTGCGCAGGACGCCGTAGAAGGTGTGCGGTAACCCAGTGGGAGTGCGCAGGACGCCGTAAAAAGTGTACGGGACCACAGTGGGAATGCGCGGGCCGCCGTAGAAGGCGTGCGGTGACCCAGTGGGTGTACGCGAGACGCCGTAGAAAGCGTGCTGGCTCCCCATGGGAGTGCGCAGGATGCCGTAGTAAGTGTTCGGGACCACAGTGGGAATGCGCGGGACGCCGTAGTAGGTGTGCGGTAACCCAGTGGGAGTGCGCAGGACGCCGTAAAAGTGTACGGGCTTCCAATGGAAGTGCGCAGGACGCCGTAGAAAATGTACGGGACCCCAATGGGAGTGTGCAGGACGCCGTAGAAAGTGTGCGGGACCACAGTGGAAATGCGCGGGACGCCGTAGAAGGTGTGCATGACAATTGTGGGAGTGCTCAGGACGCCGTAGAAGGTGTGCGGTAACCCAGTGGGAGTGCGCAGGACGCCGTAATAGTGTACGGGACCCCAGTGGGAGTGCGCAGGACGCCGTAGAAAGCGTGCGGGCTTCTAATGGAAGTGCGCAGGACGCCGTAGAAAATGTACGGGACCCCAAAGGGAGTATGCAGGACGCCGGAGAAAGTGGGCGGGACCACAGTGGGAACGTGCGGGACGCCGTAGAAAGTGTGCGGTAACCCAGTGGGAGTGCTCAGGACGCCGTAGAAGGTGTGCGGTAACCCAGTGGGAGTACGCAGGACGCCATAGAAGGTGTGCGGTAACCCAGTGGGAGTGCGCAGGATGCCGTAGAAAATGTACGGGACCCCAGTGGGAAAGCGTATGTTGTGCGGGACCCCAGTGGGAACGTGCGGGACGCCGTAGAAAGTGTGCGGTAACCCAGTGGGAGTGCTCAGCACGCCGTAGAAAGTGCGGGACCACAGTGGGAATGCGCGGGACGCCGTAGAAGGTGTGCGGTAACCCAGTGGGAGTGCGCAGGACGCCGTAGAAAGCGTGCGGGACCCCAGTGCGAACGTGCGGGACGCCGTAGAAAGTGTGCGGTAACCCAGTGGGAGTGCTCAGCACGCCGTAGAAGGTGTGCGGTAACCCAGTGGGAGTACGCAGGACGCCATAGAAGGTGTGCGGTAACCCAGTGGGAGTACGCAGGACGCCGTAGAAGTTGTGCGGTAACCCAGTGGGAGTACGCAGGACGCCGTAGAAAGCGTGCGGGCTCTTGATGGGAGTGCGCAGGACGCCGTAAAAAATGTACGGGACCCCAGTGGGGGTGCGCAGGACGCCGTAGAAGGTGTGCGGTAACCCAGTGGGAGTGCGCAGGACGCCGTAAAAAGTGTACGGGACCACAGTGGGAATGCGCGGGCCGCCGTAGAAGGCGTGCGGTGACCCAGTGGGTGTACGCGGGACGCCGTAGAAAGCGTGCTGGCTCCCCATGGGAGTGCGCAGGATGCCGTAGTAAGTGTTCGGGACCACAGTGGGAATGCGCGGGACGCCGTAGTAGGTGTGCGGTAACCCAGTGGGAGTGCGCAGGACGCCGTAAAAGTGTACGGGACCCCAGTGGGAGTGCGCAGGACGCCGTAGAAAGCGTGCGGGCTTCCAATGGAAGTGCGCAGGACGCCGTAGAAAATGTACGGGACCCCAATGGGAGTGTGCAGGACGCCGTAGAAAGTGTGCGGGACCAAAGTGGAAATGCGCGGGACACCGTAGAAGGTGTGCATGACAATTGTGGGAGTGCTCAGGACGCCGTAGAAGGTGTGCGGTAACCCAGTGGGAGCGCGCAGGACGCCGTAAAAGTGTACGGGACCCCAGTGGGAGTGCGCAGGACGCCGTAGAAAGCGTGCGGGCTTCCAATGGAAGTGCGCAGGACGCCGTAGAAAATGTACGGGATCCCAATGGGAGTGTGCAGGACGCCGTAGAAAGTGTGCGGGACCACAGTGGGAACGTGCGGGACGCCGTAGAAGGTGTGCGGGCTCTTGATGGGAGTGCGCAGGACGCCGTAAAAAATGTACGGGACCCCAGTGGGGGTGCGCAGGACGCCGTAGAAGGTGTGCGGTAACCCAGTGGGAGTGCGCAGGACGCCGTAAAAAGTGTACGGGACCACAGTGGGAATGCGCGGGCCGCCGTAGAAGGCGTGCGGTGACCCAGTGGGTGTACGCGAGACGCCGTAGAAAGCGTGCTGGCTCCCCATGGGAGTGCGCAGGATGTCGTAGTAAGTGTTCGGGACCACAGTGGGAATGCGCGGGACGCCGTAGTAGGTGTGCGGTAACCCAGTGGGACTGCGCAGGACGCCGTAAAAGTGTACGGGCTTCCAATGGAAGTGCGCAGGACGCCGTAGAAAATGTACGGGACCCCAATGGGAGTGTGCAGGACGCCGTAGAAAGTGTGCGGGACCACAGTGGAAATGCGCGGGACGCCGTAGAAGGTGTGCATGACAATTGTGGGAGTGCTCAGGACGCCATAGAAGGTGTGCGGTAACCAGTGGGAGTGCGCAGGACGCCGTAAAAGTGTACGGGACCCCAGTGGGAGTGCGCTGGACGCCGTAGAAAGCGTGCGGGCTTCCAATGGAAGTGCGCAGGACGCCGTAGAAAATGTACGGGACCCCAAAGGGAGTGTGCAGGACGCCGTAGAAAGTGTGCGGGACCACAGTGGGAACGTGCGGGACGCCGTAGAAAGTGTGCGGTAACCCAGTGGGAGTGCTCAGCACGCCGTAGAAGGTGTGCGGTAACCCAGTGGGAGTACGCAGGACGCCATAGAAGGTGTGCGGTAACCCAGTGGGAGTACGCAGGACGTCGTAGAAGTTGTGCGGTAACCCAGTGGGAGTACGCAGGACGCCGTAGAAAGCGTGCGGGCTCCCAATAAGAGTGCGCAGGACGCCGTATAAAATGTGCGGGACCCCAGTGGGAGTGCGCAGGACGCCGTAGAAAGCGTGCGGGTTCCCAATGGAAGTGCGCAAGACGCCGTAGAAAATGTGCGGGACCACAGTGGGAATGCGCGGGACACCGTAGAAAGCGTGCGGGCTCCCAGTGGGGGTGCGCAGAACGCCGTAGAAAGCGTGCGGGCTCCTAATGGAAGTGCGCAGGACGCCGTAGAAAATGTGCGAGACCCCAGTGGGAGTGCGCGGGACGCCGTAGAAGGTGTGCATGACAATGGTGGGAGTGCTCAGGACGCCGTAGAAAGTGAGGGACCCCAGTGGGAGTGCGCAGGACACCGTAGAAAGCGTGCGGGCTCCCAGTGGGGAGTGCGCAGAACGCCGTAGAAAGCGTGCGGACTCCTAATGGAAGTGCGCAGGACGCCGTAGAAAATGTACGGGACCCCAGTGGGAATGCGCGGGTCGCCGTAGAAGGTGTGCATGACAATAGTGGGAATGCCCAGGACGCCGTAGAAAGTGCGGGACTACAGTGGGAATGCGCGGGACGCCGTAGAAGGTGTGCGGTAACCCAGTGGGAGTGCGCAGGACGCCGTAGAAAGCGTGCGGGCTCCCAATGGGAGTGCGCAGGACGCCGTAGAAAATGTACGGGACCCCAGTGGGAGTGTGCAGGACGCCGTAGAAAGTGTGCGGGACCACAGTGGGAATGCGCGGGACGCCATAGAAGGTGTGCGGTGACCCAGTGGGAGTACGCAGGACGCCGTAGAAAGCGTGCTGGCTCCCCATGGGAGTGCGCAGGATGCCGTAGAAAATGTACGGGACCCCAGTGGGAAAGCGTATGTTGTGCGGGACCCCAGTGGGAACGTGCGGGACGCCGTAGAAAGTGTGCGGTAACCCAGTGGGAGTGCTCAGCACGCCGTAGAAAGTGCGGGACCACAGTGGGAATGCGCGGGACGCCGTAGAAGGTGTGCGGTAACATAGTGGGAGTGCGCAGGACGCCGTAGAAAGCGTGCGGGACCCCAGTGGGAACGTGCGGGACGCCGTAGAAAGTGTGCGGTAACCCAGTGGGAGTGCTCAGCACGCCGTAGAAGGTGTGCGGTAACCCAGTGGGAGTACGCAGGACGCCATAGAAGGTGTGCGGTAACCCAGTGGGAGTACGCAGGACGCCGTAGAAGTTGTGCGGTAACCCAGTGGGAGTACGCAGGACGCCGTAGAAAGCGTGCGGGCTCTTGATGGGAGTGCGCAGGACGCCGTAAAAAATGTACGGGACCCCAGTGGGGGTGCGCAGGACGCCGTAGAAGGTGTGCGGTAACCCAGTGGGAGTGCGCAGGACGCCGTAAAAAGTGTACGGGACCACAGTGGGAATGCGCGGGACGCCGTAGTAGGTGTGCGGTAACCCAGTGGGAGTGCGCAGGACGCCGTAAAGTGTACGGGACCCCAGTGGGAGTGCGCAGGACGCCGTAGAAAGCGTGCGGGCTTCAATGGAAGTGCGCAGGACGCCGTAGAAAATGTACGGGACCCCAATGGGAGTGTGCAGGACGCCGTAGAAAGTGTGCGGGACCAAAGTGGAAATGCGCGGGACACCGTAGAAGGTGTGCATGACAATTGTGGGAGTGCTCAGGACGCCGTAGCAGGTGTGCGGTAACCCAGTGGGGGCGTGCGGGACGCCGTAGAAAGTGTTCGGGGACCCCAGTGGGAGTGCGCGGGACGCCGTAAGTGCGCAGGACGCCGTAGAAAGCGTGCGGGCTTCCAATGGAAGTGCGCAGGACGCCGTAGAAAATGTACGGGACCCCAATGGGAGTGTGCAGGACGCCGTAGAAAGTGTGCGGGACCACAGTGGGAACGTGCGGGACGCCGTAGAAAGTGTGCGGTAACCCAGTGGGAGTGCTCAGCACGCCGTAGAAGGTGTGCGGTAACCCAGTGGGAGTGCTCAGCACGCCGTAGAAGGTGTGCGGTAACCCAGTGGGAGTACGCAGGACGCCATAGAAGGTGTGCGGTAACCCAGTGGGAGTACGCAGGCCGCCGTAGAAAGCGTGCGGGCTCCCAATAAGAGTGCGCAGGACGCCGTATAAAATGTACGGGACTCCAGTGGGAGTGCGCAGGACGCCGTAGAAAGTGTGCGGGGTCCCAATGGAAGGGCGCAAGACGCCGGAGAAAATGTGCGGGACCACAGTGGGAATGCGCGGGACACCGTAGAAAGCGTGCGGGCTCCCAGTGGGGGTGCGCAGAACGCCGTAGAAAGCGTGCGGGCTCCTAATGGAAGTGCGCAGGACGCCGTAGAAAATGTACGAGACCCCAGTGGGAATGCGCGGGACGCCGTAGAAGGTGTGCATGACAATAGTGGGAGTGCTCAGGACGCCGTAGAAAGTGAGGGACCCCAGTGGGAGTGCGCAGGACACCGTAGAAAGCGTGCGGGCTCCCAGTGGGGGTGCGCAGAACGCCGTAGAAAGCGTGCGGGCTCCTAATGGAAGTGCGCAGGACGCCGTAGAAAATGTACGGGACCCCAGTGGGAATGCGCGGGTCGCCGTAGAAGGTGTGCATGACAATAGTGGGAATGCCCAGGACGCCGTAGAAAGTGCGGGACTACAGTGGGAATGCGTGGGACGCCGTAGAAGGTGTGCGGTAACCCAGTGGGAGTGCGCAGGACGCCGTAGAAAGCGTGCGGGCTCCCAACGGGAGTGCCCAGGACGCCGTAGAAAATGTACGGGACCCCAGTGGGAGTGTGCAGAATGCCGTAGAAAGAGTGCGGGCCCCCATTGGGAGTGCGCAGGACGCCGTAGAAAGTGTGCGGGACCCCAGTGGGAGTGCGCAGGACGCCGTAGAAAGCGTGCGGGCTCCCAATGGGAGTGCGCAGGATGCCGTAGAAAATGTACGGGACCCCAGTGGGAAAGCGTATGTTGTGCGGGACCCCAGTGGGAACGTGCGGGACGCCGTAGAAAGTGTGCGGTAACCCAGTGGGAGTGCTCAGCACGCCGTAGAAAGTGCGGGACCACAGTGGGAATGCGCGGGACGCCGTAGAAGGTGTGCGGTAACCCAGTGGGAGTGCGCAGGACGCCGTAGAAAGCGTGCGGGACCCCAGTGGGAACGTGCGGGACGCCGTAGAAAGTGTGCGGTAACCCAGTGGGAGTGCTCAGCACGCCGTAGAAGGTGTGCGGTAACCCAGTGGGAGTGCGCAGGACGCCATAGAAGGTGTGCGGTAACCCAGTGCGAGTACGCAGGACGCCGTAGAAGATGTGCGGGAACCCAGCGGGAGGACGCAGGACGCCGTAGAAAGCGTGCGGGCTCTTGATGGGAGTGCGCAGGACGCCGTAAAAAAATGTACGGGACCCCAGTGGGGGTGCGCAGGACGCCGTAGAAGGTGTGCGGTAACCCAGTGGGAGTGCGCAGGACGCCGTAAAAAGTGTACGGGACCACAGTGGGAATGCGCGGGACGCCGTAGTAGGTGTGCGGTAACCCAGTGGGAGTGCGCAGGACGCCGTAAAAGTGTACGGGACCCCAGTGGGAGTGCGCAGGACGCCGTAGAAAGCGTGCGGGCTTCCAATGGAAGTGCGCAGGACGCCGTAGAAAATGTACGGGACCCCAATGGGAGTGTGCAGGACGCCGTAGAAAGTGTGCGGGACCACAGTGGAAATGCGCGGGACGCCGTAGAAGGTGTGCATGACAATTGTGGGAGTGCTCAGGACGCCGTAGAAAGTGCGGGACCACAGTGGGAGCGCGCAGGACGCCGTAGAAAGTGTTCGGGACCACAGTGGGAATGCGCGGGACGCCGTAGAAGGTGTGCGGTACCCCAGTGGGGGCGCGCTGGACGCCGTAGAAAGTGTGCGGGACCACAGTGGGAATGCGCGGGACGCCGTAGAAAGCGTGCGGGCCCCCAACGGGAATGCGCAGGACGTCGTAGAAAATGTACGGGACCCCAGTGGGAGCGCGCAGGACGCCGTAGAAAGTGCGGGACCACAGTGGGAACGTGCGGGACGCCGTAGAAAGTGTGCGGTAACCCAGTGGGAGTGCTCAGCACGCCGTAGAAGGTGTGCGGTAACCCAGTGGGAGTACGCAGGACGCCATAGAAGGTGTGCGGTAACCCAGTGGGAGTACGCAGGACGTCGTAGAAGTTGTGCGGTAACCCAGTGGGAGTACGCAGGACGCCGTAGAAAGCGTGCGGGCTCCCAATAAGAGTGCGCAGGACGCCGTATAAAATGTACGGGACCCCAGTGGGAGTGCGCAGGACGCCGTACAAAGCGTGCAGGCTCCCAGTGGGAGTGCGCAGGACGCCGTAGAAAGCGTGCGGGTTCCCAATGGAAGTGCGCAAGACGCCGTAGAAAATGTGCGGGACCACAGTGGGAATGCGCGGGACACCGTAGAAAGCGTGCGGGCTCCCAGTGGGGGTGCGCAGAACGCCGTAGAAAGCGTGCGGGCTCCTAATGGAAGTGCGCAGGACGCCGTAGAAAATGTACGAGACCCCAGTGGGAATGCGCGGGACGCCGTAGAAGGTGTGCATGACAATAGTGGGAGTGCTCAGGACGCCGTAGAAAGTGAGGGACCCCAGTGGGAGTGCGCAGGACACCGTAGAAAGCGTGCGGGCTCCCAGTGGGAGTGCTCAGGACGCCGTAGAAAGCGTGCGGGCTCCTAATGGAAGCGCGCAGGACGCCGTAGAAAATGTACGGGACCCCAGTGGGAATGCGCGGGTCGCCGTAGAAGGTGTGCATGACAATAGTGGGAGTGCCCAGGACGCCGTAGAAAGTTTGCGGGACCACAGTGGGAATGCGTGGGACGCCGTAGAAGGTGTGCGGTAACCCAGTGGGAGTGCGCAGGACGCCGTAGAAAGCGTGCGGGCTCCCAACGGGAGTGCCCAGGACGCCGTAGAAAATGTACGGGACCCCAGTGGGAGTGTGCAGGACGCCGTAGAAAGTGTGCTGGCTCCCCATGGGAGTGCGCAGGATGCCGTAGAAAATGTACGGGACCCCAGTGGGAAAGCGTATGTTGTGCGGGACCCCAGTGTGAATGCGCGGGACACCGTAGAAAGCGTGCGGGCTCCCAGTGGGGGCGCGCAGGACACCGTAGAAAGCGTGCGGGCTCCCAGTGGGGGTGCGCAGAAAGCCGTAGAAAGCGTGCGGGCTCCTAATGGAAGTGCGCAGGACGCCGTAGAAAATGTACGGGACCCCAGTGGGAATGCGCGGGTCGCCGTAGAAGGTGTGCATGACAATAGTGGGAGTGCTCAGGACGCCGTAGAAAGTGCGGGACCACAGTGGGAATGCGCGGGACGCCGTAGAAGGTGTGCGGTAACCCAGTGGGAGTGCGCAGGACGCCGTAGAAAGTGTGCGGGACCACAGTGGGAATGCGCGGGACGCCATAGAAGGTGTTCGGTAACCAAGTGGGAGTGCGCAGGACGCCGTAGAAAGCGTGCTGGCTCCCCATGGGAGTGCGCAGGATGCCGTAGAAAATGTACGGGACCCCAGTGGGAAAGCGTATGTTGTGCGGGACCCCAGTGGGAACGTGCGGGACGCCGTAGAAAGTGTGCGGTAACCCAGTGGGAGTGCACAGCACGCCGTAGAAAGTGCGGGACCCCAGTGGGAGTGCGCAGGACGCCGTAGAAGGTGTGCGGGCTCCCAGTGGGAGTGCGCAGAGACGCCGTAGAAAGCGTGCGGGACCCTAGTGGGAACGTGCGCAGGACGCCGTAGAAAGTGTGCGGGACCCCAGTGGGAATGCGCAGCACGCCGTAGAAGGTGTGCATGACAACCCAGTGGGAGTGCTCAGGACGCCGTAGAAAGTGCGGTAACCCAGTGGGAGTACGCAGGATGCCGCAGAAAGTGTGCTGTAAGTTAGTGGGAGTGCGCAGGACGCCGTAGAAAGCGTGCGGGCTCTTGATGGGAGTGCGCAGGACGCCGTAGAAAATGTGCGGGACCCCAGTGGGGTGCGCAGGACGCCGTAGAAAGTGTGCGGCAACCCAGTGGGAGTGCGCATGACGCCGTAGGAAGTGTGCGGGACCCCAGTGGGAATGCGCGGGACGCCGTAGAAGGTGTGCGGGACCCCAGTGGGAGTGCGCAGGACGCCGTAGAAAATGTTCGGGACCCCAGTGGGAGTGCGCAGGACGCCGTAGAAGGTGTGCGGGCTTCCAGTGGAAATGCGCAGGACGCCGTAAAAGTGTACGGGACCCCAGTGGGAGTGCGCAGGACGCCGTAGAAAGTGTGCGGGACCACAGTGGAAATGCGCGGGACGCCGTAGAAGGTGTGCATGAGAATTGTGGGAGTGCTCAGGACGCCGTAGAAAGCGTGCGGGACCACAGTGGGAGCGCGCAGGACGCCGTAGAAAGTGTGCGGGACCACAGTGGGAATGCGCGGGACGCCGTAGAAGGCGTGCGGTAACCCAGTGGGAGTACGCAGGACGCCGTAAAAGTGTGCGGGACCACAGTGGGAATGCGCGGGACGCCGTAGAAGGCGTGCGGGCTCCCAATAAGAGTGCGCAGGACGCCGTAGAAAATGTACGGGACCCCAATGGGAGTGTGCAGGACGCCGTAGAAAGTGTGCGGGACCACAGTGGGAACGTGCGGGACGCCGTAGAAAGTGTGCGGTAACCCAGTGGTAGTGCTCAGCACGCCGTAGAAGGTGTGCGGTAACCCAGTGGGAGTACGCAGGACGCCATAGAAGGTGTGCGGTAACCCAGTGGGAGTACGCAGGACGTCGTAGAAGTTGTGCGGTAACCCAGTGGGAGTACGCAGGACGCCGTAGAAAGCGTGCGGGCTCCCAATAAGAGTGCGCAGGACGCCGTACAAAATGTACGGGACCCCAGTGGGAGTGCGCAGGACGCCGTAGAAAGCGTGCAGGCTCCCAGTGGGAGTGCGCAGGACGCCGTAGAAAGCGTGCGGGTTCCCAATGGAAGTGCGCAAGACGCCGTAGAAAATGTGCGGGACCACAGTGGGAATGCGCGGGACACCGTAGAAAGCGTGCGGGCTCCCAGTGGGGGTGCGCAGAACGCCGTAGAAAGCGTGCGGGCTCCTAATGGAAGTGCGCAGGACGCAGTAGAAAATGTACGAGACCCCAGTGGGAATGCGCGGGACGCCGTAGAAGGTGTGCATGACAATAGTGGGAGTGCTCAGGACGCCGTAGAAAGTGCGGGACCCCAGTGGGAGTGCGCAGGACACCGTAGAAAGCGTGCGGGCTCCCAGTGGGGGTGCGCAGAAAGCCGTAGAAAGCGTGCGGGCTCCTAATGGAAGTGCGCAGGACGCCGTAGAAAATGTACGGGACCCCAGTGGGAATGCGCGGGTCGCCGTAGAAAGTGTGCATGCCCAAAGTGGGAGCGCGCAGGACGCCGTAGAAAGTTTGCGGGACCACAGTGGGAATGCGTGGGACGCCGTAGAAGGTGTGCGGTAACCCAGTGGGAGTGCGCAGGACGCCGTAGAAAGCGTGCGGGCTCCCAACGGGAGTGCCCAGGACGCCGTAGAAAATGTACGGGACCCCAGTGGGAGTGTGCAGAATGCCGTAGAAAGTGTGCGGGAACCCATTGGGAGTGCGCGGGACGCCATTTGCCGTAGAAAGCGTGCTGGCTCCCCATGGGAGTGCGCAGGATGCCGTAGAAAATGTACGGGACCCCAGTGGGAAAGCGTATGTTGTGCGGGACCCCAGTGTGAATGCGCGGGACACCGTAGAAAGCGTGCGGGCTCCCAGTGGGAGTGCGCAGGACACCGTAGAAGCGTGCGGGCTCCCAGTGGGGGTGCGCAGAACGCCGTAGAAAGCGTGCGGACTCCTAATGGAAGTGCACAGGACGCCGTAGAAAATGTACGGGACCCCAGTGGGAATGCGCGGGTCGCCGTAGAAGGTGTGCATGACAATAGTGGGAATGCTCAGGACGCCGTAGAAAGTGCGGGACTACAGTGGGAATGCGCGGGACGCCGTAGAAGGTGTGCGGTAACCCAGTGGGAGTGCGCAGGACGCCGTAGAAGCGTGCGGGCTCCCAATGGGAGTGCGCAGGACGCCGTAGAAAATGTACGGGACCCCAGTGGGAGTGTGCGGGATGCCGTAGAAAGTGTGCGGGACCACAGTGGGAATGCGCGGGACGCCATAGAAGGTGTGCGGTGCCCCAGTGGGAGTACGCAGGACGCCGTAGAAAGCGTGCTGGCTCCCCATGGGAGTGCGCAGGATGCCGTAGAAAATGTACGGGACCCCAGTGGGAAAGCGTATGTTGTGCGGGACCCCAGTGGGAACGTGCGGGACGCCGTAAAAAGTGTGCGGTAACCCAGTGGGAGTGCTCAGCACGCCGGAGAAAGTGCGGGACCACAGTGGGAATGCGCGGGACGCCGTAGAAGGTGTGCGGTAACCCAGTGGGAGTGCGCAAGACGCCGTAGAAAGCGTGCGGGACCCCGGTGGGAACGTGCGGGACGCCGTAGAAAGTGTGCGGTAACCCAGTGGGAGTGCTCAGCACGCCGTAGAAGGTGTGCGGTAACCCAGTGGGAGTGCGCAGGACGCCATAGAAGGTGTGCGGTAACCCAGTGGGAGTACGCAGGACGCCGTAGAAGTTGTGCGGTAACCCGGTGGGAGTACGCAGGACGCCGTAGAAAGCGTGCGGGCTCTTGATGGGAGTGCGCAGGACGCCGTAAAAAATGTACGGGACCCCAGTGGGGTGCGCAGGACGCCGTAGAGGTGTGCGGTAACCCAGTGGGAGTGCGCAGGACGCCGTAAAAAGTGTACGGGACCACGGTGGGAATGCGCGGGACGCCGTCAGTAGGTGTGCGGTAACCCAGTGGGAGTGCGCAGGACGCCGTAAAAGTGTACGGGACCCCAGTGGGAGTGCGCAGGACGCCGTAGAAAGCGGGCGGGCTTCCAATGGAAGTGCGCAGGACGCCGTAGAAAATGTACGGGACCCCAATGGGAGTGTGCAGGACGCCGTAGAAAGTGTGCGGGACCACAGTGGAAATGCGCGGGACGCCGTAGAAGGTGTGCATGACAATTGTGGGAGTGCTCAGGACGCCGTAGAAAGTGCGGGACCACAGTGGGAGCGCGCAGGACGCCGTAGAAAGTGTTCCGGGACCACAGTGGGAATGCTCGGGACGCCGTAGAAGGTGTGCGGTAACCCAGTGGGAGTGCGCAGGACGCCGTAAAAAGTGTGCGGGACCACAGTGGGAATGCGCGGGACGCCGTAGAAGGCGTGCGGGCTCCCAATAAGAGTGCGCAGGACGCCGGATGAAATTTACGGGACCCCAGTGGGAGTGCTCAGGACGCCGTAGAAAGTGCGGGACCACAGTGGGAACGTGCGGGACGCCGTAGAAAGTGTGCGGTAACCCAGTGGGAGTGCTCAGCACGCCGTAGAAGGTGTGCGGTAACCCAGTGGGAGTACGCAGGACGCCATAGAAGGTGTGCGGTAACCCAGTGGGAGTACGCAGGACGTCGTAGAAGTTGTGCGGTAACCCAGTGGGAGTACGCAGCCCGCCGTAGAAAGCGTGCGGGCTCCCAATAAGAGTGCGCAGGACGCCGTATAAAATGTACGGGACTCCAGTGGGAGTGCGCAGGACGCCGTAGAAAGCGTGCGGGCTCCCAGTGGGGGTGCGCAGAACGCCGTAGAAAGCGTGCGGGCTCCTAATGGAAGTGCGCAGGACGCCGTAGAAAATGTGCCGGGACCACAGTGGGAATGCGCGGGACACCGTAGAAAGCGTGCGGGCTCCCGGTGGGGGTGCGCAGAACGCCGTAGAAAGCGTGCGGGCTCCTAATGGAAGTGCGCAGGACGCCGTAGAAAATGTACGAGACCCCAGTGGGAATGCGCGGGACGCCGTAGAAGGTGTGCATGACAATAGTGGGAGTGCTCAGGACGCCGTAGAAAGTGCGGGACCCCAGTGAGAGTGCGCAGGACACCGTAGAAAGCGTGCGGGCTCCCAGTGGGGGTGCGCAGAAAGCCGTAAGCGTGCGGGCTCCTAATGGAAGTGCGCAGGACGCCGTAGAAAATGTACGGGACCCCAGTGGGAATGCGCGGGTCGCCGTAGAAGGTGTGCATGACAATGGTGGGAGTGCGCAGGACGCCGTAGAAAGTTTGCGGGACCACAGTGGGAATGCGTGGGACGCCGTAGAAGGTGTGCGGTAACCCAGTGGGAGTGCGCAGGACGCCGTAGAAAGCGTGCGGGCTCCCAACGGGAGTGCCCAGGACGCCGTAGAAAATGTACGGGACCCCAGTGGGGTGTGCAGGACCCCCTAGAAAGTGCGGGACCCCAGTGGGAATGCGCGGGACGCCATAGAAGGTGTGCGGTGACCCAGTGGGAGTACGCAGGACGCCGTAGAAAGCGTGCTGGCTCCCCATGGGAGTGCGCAGGATGCCGTAGAAAATGTACGGGACCCCAGTGGGAAAGCGTATGTTGTGCGGGACCCCAGTGTGAATGCGCGGGACACCGTAGAAAGCGTGCGGGCTCCCAGTGGGGGTGCGCAGAACGCCGTAGAAAGCGTGCGGGCTCCTAATGGAAGTGCGCAGGACGCCGTAGAAAATGTACGAGACCCCAGTGGGAATGCGCGGGACGCCGTAGAAGGTGTGCATGACAATAGTGGGAGTGCTCAGGACGCCGTAGAAAGTGCGGTAACCCAGTGGGAGTACGCAGGACGCCATAGAAGGTGTGCGGTAACCCAGTGGGAGTACGCAGGACGCCGTAGAAGTTGTGCGGTAACCCAGTGGGAGTACGCAGGACGCCGTAGAAAGCGTGCGGGCTCCCAATAAGAGTGCGCAGGACGCCGTATAAAATGTACGGGACCCCAGTGGGAGTGCGCAGGACGCCGTAGAAAGCGTGCAGGCTCCAAGTGGAAGTGCGCAGGACGCCGTAGAAAGCGTGCGGGTTCCCAATGGAAGTGCGCAAGACGCCGTAGAAAATGTGCGGGACCACAGTGGGAATGCGCGGGACACCGTAGAAAGCGTGCGGGCTCCCAGTGGGGGTGCGCAGAACGCCGTAGAAAGCGTGCGGGCTCCTAATAGAAGTGCGCAGGACGCCGTAGAAAATGTACGAGACCCCAGTGGGAATGCGCGGGACGCCGCAGAAGGGGTGCATGACAATAGTGGGAGTGCTCAGGACGCCGTAGAAAGTGCGGGACCCCAGTGGGAGTGCGCAGGACACCGTAGAAAGCGTGCGGGCTCCCAGTGGGGGTGCGCAGAAAGCCGTAGAAAGCGTGCGGGCTCCTAATGGAAGTGCGCAGGACGCCGTAGAAAATGTACGGGACCCCAGTGGGAATGCGCGGGTCGCCGTAGAAGGTGTGCATGACAATAGTGGGAGTGCTCAGGACGCCGTAGAAAGTGCGGGACCACAGTGGGAATGCGCGGGACGCCGTAGAAGGTGTGCGGTAACCCAGTGGGAGTGCGCAGGACGCCGTAGAAAGCGTGCGGGCTCCCAATGGGAGTGCGCAGGACGCCGTAGAAAATGTACGGGACCCCAGTGGGAGTGTGCAGGACGCCGTAGAAAGTGTGCGGGACCACAGTGGGAATGCGCGGGACGCCATAGAAGGTGGGCGGTGACCCAGCGGGAGGACGCAGGACGCCGTAGAAAGCGTGCTGGCTCCCCATGGGAGTGCGCAGGAGGCCGTAGAAAATGTAGGGGACCCCAGTGGGAAAGCGTATGTTGTGCAGGACCCCAGTGTGAATGCGCGGGACACCGTAGAAAGCGTGCGGGCTCCCAGTGGGGGTGCGCAGAACGCCGTAGAAAGCGTGCGGGCTCCTAATGGAAGTGCGCAGGACGCCGTAGAAAATGTACGAGACCCCAGTGGGAATGCGCGGGACGCCGTAGAAGGTGTGCATGACAATAGTGGGAGTGCTCAGGACGCCGTAGAAAGTGCGGTAACCCAGTGGGAGTACGCAGGACGCCATAGAAGGTGTGCGGTAACCCAGTGGGAGTACGCAGGACGCCGTAGAAGTTGTGCGGTAACCCAGTGGGAGTACGCAGGACGCCGTAGAAAGCGTGCGGGCTCTTTATGGGAGTGCGCAGGACGCCGTAAAAAATGTACGGGACCCCAGTGGGGGTGCGCAGGACGCCGTAGAAGGTGTGCGGTAACCCAGTGGGAGTGCGCAGGACGCCGTAAAAAGTGTACGGGACCACAGTGGGAATGCGCAGGCCGCCGTAGAAGGCTTGCGGTGACCCAGTGGGTGTACGCGGGACGCCGTAGAAAGCGTGCTGGCTCCCCATGGGAGTGCGCAGGATGCCGTAGAAAATGTACGGGACCCCAGTGGGAAAGCGTAGGTTGTCATAGAAAGTGTGCGGGACCCCAGTGGGAGTGCGCAGGACGCCGTAGGAAATGTGCGGGACTATACTGGGAATGCGCGGGACGCCGTAGAAGGTGTGCCTGACAATAGTGGGAGTGCTCGGGACGCCGTAGAAAGTGCGGGACCACAGTGGGAGCGCGCAGGACGCCGTAGAAAGTGTTCGGGACCACAGTGGGAATGCGCAAGACGCCGTAGAAGGTGGCGGGCTCCCAATAAGAGTGCGCAGGACGCCGTATGAAATGTACGGGACCCCAGTGGGAGTGCGCAGGACGCCGCAGAATGCGTGCGGGCTCCCAGTGGGAGTGCGCAGGACGCCGTAAAAAGCGTGCGGGCTCCCAATAAGAGTGCGCAGGACGCCGTATAAAATGTACGGGACCCCAGTGGGAGTGCGCAGGACGCCGTAGAATGCGTGCGGGCTCCCAGTGGGAATGCGCGGGACGCCGTAGAAGGCGTGCGGGCTCCCAATAAGATGGCGCAGGACGCCGTATAAAATGTACGGGACCCCAGTGGGAGTGCTCAGGACGCCGTAGAAAGTGCGGGACCACAGTGGGAACGTGCGGGACGCCGTAGAAAGTGTGCGGTAACCCAGTGGGAGTGCTCAGCACGCCGTAGAAGGTGTGCGGTAACCCAGTGGGGTACGCGGGACGCCATAGAAGGTGTGCGGTAACCCAGTGGGAGTACGCAGGACGTCGTAGAAGTTGTGCGGGACCCCAGTGGGAGTGCGCAGGACGCCGTACAAAGCGTGCAGGCTCCCAGTGGGAGTGCGCAGGACGCCGTAGAAAGCGTGCGGGTTCCCAATGGAAGTGCGCAAGACGCCGTAGAAAATGTGCGGGACCACAGTGGGAGATGCGCGGGACACCGTAGAAAGCGTGCGGGCTCCCAGTGGGGTGCGCAGAACGCCGTAGAAAGCGTGCGGGCTCCTAATGGAAGTGCGCAGGACGCCGTAGAAAATGTACGAGACCCCAGTGGGAATGCGCGGGACGCCGTAGAAGGTGTGCATGACAATAGTGGGAGGGCTCAGGACGCCGGAGAAAGTGCGGGACCCCAGTGGGGTGCGCAGGACACCGTAGAAAGCGTGCGGGCTCCCAGTGGGGTGCGCAGAAAGCCGTAGAAAGCGTGCGGGCTCCTAATGGAAGTGCGCAGGACGCCGTAGAAAATGTACGGGACCCCAGTGGGAATGCGCGGGTCGCCGTAGAAGGTGTGCATGACAATAGTGGGAGTGCTCAGGACGCCGTAGAAAGTGCGGGACCACAGCGGGGAATGCGCGGGACGCCGTAGAAGGTGTGCGTAAACCCAGTGGGAGTGCGCAGTACGCCGTAGAAAGCGTGCGGGCTCCCAATGGGAGTGCGCAGAACGCCGTAGAAAATGTACGGGACCCCAGTGGGAGTGTGCAGGACGCCGTAGAAAGTGTGCGGGACCACAGTGGGAATGCGCGGGACGCCATAGAAGGTGTGCGGTGACCCAGTGGGAGTACGCAGGACGCCGTAGAAAGCGTGCTGGCTCCCATGGGAGTGCGCAGGATGCCGTAGAAAATGTGCGGGACCCCAGTGTGAATGCGCGGGACACCGTAGAAAGCGTGCGGGCTCCCAGTGGGGGTGCGCAGAACGCCGTAGAAAGCGTGCGGGCTCCCAGTGGGGGTGCGCAGAACGCCGTAGAAAATGTACGAGACCCCAGTGGGAATGCGCGGGACGCCGTAGAAGGTGTGCATGACAATAGTGGGAGTGCTCAGGACGCCGTAGAAAGTGCGGTAACCCAGTGGGAGTACGCAGGACGCCGTAGAAAGCGTGCGGGCTCCCGGTGGGAGTACGCAGGACGCCGTAGAAAGCGTGCGGGCTCTTTAGTGGAAGTGCGCAGGACGCCGCAAAAATGTACGGGACCCCAGTGGTGCGCGAGACGCCGTAGAAGGTGTGCGGTAACCCAGTGGGAGTGCGCAGGACGCCGTAGAAAGTGTACGGGACCACAGTGGGAATGCGCAGGCCGCCGTAGAAGGCTTGCGGTAACCCAGTGGGAGTGCGCGGGACGCCGTAGAAAGCGTGCTGGCTCCCCGGTGGGAGTGCGCAGGATGCCGTAGAAAATGTACGGGACCCCAGGTGGAAGCGTAGGTTGTCATAGAAAGTGTGCGGGACCCCAGTGGGAGTGCGCAGGACGCCGTAGAAATGTGCGGGACTATAGGCAGTGGGAATGCGCGGGACGCCGTAGAAGGTGTGCCTGACAATAGTGGGAGTGCTCGGGACGCCGTAGAAAGTGCGGGACCACAGTGGGAGCGCGCAGGACGCCGTAGAAAGTGTTCGCGGGACCACAGTGGGAATGCGCAAGACGCCGTAGAAGGTGTGCGGGCTCCCAATAAGAGTGCGCAGGACGCCGTATGAAATGTACGGGACCCAGTGGGGTGTGCAGGACGCCGCAGAATGCGTGCGGGCTCCCAGTGGGAGTGCGCAGGACGCCGTAGAAAGCGTGCGGGCTCCCAATGGTGGGAGTGCGCAGGACGCCGTATAAAATGTACGGGACCCCAGTGGGAGTGCGCAGGACGCCGTAGAATGCGTGCGGGCTCCCAGTGGGAATGCGCGGGACGCCGTAGAAGGCGTGCGGGCTCCCAATAAGAGTGCGCAGGACGCCGTATAAAATGTACGGGACCCCAGTGGGAGTGTGCAGGACGCCGTAGAAAGCGTGCGGGCTCCCAGTGGGAGTGCGCAGGACGCCGTAGAAGGTGAGCGGGTTCCAGTGGGAATGCGCAGGACGACGTAGAAAGTTTGTATGACCATTGTGGGAGTGCGCAGGATGCCGTAGAAAGCGTGCGGGCTCCCAATGGAAGTGCGCAAGACGCCGTAGAAAATGTACGGGACCCCAGTGGGAGTGTGCGGGACGCCGTAGAAAATGTACGGGATCCCAGTGGGAGTGCGCAGGACGCCGTAAAAAATGTACTGACTCCAGTGGGAATGTGTAGGACGCCGTAGAAAGTGGGCATGACCATAGTGGGAGTGCGCAGGACGCCGTAGAAAGCGTGCGGGCTCCCAATGGAAGTGCGCATGAAGCCGCAAAACGCGTACGGGGTCTCAGTAGGAAAGTGAGGGTCGTTTTTTATGGTTGAGGGTCACAATTTTTAGGAGTTATAGTCTACAGCAATGAATTTAGGACCTGGTGAGGTTGCGGACTCTTCGTAACATACTGTAGTCTGATTGTGCTATCACTAATTCTTTCGAAATAAGTGAGATTAGTCGGTCAGTTTTTGTTTCCACTCTCACAATTTCTTCTATTTCGTTGCTTCCACAGATGTAGCCATATCGGTGAAAACACAGACTCACCGAACTATCACCGCTATTTCGGAAAAATGAGTAATACCACTAACAAACTACCGTGTGATAGAACGAGTCCGCAACCTCACCAGGTCTCAATTTTCTCAGACAACACCGATTCGTACCGATTTCATTATTTACGGAAGGCAGAAGCTGTCATAAGAGGATTTGCCTCTCCGAAATGGGAATCGCTAAATAAAAATCAGGTCAAAAAGGGAACCTTTGGGAAAAATGTATGATATTTCTAAAAGTTTAGCTTCCTGGCAAAAGTAATGATTTGGCAATGTTATAATTTCAAGAAATCAAGAAGCTGAAAAAAATAAAAAAAACGTCTTGAAATATCTTTAAAAATGATTTGGCTTGGCGGTCACTCATAGGCCAACTTTTTGTAAGTAGTGAGAGACGAGGTATAGGATTTTACAAGCTTCTCCGTTAAATTTATCACAGCTAAATCATGCGCGCAACGGAAACCGTAAAACATTTCATTGAAGCTGTAGGGTGGTCAAGCTATGTAAACGTAACGCTCAAATCCGATGCGCGCTTGATTTAGCTTTGATAAGTTTAACGGAGAAGCTTGTAAAATCCTATACATCGTCTCTCACTACTTATAAAAAGTTGGCCTATGACTGACTCCGATTTTAATCATTTCACTACATTTCCCAGTTTTTTCATTATTTGTGGTTATTTTGCGCCAAATCATT